>CM061747.1:159298606-159623296 GCA_030979885.1 Lolium multiflorum
ACTCCGTTTCGATTCCGTAATTTTTCATATTTTCTAAAAACAGCAGAAATAATGTTCGGAAAGGTAAACGCGGACTTTTTATTACCTGTACTGTTACCTATTCAAAGTCCAGTTCTGGCGGACTGTCAATTTGTCCTTTGATGAAAGCCTCCGGTGTTTCCACTTGAATAATATCAACATCAACATTATAAGAATCCCCCGAGATATAATGCTTGAGTCTTTGTCCATTCACCACTTGTGTGGCATTGCCTTGGAGAGAGCTAATTTTAATTGCTCCTGAACGATACACCTCCTCAACAACATATGGTCCTTCCCACTTCGAGAGTAATTTCCCTGCAAAGAATCTGAGACGAGACCGATACAATAGAACTTGATCTCCAACATTAAATTCTCTTTTGATGATCCTTCTATCATGCCATTTCTTAACTTTTTCTTTAAAGAGTTTAGCATTTTCATAAGCTTCACTTCTCCATTCATCTAGAGAACTTAATTGCAACAACCTCTTATTACCGGCTAATTTAGGATCTTTATTTAGTTCTCTAACAGCCCAATAAGCTTTGTGCTCTAGTTCTAGAGGTAAATGACAAGCTTTTCCATAAACCATTTTATAAGGTGACATTCCCATAGGATTTTTATAAGCAGTTCTATAAGCCCATAGTGCTTCTTTCAATTTGCTAGGCCAATTCTTTCTAGATTTATTAACGGTCTTACCTAAGATAGCTTTAATCTCTCTATTTGATAATTCTACTTGACCACTAGTTTGAGGGTGATAAGCAGAAGCAATTCTATGATTAATACCATACTTAGCAAGAGTTTTTCTAAAACCTCCATGAATAAAATGAGAACCTCCATCAGTCATAATATATCTAGGTACTCCAAATCTAGGAAATATAATATCTACAAGCATTTTTATAGAGGTCTCACCATCAGCACTTTTTGTAGGTATAGCTTCTACCCATTTAGTAACATAATCAACAGCGACAAGTATATGAGTGTTACCGTCTGAAGAAGGGAAAGGTCCCATGAAGTCGAATCCCCAACAATCGAATGGTTCAATAACAAGAGTATAATTCATAGGCATTTCATTGCGTCTAGAGATATTACCAACTCTTTGACATTCATCACAAGATAAAATAAATTTCCTTGCATCTTTGAAGAGTGTTGGCCAATAAAAACCTGATTGTAGAACCTTTTGCGCGGTTCTATCTCCAGCGTGATGTCCTCCATAAACACTTCCATGACATTTATTCAATATCTCCTGTTGTTCATATTCAGGAACACATCTTCGCATAATACCATCCACTCCTTCTTTATATAAGTGTGGGTCATCCCAAAAATAATGCCTCAAGTCATAAAAGAATTTCCTCCTTTGCTGAGCTGAAAAGGTTGGAGGCAAATACTTCGAAACAATAAAGTTAGCATAATCTGCATACCAAGGGCTCTCTCGCGAGCTCACCTTTATTACAGCCAATTGTTCATTTGGAAAACTATCATTAACAGGAACAGGATCATAAGCAATATTTTCCAATCTAGACAAATTATCAGCAACAGGATTATCAGCACCTTTCCTATCTATAATATGTAAATCAAATTCTTGCAACAGAAGTACCCATCTAATAAGCCTTGGCTTAGCATCTTTCTTTGTCATAAGGTATCTAATTGCAGCATGATCAGTATGAATTGTAACTTTCGAATCAACAATATAGGGTCTAAACTTATCACAAGCAAAGACTACAGCTAACAATTCCTTTTCAGTTGTAGCATAATTTCTTTGAGCAGCATCAAGAGTCTTACTAGCATAATGAATAACATTTAATTTTTTATCTACCCGCTGTCCAAGAACAGCGCCTACAGCAAAATCACTAGCATCACACATAATTTCAAAAGGCAAATTCCAATCAGGAGGTTCAACTACAGGAGCAGTTGTTAAGGCTTTCTTTAGAGTTTCAAAAGCTTCCTTACAATCATCATCAAAAACAAAAGGTACATCTTTTTGAAGAAGATTAGTAAGAGGCTTTGAAATTTTAGAGAAATCTTTAATAAATCTCCTATAAAACCCAGCATGACCAAGAACACTACGAATACCTTTAACATCCCTCGGATAGGGCATCTTCTCAATTGCTTCAACTTTAGCTCTATCAACTTCAATACCTCTCTCGGAAATTTTATGTCCCAATACAATTCCTTCATTAACCATAAAGTGGCATTTCTCCCAATTAAGAACAAGGTTAGTTTCTTCACATCTCTGCAAAACTTTATCGAGGTTTCGCAGGCAATTATCAAAAGAATTCCCATAGACAGAAAAATCATCCATGAACACCTCTACAATACTTTCGCAAAAACCATGAAAAATAGCAGACATGCATCTTTGAAAAGTAGCAGGAGCATTACATAAACCAAAAGGCATACGCCTATAAGCATAAGTTCCATAAGGACAAGTAAAAGTGGTTTTCTCTTGATCTTTAGCTTTAACAGCAATTTGTGAAAACCCAGAATATCCATCAAGAAAACAAAAATGAGTATTTTTAGACAACCTCTCTAACATTTGATCAATAAAGGGTAAAGGGTAATGATCTTTCTTAGTAACTTTATTAACTTTTCGAAAATCAATGCACATTCTATAACCTACAACTATTCTTTGAGGAATAAGCTCATCATTATCATTAGGCACAACAGTCATTCCTCCTTTCTTAGGAACACAATGCACAGGACTAACCCATCTACTATCAGCAATAGGATATATAATACCAGCTTCAAGAAGTTTTAATACCTCGTTCCTTACCACCTCTTTCATCTTCGGAATTAGACGACGTTGATGTTCAACAACAGGCTTTGCATCATCTTCCATATTAATAGCATGTTGGCAAATAGAAGGAGAAATCCCTTTCAAATCATCAAGTGTATAGCCAATAGCTCCTCGGTGTTTCTTCAATATTTCCAATAACCTTTCTTCCTCAATCTCTGAAAGCTTAGAACTAATAATAACAGGATATATTTTCTTATCATCAATATGAGCATACTTAAGATTATCAGGTAAAGGCTTTAAATCAAAAACAGGATCTTCCTTTGGTGGCGGTGTTGTACCCAAATCTTCCACCGGTAAATCATGCTTGAGAATAGGTTGGCGACGAAAAATTTCCTCAAGCTCATCTCTTTCTTTCCTAAAAGCTTCACTTTCACTATTCTCCAAATGTTGCTGCAAAGGATTATTAGGAACAAGAACAATAGATGCACACTGCTCCATTTTAAAATCATTACTAGGCAAGTCAGCTTTATAAGGAGTTTTGGTAAATTTAGAAAAGTTAAATTCATAAGGTTCACCAGCAAATCTAGTCAAAATTTTCTCTTTCTTACAATCTATAATAGCTCCACAAGTATTTAGAAAAGGTCTACCAAAAATGATAGGACAATGATCACTAGCAGCAGAACCAAGTACCAAAAAGTCAGCAGGATATTTAATCTTACCACATAGAACTTCCACATCTCGAACAATACCAATTGGAGAAATAGTTTCTCTATTAGCCAAATGAATAACCACATCAATATCTTCAAGTTCACAAGAACCAATTTCGTGCATAATCTCCGTGTAAAGCTCATAAGGAATAGCACTAACACTTGCACCAATATCACATAAACCATAATAGCAATGATCACCAATTCTAACAGATAGCATAGGAACACTAACTTGTTTGGATTTATTAGGATGTGAAACAATATTAGAAGCATCTTCACAGAAAATAATATGACCATCCTCCACATTTTCAGTCACAAGATCTTTAACTATAGCAACAGCAGGTTCAATTTTAATTTGTTCTTCAGGTTCTTTAGGTTTCTTTTCACTTTTATTAACGCACTAGATATGACAGAGTACTCCTTCATTTTAGCAGGGAAAGGAGTTTTTTCAATATAAGCTTCAGGAATAACATTATCAACAGTTTCAACCACTACACATTTGTTTACAGATGAATCAATTTTATCTTTATACGGTTCATGATACTTATCAAAATTCTTCTTAGGCAGTTCATAATGAGAGGCAAAAGCTTTATAAAGATTTGCAACAACTTGGGAATCAAGACCATATGTAGCACTCATATTACGAAATTTATCAGTATCCATAAAAGCTTCAATGCATTTATAATCATAAATTATACCTGATTCTCTATCTTTGTCGTTCTCCCATCCTTCAGTATTTTCTTGGATCCGATCAAGAAGGTCCCTTTTAAACTCTTCATTCTTGCGTGTAAATGATCCAGAACAAGAAGTATCCAGCAAGGTCTTGTCTTGAAAAGAAAGTCTTGCATAGAAATTATCAATAATAACATTACCAGGAAGCTCATGAATGGGGCATTTGAGCATTAAAGACTTCAATCTCCCCCAAGCTTGGGCAATACTCTCTCCATCATGAGGCCAAAAATTATATATGCGGTTCCGATCTTTGTGAATTTCACTTGGAGGATAGAATTTGGAATAAAATAAAGGCACAATGTCCTCCCAATCAATAGAATCACCATTCTTCAGCAATTTATACCAATGCGCCGCTTTACCAGACAGCGATATAGTGAATAGTTTCTTCCTAACTTCATTCATAGAAATACCTGCACATTTGAATAACCCGCATAATTCATGCAAAAACAGTAAATGATCACCAGGATGGACAGTTCCATCCCCTTCATAGCGGTTATCCATAACACGTTCAATAATTTTCATAGGTATTTTATATGGTACTACTTCCTCACCTGGCGCTTCATCCACTACCGTTGCAGTAGTAGTAGATTTCCCAAATAGAAATTGAAGAGAGGATCTCTCCATAATGATTTATAGCAGCAGGCAGAAATAAAATCAGCACAAACAGTAAATTTCCTTACCAATTCCACTTACCAATAGCGCTTCACTCCCCGGCAACGGCGCCAGAAAATAGTCTTGATGACCCACAAGTATAGGGGGTGTATCGTAGTACTTTCGATAAATAAGAGTGTCGAACCCAACGAGGAGCAGAAGGTGTTGACAAGCAGTTTCGATGAAGGTTTCACTGTAAATGCTCACAGACAAGTATTCAGGGGGTTTTGATATTGCAGATAAATAAAGTACAAGTAAATAAAATGCGAGAGAAATAATTGCAGCGAGTGGCCCAATCCTTTTTAGCACAAAGGACAAGCCGGTTTGTTTACTTATAATGACCAAACGTTCCTGAGGACACACGGGGATTTTAGTCTAGTACTTTCGCTTCATGTGGTTTAATAATCTTCATTGTTTTGATAAGTGTTGTGTGGGTGAACCTATGCTAATGCACCGCCCTTCCTAGGACTAATACATACTTGTGATTATACCCCTTGCAAGCATCCGCAACTACAAGAAAGTAATTAAGATAAATCTAACCACAGCCTTAAACTCTGAGATCCTGCGATCCCTCCTGCATCGATATACTAACGGGGGCTCAGGTTTCTGTCACTCCGGCAACCCCGCAATTAGCAACCGAATACAAGATGCACTCCCCTAGGCCCATAAATGGTGAAGTGTCGTGTAGTCGACGTTCACACGACACCACTAGAAGAATGACACCACAACTTAAATATCATAACATTGAATATTACTCAACCATAATTCACTACTAGCATTTAGACTTCACCCATGTCCTCAAGAACTAAACGAACTACTCACGAGACATCATATGGAATACAATCAGAGGTGATATGATGATGAATAACAATCTGAACATAAACCTTGGTTCAATGGTTTCACTCAATAGCATCTACAACAAGTATAGAATAACACCGGGAGAGTTTCCCCTATCGAACAATCAAGATCAAACCCAAATTGTTACAGCGGTGACGAGGTGCTGCGGTGGTGATGGCGGTGTAGATGGTGGAGATGATGATGATGATGATGGAGATGATGTCCCGCTCGATGACGATGACGATGGCGTCGATTTCCCCCTCCGGGAGGGAATTTCCCCGGCGGATTCCTGCCCGCCGGAGAGCTCTTTTCTCTCTGGTGCTCTCCGCCCCGCAGAGGCGGCTGTAACCCTTCGTGAGGTCCTCTCTGTGGCTTAGGTTTTCGGGACGAAGGAGTACGCGAAGAAAAGGAGGCGAAAGGGGCTGTGGGGCCCCCAGAGCATAGGGTGGCGCGGCCAGGCCATGGGCCGCGCCGCCCTATGGTCTGGGCCCACAGTGGCTCTTCTCCTCTTCCCCTTTTGGCTCCCTCCGTCATCTGGAAAAATAGGAATTTACGTGAAATTCCCTTCCACAGTTGATCTTCCGAAATATTGCGTTCTGACGGTGCTTTTTCCAGCAGAATCCTGGCTCCGGTGCTTGATCCTCCAATGATGATGAAACATGCAAAATAGATGAAATAACATAAGTATTGTGTCCCAATATGAAATATATCAATGAATAACAGCAAATTATGATACAAAATAGTGATGCAAATTGGACGTATCAATAAACAACAAAGAGTCCCTAGTAAGCCTCTTAACTAGCTTGTTGATTAATAGATGATTAGTTTCATAATCATGAACATTGGATGTTATTAATAACAAGATTATATCATTATATGAATGATGTAATGGACACACCCAATTAAGCGTAGCATAAGATCACGTCATTAAGTTATTTGCTATAAGCTTTCGTTACATAGTTACCTAGTCCTTATGACCATGAGATCATGTAAATCACTTATACCGGAAAGGTACTTTGATTACATCAAACGCCACTGCGTAAATGGGTGGTTATAAAGGTGGGATTAAGTATCCGGAAAGTATGAGTTGAGGCATATGGATCAACAGTGGGATTTGTCCATCCCGATGACGGATAGATATACTCTGGGCCCTCTCGGTGGAATGTCGTCTAATGTCTTGCAAGCATATGAATAAGTTCATAAGAGACCACATACCACGGTACGAGTAAAGAGTACTTGTCAGGAGACGAGGTTGAACAAGGTATAGTGTGATACCGATGATCAAACCTCGGACAAGTAAAATATCGCGTGACAAAGGGAATTGGTATTGTATGTGAATGGTTCATTCGATCACTAAAGTCATCGTTGAATATGTGGGAGCCATTATGGATCTCCAGATCCCGCTATTGGTTATTGGTCGGAGTAAGTACTCAACCATGTCCGCATAGTTCGCGAACCGTAGGGTGACACACTTAAAGTTGGATGTTGAAATGGTAGAACTTGAATATGGAATGGAGTTCGAATATTTGTTCGGAGTCCCGGATGAGATCCCGGACATCACGAGGAGTTCCGGAATGGTCCGGAGAATAAGATTCATATATAGGATGTCATTTTATGTGAATTAAAATGATTCGGAAGGTTCTATGGAAGGTTCTAGAAAAGTCCGGAAGAACACACCTAGGAAGGTGGAGTCCACATGGGACTCCACCTCCATGGCCGGCCAACCCTAGTGGGGTGGAGTCCCAAGTGGACTCCCCCTTAGGGGGCCGGCCACCCCCCCATATGGAAGGTGGAACTCCCACCTCTAGTGGGAGTCCTAGCTTGGGAAGGTTTCCCACCATATGGAAGGTTTTGGGTTCGGGTCTTATTCGGAGACTTGTAGTCCAACACTTGGGGCTTCCACCTATATAATGAGGGGCCAAGGGGAGGGGGCCGGCCACACCAAAGCCACCACCTTGGCCGCCCCCTATAGTGGCCGGCCACCCCCTCTCCCCAAACCCTAGCGCCCCGCTCCTCCACCATATCCCGCACGCTTAGCGAAGCTCCGCCGGATTTCTCCACCGCCACCGACACCACGCCGTCGTGCTGTCGGATTCAAGAGGAGCTACTACTTCCGCTGCCCGCTGGAACGGGGAGGTGGACGTCGTCTTCATCAACAACCGAACGTGTGACCGAGTACGGAGGTGCTGCCCGTTCGTGGCGCCGTGATCAAGATCTTCTACGCGCTTTTGCAAGCGGCAAGTGATCGTCTACCGCAGCAACAAGAGCCTCATCTTGTAGGCTTTGGAATCTCTTCAAGGGTGAGACTCGATAATCCCCTCGTTGCTACCGTCTTCTAGATTGCATCTTGGCTTGGATTGCGTGTTCGCCGTAGGAAATTTTTTGTTTTCTATGCTACGTTATCCTACAGTGGTATCAGGCCGTGTCTATGGCTCTCGGGTGTTACGGAGCTTCGTGAAAAATAGGATGTTGGGCATTGATTTCGTCCGATTAGAGAATATTTCCTTACTAGGATTTCTGAAACCAAAAACAGCAGAAAACAGGCTGGCCCTTCGGCATCTCGTCAATAGGTTAGTTCCGGAAAACGCATAATAATGACATATAATGTGTATAAAACATGTAGGTATCATCAATAAAGTAGCATGGAACATAAGAAATTATAGATACGTTTGAGACGTATCATCCTTCTTCTGCTGCCTGCATTCTGGGCAGTTATCGATTGTAGGCAATCGGCTCATTCCTGAATCCCAGCAATGCCTGAAGAACGGACAATCCCAGTGTCTATCCATCTCTTCTTGCTCCCTTGACCTCCCATTAGCGCGGCATTCATACCCTTCGTCGTCTCTATCATACCGACGAGATTTTCGTTGTGCATCGACCGACGATATCTTTCGTCATCTGTATCGTATCGCCGATGTCGGTCATACTGATGCTCATACTTGTTAAGGAGGTGCACGGAAAGTGGTCGTTGATATCGCACGCTTCTCCCTTGTTCCTCGGTGATGTACCGTTTATCTTCATGTCGGCGCCGGTCGCGCGGACCGGCCTCCCCTTTATCCTTGCCACGGGAGTGACCGTTTTCTTCCTGGTCGTTGCCATGGTGGTGCACATGCCCTGCCATGTTAATACCAAATGAGCACCTGATACGCGTAGATGCACACGTCCGTTGGGAACCCCAAGTGGAAGGTATGATGCGTATAGAAGCAAGTTTCCCTCAGTATGAAACCAAGGTTTAATCGAACCAGTAGGAGCCAAGAAGCACGTTGAAGGTTGATGGTCGCGAAATGTGATGCGGCGCAACACCAGGGATTCCGGCGCCAACGCGGAACCTGCACAACACAACCCAAGTACTTTGTCCCAACGAAACAGTGAGGTTGTCAATCTCACCGGCTTGCTGTAACAAAGGATTAAACGTATCGAGTGGAAGATGTTTGCAAAGAAAACAGTAAACACAATTGCAGTAGATTGTATGCTATGTAAAGAATAGGACCGGGGTCCACAGGTCACTAGAGGTGTCTCCGGAAGGTTTTCCGTATCGTGGCTCTCGATGCTGGGGGTTTCGCGACGGAAGCTTTAAGTAGGCGGAGGGTCAACGCGGGGGCCACACGGGGGCCCGGGGGATAGGTCGGCGCGGCCGGGGCACGGGCCGCGCCGGCCACCCTGGCCTCCTCGTGGCCCCACTCGTTAGGTCTTCGGTCTTCGGAAGCTTCGTACAAAAATAGGACCCTGGGCGAAAGTTTCGTCCAATTCCGAGAATATTTCTTTACTAGGATTTCTGAAACCAAAAACAAGAACAGCAACTGGCTCTTCGGCATCTTGTTAATAGGTTAGTTCCGGAAAATGCATAAATATGGCATATAATGTGCATAAAACATGTAGGTATCATCAATAAAGTAGCATGGAACATAAGAAATTATCGATACGTTGGAGACGTATCAGCATCCCCAAGCTTAGTTCTGCTCGTCCCGAGCAGGTAAAACGATAACAAAGATAATTTCTGAAGTGACATGCCATCATAATCTTGATCATACTAATTGTAAACATATGTAATGAATGCAGCGATCAAAACAAAGGTAATGACATGAGTAAACAACTGAATCATAAAGCAAAGACTTTTCATGAATAGTACTTCAAGACAAGCATCAATAAGTCTTGCATAAGAGTTAACTCATAAAGCAATAAATCAAAGTAAAGGTGTTGAAGCAACACATAGGAAGATTAAGTTTCAGCGGTTGCTTTCAACTTATAACATGTATATCTCATGGATATTGTCAACATAAAGTAATATAACAAGTGCAATATGCAAGTATGTAGGAATCAATGCACAGTTCACACAAGTGTTTGCTTCTTAAGGTGGAGGGAGATAGGTAAACTGACTCAACAATAAAAGTAAAAGAATGGTCCTTCAATGAGGAAAGCATCGATTGCTGTATTTGTGCTAGAGCTTTTATTTTGAAAACATGAAACAATTTTGTCAACGGTAGTAATAAAGCATATGAGTTATGTAAATTATATCTTATAAGTTGCAAGCCTCATGCATAGTATACTAATAGTGCCCGCACCTCGTCCTACTTAGCTTGGACTACCGGATCTTCGCATGCCATGTTTCAACCAAGTGTCACAAAGGGGTACCTCCATGCCGCCTGTACAAAGGTCTAAGGAGAATGCTCGCATTTCGGATTTCTCGCTTTTGATTATTCTCAACTTAGACATCCATACCGGGACAACATGGACAACAGATAATGGACTCCTCTTAAATGCATAAGCATGTAGCAAAGTTATTATTCTCATATGAGATTGAGGATATATGTCCAAAACTGAAACTTCCACCATGATTCATGGCTTTAGTTAGCGGCCCAATGTTCTTCTCTAACAATTTTGCATGCTCCAACCACTAAAATGATAGACCTTCAGACAAGACGGACATGCATAGCAACTCACATGATATTCAACAATAGTTGATGGCGTTCCCCAGAAGCATGGTTATCGCACAACAAGCAACTTAATAAAATGTAAAGTGCATAAGTACATATTCAATACTACGATAGTTTTTAAGGCTATTTTGTCCCATGAGCTATATATTGCAAAGGTGAATGATGGAATTTTAAAGGTAGCACTCAAGCAATTTACTTTGGAATGGCGGAGAAATACCATGTAGTAGGTAGGTATGGTGGACACAAATGGCATAGTAGTTGGCTCAAGGATTTTGGATGCATGAGAAGTATTCCCTCTCGATACAAGGTTTAGGCTAGCAAGGTTATTTGAAGCAAACTCAAGGATGAACAGGTGCAGCAAAACTCACATAAAAGACATATTGTAAACATTATAAGACTCTACACCGTCTTCCTTGTTGTTCAAAACTCAATACTAGATATTATCTAGACCTTAGAGAAACCAAATATGCAAATCAAATTTTAGCAAGCTCTATGTATTTCTTCATTAATGGGTGCAAAGCATATGATGCAAGAGCTTAAACATGAGCACAACAATTGCCAAGTATCACATTATCCAAGACATTTTTAGAATTACTACATGTAGCATTTTCCAATTCCAACCATATAACAATTTAACGAAGAAGAAACTTCGCCTTGAACATTATGAGTAAAGCCTAAGGACACATGTGTCCATATGCAACAGCGGAGCGTGTCTCTCTCCCACAAAGTGAATGCTAGGATCCATCTTATTCAAACAAAAACAAAAACGAAAACAAACCGACGCTCCAAGCAAAGAATACAAGATGTGATTGAATAAAAATATAGTTTCAGGGGAGGAACCTGATGATGTTGTCGATGAAGAAGGGGATGCCTTGGGCATCCCCAAGCTTAGACGCTTGAGTCTTCTTAAAATATGCAGGGGTGAACCACGGGGGCATCCCCAAGCTTAGAGCTTTCACTCCTCTTGATCATAGTATATCATTCTCCTCTCTTGACCCTTGAAAACTTCCTTCACACCAAACTTCAAGCAAACTCATTAGAGGGTTAGTGCACAATTAATAATTCACTCATTCAGAGGTGACACAATCATTATTTTCACTTCTGGACATTGCATAATGCTACTGGACATTAGTGGATCAAAGAAATAAATCCAAAATAGCAAAAGAGGCAATGCGAAATAAAAGGCAGAATCTGTCAAAAACAGAACAGTCCGTAAAGACGAATTTAAAGTTGGCACCAGACTTGCTCAAATGGAAAAACTCAAAACTAATGAAAGTTGCGTACATATCTGAGGATCACGCTCGTAAATTGGCAGATTTTTCGAATTTTCTACAGAGAACTGTGCCCAGATTCGTGACAGACAGCAATGCTGTTTCTGCGCAGCGATCCCAAATATAACATCAACTTTGACATAGAAACTTTACTTGGCACAAAAACTTGATAAGGAGAGGTTGCTACAGTAGTAAAAAACTTCCAAGACTCAACAAAACAAAAAATTGCTGTAGGTAAAAACATGGGTTGTCTCCCATAAGCGCTTTTCTTTAACGCCTTTCAGCTAGGCGCAGAAAGTGCAAATCAAGTAACATCGAGAGTAGAAGCATCAACATCATAACTTGTTCTAATAATAGAATCAAAAGGCAACTTCATTCTCTTTCTAGGAAAGTGTTCCATACCTTTCTTGAGAGGAAATTGATATTTAATATTACCTTCCCTCATATCAATAACAGCACCAACGGTTCGAAGAAAAGGTCTTCCCAACACAATTGGACAAGATGCATTGCATTCGATATCCAAGACAACAAAATCAACGGGGACAAGGTTATTGTTAACCGTAATATGCACATTATCAATCCTCCCCAAAGGTTTCTTTTTACATTATCGGCAAGATTAACATCCAAATAACAATTCTTCAATGGTGGCAAGTCAAGCATATCATAAATCTTTTTAGGCATAACAGAAATACTTGCACCAAGATCACATAAAGCATTACATTCAAAGTCATTGAATTTCATTTTAATGATGGGCTCCCAACCATCTTCTAACTTTCTAGGAATAGAAGTTTCAAGTTTTAGTTTCTCTTCTCTAGCTTTTATGAGAGCATTTGTAATATGTTTTGTAAAGGCTAAATTTATAGCACTAGCATTAGGACTTTTAGCAAGTTTTTGTAAGAACTTTATAACTTCAGAGATGTGGCAATCATCAAAATCTAAATCATTATGAGCTACAGCAATGGGATCATTGTTCCCAAGGTTGGAAAAAATTTCAGCAGTTTTATCACAAGCAGTTTCAGCAGTTTTAGCAGTTTCAGGGTTTTGTACGCTTTGCACTAGGAGTAGAAACATTGCCAACACCAATTATTTTACCATTGATAGTAGGAGGTGCAGCAACATGTGAAGAATTAGCATTACTAGTGGTGGTAATAGTCCAAACTTTAGCTACATTATTCTCTTTAGCTAGTTTTTCATTTTCTTCTCTATCCCACCTAGCACGTAGTTCAGCCATTAATCTTATATTCTCATTAATTCTAACTTGAATGGCATTTGCTGTAGTAGTAATCTTATTATCAATATCATCAGGTTTAGCAGCCATTTTATTAATTAAAGAAGATTGTGATGCAGACATGTATGAGATTCGGGTTTCAGCATTTGAAATTTTAGTTTGCAGACCAGAAATCTCCCTATTCAAGTTTTCAAGTTGATTTCCTATATTTTTCAACAAGGTAGATTGTTCATTCATAGTTTTAGTAAACAATTGATTTTGCTCATATTGTGATTGCATAAAGTTTTTAGTGGATCTTTCAATATCTAGCATCCTTCCCTCATATCTACCATAAGTATTACCATTAGCAAGGATATGGCCTATAGTTATTACCAGAGTTGTTCCTATAAGCATTGTTGTTGAAATTATTATTTTTAATGAAATTCACATCAACATTTTCTTCTTGAGCAACCAATGAAGCTAAAGGAACATTATTTGGATCAACATTAGATCTACCATTCACAAGCATAGACATAATCACATCAATCTTATCATTCAAGGAAGAGGTTTCTTCAACAGAATTTACCTTCTTACCTTGTGGAGCTCTTTCCGTGTGCCATTCAGAGTAATTTATCATCATATCATCAAGAAGTTTTGTAGCCGCCCCCAATGTGATGGACATAAAGGTACCTCCAGCAGCTGAATCCAATAAATTCCGCGAAGAAAAATTTAGTCCTGCATAGAAGGTTTGGATGATCATCCAAGTAGTCAGTCCATGGGTTGGGCAATTCTTTACCAAAGTTTTCATTCTCTCCCAAGCTTGAGCAACATGTTCAGTATCTAATTGCTTAAAATTCATTATGCTACTTCTCAAAGAAATAATTTTAGCGGGAGGATAATATCTACCAATAAAAGCATCCTTGCATTTAGTCCATGAATCAATACTATTCTTAGGCAAAGATAGCAACCAATCTTTAGCTCTTCCTCTTAATGAGAAAGGAAACACTTTCAATTTAATAATATCACCATCTACATCCTTATACTTTTGCATTTCACAAAGTTCAACAAAATTATTGAGATGGGCAGCAACATCATCAGAACTAGCACCAGAAAATTGATCTCTCATGACTAGATTTAGTAAAGCAGGTTTAATTTCAAAGAATTCTGCTGTAGTAGCAGGTGGAGCAATAGGTGTGCATAGGAAATCATTATTATTTGCATTTGTGAAGTCACACAACTTAGTATTTTCAGGGGTATTCATTTTAGCAACAGTAAATAAAACAAACTAGATAAAGTAAATGCAAGTAACTAATTTTTTGTGTGTTTTTGATATAGTGAGCAATAAAGTAAAGCTAGCAACTAATTTTTTTGTATTTTGTTTAGGTGCAGCAAACAAAGTAGTAAATAAAATAAAGCAAGACAAAAACAAAGTAAAGAGATTGAGAAGTGGAGACTCCCCTTGCAGCGTGTCTTGATCTCCCCGGCAACGGCGCCAGAAATTTAGCTTGATACGCGTAGATGCACACGTCCGTTGGGAACCCCAAGTGGAAGGTATGATGTGTATAGAAGCAAGTTTCCCTCAGTATGAAACCAAGGTTTAATCGAACCAGTAGGAGCCAAGAAGCACGTTGAAGGTTGATGGTCGCGAAATGTGATGCGGCGCAACACCAGGGATTCCGGCGCCAACGCGGAACCTGCACAACACAACCCAAGTACTTTGTCCCAACGAAACAGTGAGGTTGTCAATCTCACCGGCTTGCTGTAACAAAGGATTAAACGTATCGAGTGGAAGATGTTTGCAAAGAAAACAGTAAACACAATTGCAGTAGATTGTATGCTATGTAAAGAATAGGACCGGGGTCCACGGTTCACTAGAGGTGTCTCGGAAGGTTTTCCGTATCGTGGCTCTCGGTGCGGGGGTTTCGCGACGGGCTTTAAGTAGGCGGAGGGTCAGCGCGGGGCCACACGAGGGGCCCAGGGGATAGGTCGGCGCGGCCGGGGCTGGGGCTGCGCCGGCCACCCCTCCTCGTGGCCCCACTTCGTTAGGTCTTCGGTCTTACGGAAGCTTCGTGCAAAAATAGGACCCTGGGCGAAAGTTTCGTCCAATTCCGAGAATATTTCTTTACTAGGATTTCTGAAACCAAAAACAGCAGAAAACAGCAACTGGCTCTTCGGCATCTTGTTAATAGGTTAGTTCCAGAAAATGCATAAATATGGCATATAATGTGCATAAAACATGTAGGTATCATCAATAAAGTAGCATGGAACATAAGAAATTATCGATACGTTGGAGACGTATCAGCACCCTGGCTGACGCTGCACGGGGTGACCTAGCTCCACCATGTTGACGGTAGGGAACGGGTGCGTGTCCACTTTCATGGCAAACTGACTAAAGATCAAACGGCCTGTTCTATCGCCAACTGGATCTGTCGACGCAACTCTTTGCAGTCATTCGTGACATGGGTGAACGAATGATGCCACTTGCAGTATGGTCTCCCGTTCATCTCTTGCACCGTAGGGATTTTATGGCCTTCGGGTAACTTCAGCTGTTTCTCCTTGAGCAATAAATCGAATATCTGCTCAGCTTTGCTTATATCGAAGTCAAACCCTTTTGCAGGACACAGGGACTGCCCCCGAGCCCATTCAGCCACGGCAACTTCTGGTCTTGGTCCTCAACCTCTGCTGTCTCGACCAGGGTGATCGGGCGCTTGATGAACTTATCCTGGTACAACTCCGGATGGCGCTGCTCATACAAAGTTAACTTCTGGACCATGTGCGCCCGAGTTGTAATCCGCTTGTAAAGCCAGATCCTTGAGCGGCGCGGCGAGGCCTAACGCTGCCAGCTCGACCACTTCTTTTTCATTCAAACGAACCGAATAACATCGGTTACTGACAGTTCGGAAGCGATGGATGTACTCTGACACCGTTTCTCCTCGCTTCTGACGTACTTGCGTGAGATCGGCAATGCCAGCCTCGGTAGCCTCTGAGTGATATTGCACGTGGAACTGCTCTTCGAGTTGCTTCCAGGTCCGGACTGAATCTGGTGGCAACAAGGTGTACCACCCAAAAGCTGGTCCAGTGAGAGACTGCGCAAAAAATCTCACATAACTGGTCAGATGCTGAAATCATGCCCAGCTGTGCCAAATATCGGCTCACATGCTCAATTGAGCTAGATCCTTCTGACCCACTGAACTTTGAGAAGTCAGGGAGCCGATATTTGGGTGGCAGTGGAATCAAATCATATTCGTTGGGGTACGGCTTGGAATAGCCGATTGTCCTCCTCTTTGGCAGGATGCCAATTTGGTCTCTCAAGGTTGTACTGATCTGTTCCACTGTTTGTGCTGCAGGGGCCTAACTTTCATGACTCGTTCCGGTGGCATATTTAGCTAGCCACGCCTGTTTATCGGCATCTGCTCCAGAAACTCCTCCTGAAATCCCTGCCGCTGCAATCTGGTTTGTGCGCGTGAAGTTGTTGCAGTCAGGCACGTATGTGCACACGTATCCATGTGGGATTTCTTTGGGCGGCTCAGACAGGAATTGGTAATCTCCAGGATCGCCTCCAACCTTGTAGACGACGTATGCCGGTGAAGCCGGTTGCTCTGGGGCAAGCGTGAACGGCAACTGCGGTGGTTGGTATCTCCCCTAGTGAGTGCCTAGAGTAGGTCCTGAAGGAGAGTACTGATGCTTCATGATTTCCTGAACCACGCGCACCGCAATGCGCTCCAAAGAGTTCAGCAGGCTCTCAGAAAACGGTGCATAGAATGAGCCACCATGTAATTGACTTCTTGGCGCAGAGCTCTGGTGCGTTCCTCTGAAGGGAGAGACAGGTCTACCCCGTCGAGAACGCCTTCAGTGAGAATCCCTTCCACCTAACGCCATGTGAATGGGTTCTCTCGAAAGAGCCGATGAGATCGGCTGAGATTTGATCGCATCATAATTCTTCTTGTGATCCTCAGTGAGCTCGTCGTATGACTGGTGTGCCGGCCATCTCGGTTGCGGATGTTGGCCCGTTGTAGAGTATCCCACCGGGTGTGCCAGAATGTGTTGCCTGCCAAAACCCACCGGCGGGCAGCGGTTAAGCAACACGAAGAGCCAGGAGGCTTGATGCGCGTAGATGTACACGTCCGTTGGGAACCCCAAGAGGAAGGTATGATGCGCACAGTGGCAAGTTTTCCCTCAGAAAGAAACCAAGGTTGATCGAACCAGGAGGAGCCAAGAAGCACGTTGAAGGTTGATGGTGGCGAAATGTGATGCGGCGCAACACTTCCGGCGCCAACGCGGAACCTGCACAACACAACCCAAGTACTTTGCCCCAACGAAACAGTGAGGTTGTCAATCTCACCGGCTTGCTGTAACAAAGGATTAAGCGTATCGAGTGGAAGATGTTTGCAAAGAAAACAGTAAAAACAAGTAGATTGTATGCTATGTAAAGAATAGGACCGGGGTCCACAGTTCACTAGAGGTGTCTCTCCCATAAGATAAAAGCATGTTGGGTGAACAAATTACAGTCGGGCAATTGACAAATAGAGAAGAGCATAACAATGCATATACATGATATGATAAATATAGTGAGATTTAATCCGGGCATTACGACAAAGTACATAGACCGCCATCCAACTGCATCTATGCCTAAAAAGTCCACCTTCAGGTTATCATCCGAACCCCATTCAGTATTAAGTTGCTAAGCAACAGACAATTGCATTAAGTATGGTGCGTAATGTAATCGACAACTACATCCTTAGACATAGCATCAATGTTTTATCCCTAGTGGCAACAACACATCACAACCTTAGAACCTACTGTCACGATCCCAGTGTCAATGAAGGCATGAACCCACTATCGAGCATAAATACTCCCTCTTGGAGTTAAGAGCAAAAACTTGGCCAGAGCCTCTACTAATAACGGAGAGCATGCAAGATCATAAACAACACATAAACAATAGATTGATAATCACCATAACATAGTATTCTCTATCCATCGGATCCCGACAAACACAACATATAGTATTACAGATAGATGATCTTGATCATGTTAGGCAGCTCACAAGATCCAACAATGAAGCACAACAAGGAGAAGACGACCATCTAGCTGCTATGGACCCATGGTCCAGGGGTGAACTACTCACTCATCACTCCGGAGGCGATCATGGCGATGAAGAGTCCTCCGAAGATGAATCCCCTCTCCGGGTGCCGGAGCGATCTCCTGAATCCCCCGAGATGGGATCGGCGGCGGCGTCTCTGGAAGGTTTTCCGTATCGTGGCTCTCGTACCGGGGGTTTCGCGACGGAGGCTTTAAGTAGGCGAAAGCAACGCGGGGGGCCACGAGGTGCCAGGGGCAGGCCGCGCGCCAGGCGGCGCCGCCGCCCTATCTCTGGCTGCCTCGTGGCCCCACTTCGTTCCCTCTTCGGTCTTCTGGAAGCTTCGTGCAAAAATAGGACCCGGCGAAGATTTCGTCCAATTCCGAGAATATTTCCTTACTAGGATTTCTGAAACCAAAAAACAGCAACTGGCTCTTCGGCATCTTGTTAATAGGTTAGTTCCAGAAAATGCATAAATATGACATATAATGTGCATAAAACATGTAGGTATCATCAATAAAGTAGCATGGAACATAAGAAATTATCGATACGTTGGAGACGTATCAGCATCCCAAGCTTAGTTCTGCTCGTCCCGAGCAGGTAAAACGATAACAAAGATAATTTCTGAAGTGACATGCCATCATAATCTTGATCATACTATTTGTAAACATATGTAATGAATGCAGCGATCAAAACAAAGGTAATGACATGAGTAAACAAATGAATCATATAGCAAAGACTTTTCATGAATAGTACTTCAAGACAAGCATCAATAAGTCTTGCATAAGAGTTAACTCATAAAGCAATAAATCAAAGTAAAGGCGTTGAAGCAACACAAAGGAAGATTAAGTTTCAGCGGTTGCTTTCAACTTATAACATGTATATCTCATGGATATTGTCAACATAAAGTAATATAATAAGTGCAATATGCAAGTATGTAGGAATCAATGCACAGTTCACACAAGTGTTTGCTTCTTAAGGTGGAAGGAGATAGGTAAACTGACTCAACAATAAAAGTAAAAGAAAGGTCCTTCAAAGAGGAAAGCATCGATTGTTGTATTTGTGCTAGAGCTTTTATTTTGAAAACATGAAACAATTTTGTCAACGGTAGTAATAAAGCATATGAGTTATGTAAATTATATCTTACAAGTTGCAAGCCTCATGCATAGTATACTAATAGTGCCCGCACCTCGTCCTACTTAGCTTGGACTACCGGATCTTTGCATGCCATGTTTCAACCAAGTGTCACAAAGGGGTACCTCCATGCCGCCTGTACAAAGGTCTAAGGAGAATGCTCGCATTTTGGATTTCTCGCTTTTGATTATTCTCAACTTAGACATCCATACCGGGACAACATGGACAACAGATAATGGACTCCTCTTAAATGCATAAGCATGTAGCAATGATTATTATTCTCATATGAGATTGAGGATATATGTCCAAAATTGAAACTTCCACCATGATTCATGGCTTTAGTTAGCGGCCCAATGTTCTTCTCTAACAATTTTGCATGCTCCAACCACTAAAATGATAGATCCTTCAGACAAGACGGACATGCATAGCAACTCACATGATATTCAACAATAGTTGATGGCGTTCCCCAGAAGCATGGTTATCGCACAACAAGCAACTTAATAAAATATAAAATGCATAAGTACATATTCAATACTACGATAGTTTTTAAGGCTATTTTGTCCCATGAGCTATATATTGCAAAGGTGGATGATGGAATTTTAAAGGTAGCACTCAAGCAATTTAATTTGGAATGGCGGAGAAATACCATGTAGTAGGTAGGTATGGTGGACACAAATGGCATAGTAGTTGGCTCAAGGATTTTGGATGCATGAGAAGTATTCCCTCTCGATACAAGGTTTAGGCTAGCAAGGTTATTTGAAGCAAACTCAAGGATGAACCGGTGCAGCAAAACTCACATAAAAGACATATTGTAAACATTATAAGACTCTACACCGTCTTCCTTGTTGTTCAAAACTCAATACTAGATATTATCTAGACCTTAGAGAGACCAAATATGCAAATCAAATTTTAGCAAGCTCTATGTATTTCTTCATTAATGGGTGCAAAGCATATGATGCAAGAGCTTAAACATGAGCACAACAATTGCCAAGTATCACATTATCCAAGACATTTTAGAATTACTACATGTAGCATTTTCCAATTCCAACCATATAACAATTTAACGAAGAAGAAACTTCGCCATGAATATTATGAGTAAAGCCTAAGGACATATGTGTCCATATGCAACAGCGGAGCGTGTCTCTCTCCCACAAAGTGAATGCTAGGATCCATTTTATTCAAACAAAAACAAAAACAAAAACAAACCGACGCTCCAAGTAAAGAACACAAGATGTGACCGAATAAAAATATAGTTTCAGGGGAGGAACCTGATGATGTTGTCGATGAAGAAGGGGATGCCTTGGGCATCCCCAAGCTTAGACGCTTGAGTCTTCTTAAAATATGCAGGGGTGAACCACGGGGCATCCCCAAGCTTAGAGCTTTCACTCCTCTTGATCATAGTATATCATTCTCCTCTCTTGACCCTTGAAAACTTCCTTCACACCAAACTTCAAGCAAACTCATTAGAGGGTTAGTGCACAATTAATAATTCACACATTCAGAGGTGACACAATCATTCTTTACACTTCTGGACATTGCATAAAGCTACTGGACATTAATGGATCAAAGAAATAAATCCAACATAGCAAAAGAGGCAATGCGAAATAAAAGGCAGAATCTGTCAAAAACAGAACAGTCCGTAAAGACGAATTTAAAGCTGGCACCAGACTTGCTCAAATGGAAAAACTCAAAACTAATGAAAGTTGCGTACATATCTGTGGATCACGCTCGTAAATTGGCAGATTTTTTCGAATTTTCTACAGAGGACTGTGCCCAGATTCGTGACAGACAGCAATGCTGTTTCTGCGCAGCGATCCCAAATATAACATCAACTTTAACATAGAAACTTTACTTGGCACAAAAACATGATAAGGAGAGGTTGCTACAGTAGTAAACAACTTCCAAGACTCAACAAAACAAAAAATTGCTGTAGTAAAATAAACACATGGGTTATCTCCCAAGAAGTTCTTTCTTTATAGCCATTAAGATGGGCTCAGTAATTTTAATGATACTCTCGCAAGAAAGAAGAGTTGAAGCAAAAGAGAATCAAGAAGCAAATTCAAAACACATTTAAGCCTAACCCACTTCCTATGAAAAGGAATCTTGTACACAAATAGATTCATGAAGAACAAAGTGGCAAGCATAGAAAAGCAACACAAGTGCAATTTCAAGATTCTCAACATAAAGAGGGGAAACTTAATATTATTAAGATGCATATAACCATGTTTCCCTCTCTCATAATAACTTTCAGTAGCATCATGAACAAACTCAACAATATAAGTATCACATGAAACATTCTTGTCATGAGCCACATGCATAAAATTATTACTCTCCACATAAGCATAATCAATTTTATTAGTTGTAGTGGGAGCAAATTCAATAAAATAGCTATCATTATTATTCTCATCACCATAATCATCATACATAGGAGGCATATTGTAATCATAATTAATTTTCTCCTCAATAGTAGGTGGACTGAAAATATCATATTCATCATTGCAAGCATCATATATAGGAGGTAAAGTATCATCAAAGTAAATTTTCTCCTCCATGCTTGGGGGACTAAAAATATCACAACCAGCTTCCCCAAGCTTAAATTCTTCCATAGCTTTAGCAATAATGGTGTTCAAAGAGTTCATGCTAATAACATTGCTACAACTATTTTGCAAACAAAGTTCCATGGGTTTTTTAATTTTCTCTTCAAACACATCATGTCCTAATTCAAGATAAAGTTCATAAAGATCTCTAATTTTTTTGTTGTTTTCCATTAAGCCTAACTAGTGAAAATAAAAACAAGTACAGGGCTAGACATGACAACAAAATAAATTAAATGCAAGAAACTAATTTTTTTGTGTTTTTGATATAGAGAGCAAGACAGTAAATAAAGTAAAACTAGCAACTAATTTTTTGTATTTTGATTAGGTGCAGCAAACAAAGTAGTAAATAAAATAAAGCAAGACAAAAACAAAGTAAAGAGATTGAGAAGTGGAGACTCCCCTTGCAGCGTGTCTTGATCTCCCCGGCAACGGCGCCAGAAAACAGCTTGATGCGCGTAGATGTACACGTCCGTTGGGAACCCCAAGAGGAAGGTATGATGCGCACAGTGGCAAGTTTTCCCTCAGAAAGAAACCAAGGTTGATCGAACCAGGAGGAGCCAAGAAGCACGTTGAAGGTTGATGGTGGCGAAATGTGATGCGGCGCAACACCAGGGATTCGCGCCAACGCGGAACCTGCACAACACAACCCAAGTACTTTGCCCCAACGAAACAGTGAGGTTGTCAATCTCACCGGCTTGCTGTAACAAAGGATTAAGCGTATCGAGTGGAAGATGTTTGCAAAGAAAACAGTAAAACACAATTGCAGTAGATTGTATGCTATGTAAAGAATAGGACCGGGGTCCACAGTTCACTAGAGGTGTCTCTCCCATAAGATAAAAGCATGTTGGGTGAACAAATTACAGTCGGGCAATTGACAAATAGAGAAGAGCATAACAATGCATATACATGATATGATAAATATAGTGAGATTTAATCCGGGCATTACGACAAAGTACATAGACCGCCATCCAACTGCATCTATGCCTAAAAAGTCCACCTTCAGGTTATCATCCGAACCCCATTCAGTATTAAGTTGCTAAGCAACAGACAATTGCATTAAGTATGGTGCGTAATGTAATCGACAACTACATCCTTAGACATAGCATCAATGTTTTATCCCTAGTGGCAACAGCACATCACAACCTTAGAACCTACTGTCACGATCCCAGGTGTCAATGAAGGCATGAACCCACTATCGAGCATAAATACTCCCTCTTGGAGTTAAGAGCAAAAACTTGGCCAGAGCCTCTACTAATAACGGAGAGCATGCAAGATCATAAACAACACATAAACAATAGATTGATAATCACCATAACATAGTATTCTCTATCCATCGGATCCCGACAAACACAACATATAGTATTACAGATAGATGATCTTGATCATGTTAGGCAGCTCACAAGATCCAACAATGAAGCACAACAAGGAGAAGACGACCATCTAGCTACTGCTATGGACCCATGGTCCAGGGGTGAACTACTCACTCATCACTCCGAGGCGATCATGGCGATGAAGAGTCCTCCGGGAGATGAATCCCCTCTCCGGCAGGTGCGGAGATCTCTGAATCCCCCGAGATGGGATTCGCGGCGGCGTCTCGGAAGGTTTTCCGTATCGTGGCTCTCGGTACTGGGGGTTTCGCGACGGAGGCTTTAAGTAGGCGAAAGGGCAACGCGGGGGCCACACGAGGTGCCCAGGGGGCAGGCCGGCGCGGCCTGGGCCGCGCGCCCTATCTCCTGGCTGCCTCGTGGCCCCACTTCGTTCCCTCTTCGGTCTTCCGTGCAAAAATAGGACCCTGGGCGAAGATTTCGTCCAATTCCGAGAATATTTCCTTACTAGGATTTCTGAAACCAAAAACAGAACAAGCGGCTCTTCGGCATCTTGTTAATAGGTTAGTTCCAGAAAATGCATAAATATGACATATAATGTGCATAAAACATGTAGGTATCATCAATAAAGTAGCATGGAACATAAGAAATTATCGATACGTTGGAGACGTATCAGGCTCCCAAGACCGCTGGTGGGCCTTGGTCCCTCGGTCAACGGCCCGCAGTGCTCTGGCACACGTCCTGGCGGATGCAAGGGCGTGCCACCTGACCTATACCTGTCAGGAAGGTGCTGGATTGCTTCAATCAGTTTCCTGCATGGTAGACACGTAAACATTAAACGAGCCTCGATCGGCTCTCAGGTTACCCTGTAGATCGGCTCAAGGAGCCGATCAACCCATGGTTCATGTTAGATATGCAATAACATGGGTTTCTTGCTTTATCAATACTAAGCTAATTAGATCTACGACAGTTTAGGATTTTCACCGCATAACCGGAACATCCTACACGTGATTGAGCCTGGCAGATACGTAAGAATATGAAAACTAACCCTAGAAGAGGCCTAAAAACCAACATGGTGTCGATTCCCGGAACGTCCCTTCTAGGATCAGCAAACCGTACCCTACGCGCTATTGGATCGTTCAATCCGTTTGCAAGGCCTAACTATGCAGATATTAAACTAATCCTTAAAGAACAAGGAGCAACCGTAACAGATCGAATCTACTAAATAAAGACAAAGCAAGGCGCTGCCCTTACACCTAAAATAGGTGTAAGGGCAGCTAGATATCGAGGGACGTAGCTAAGCAAGCAGATCTTAAGAGCATCAATGCAAGCCTCAAAACACTTAAGATAAACAGTACTAATCGCCATCAACAACGCTTCAGTACGAGCAATACCAGATAACGAATAAACGTATACTGCCTAGATCGCAAGATGCGATCTAGGCAGCATGATGCTTACCCGGAAGAAACCCTCGAAACAAGGAATGGCGATGCGCCTGGTTTGTTTTTGTTGTGAATGTGATCGTCCTCCTTTCTCAATAACCCTAGGTACATATTTATAGTCCGTGGACTTTCTATTTTTGGAAGTACACCTAACCGTGTACGAGCTAAACTCTATCTCTTATTCTAAACTAAGATGCAATCTACCATAATGTACAGATACACGGACAATTCAGCCCAAATTCATACACGAGGCCGATTCAGAAATACTCCACGTGTATATCTCTCAAGCCCATCTCAATTACGGCACATCTCTTGATCCGGTTAAAATCTGGTGATAACAGGTAGGACCGCTGAGCGAGAGGCATCACCATTAACGTGGCGTTCGCCGAAGCGAGGCGCCTTCGCTAGCGCGTTTGAGAAGACCCATTGACAAAGGGTCGCCAGCCTCAGCCGTCCGCAGCCGGCGAACACGCGCGATCAAGAGGCGCGCAGCGCATCCGACGGCCAGACCCAGGGCCAGGGCTCGATCCGATCACATTGCGTCGTCCCGCTGCCCTTAGATACCGTAGATTTTTTTTTTTGTAGATAGGCAGCGAGTCAGGCGCGCACTGGCTCGTGCCACTCGCTCAGATTCTCTCGACACACTGGGCATGGACTACCCCGGCCTGGGCCCAGCCCAAACATCCTGTATCTAGATCTAAAAACTAGGCCCGACGGCCAGGCTACGCCAGGCCTGGGCTTCGTATAGACGTTTCACGGATGAGGCCTGGCCCGGTGGGAGGCTGATGCACCTTGTTATTTATAAATTGTAAGAGTTGATACTGAACCACCTTGTCTGACCAGTGACCATCCCATTGTACAGTGAATGTTTTTCCTAGGTACTCAGGCTACTAAGAATCCTCCAAGACTTTCTCAAAAATGAATCCTCCCAAGACAACTACTCGAAGATGCCTCGTAACGAGGACTTCCATTATATTCCACCTTGTTGAATAATTGCTCAAAATCTAGCACCATTAGAAAGTACAACATACGTACTTTGTAATGATATATAATTTGCGACCTCTGTCTATAAATAGACGCCTGCGATTTGTCTAAATTTAGATATATCTAGACGCTATTTAGTGTTTAGATACATTTATATTTAGATAAACTACGAATATCTATTTATAAATGGAAGAAATAGTATATATCTTATGTTACATTGGTAAAATAATTTTATATGGTCTTAGACAGTACTTCCTATCCGGGCCGGTCTAGGTTTGATCCCCATGGGGTGTGAATATTGCAATGAGTTTCTGACACTTCTACAAAAATATTTGGTGGGAGTACAAACTTTTAATCTTCCTTTTGCTAATCATCTTTTGAATAAAACTAGGTTATATGTCATTCAACACCTTAACCATTGGATGAGATCCACGCTGATTAGTTGCACAATACTTATTGTGGACATGTTTTTATTTTAAACTATGATTAGATTTTTTATAGCCACGTCATTGTTGGAGCTGAAATCGTAAGCTTCAAATGTGCGTGACGTTGTCCTTTATCCTCAACAGCCCACGATGACCATGACGTCAATGATGTGAAAATGCCAAAATGCATAAGCTCAAACCGACCTCCCTGTCAGGTAATAGCAAGACTTCCCATCGACTCCCTCGGCCAGACGTTAATCTAAGAAAGACACAAGATCAATGTGACATGTAAGACTATGAATACCTAGCGTGCAACATGGAGACTTCTACCACCGACGCTTATATATACTGAAGCCCATTCGTCTAGAAGAGGAGGTTAAGTTATTACGCCAAGTCGCTGTCGTAGACTCGTAGCCATAAACCCTGGGTCCGAACTATAAACCTCGTTGGGTGCATCCATAATCCTTTAGAGTTCATCTTCTAGTCTTGTACAATCTTGTGATCACATCGATAATATAGTCTAAGAGAAGTTCTTCCTCAATATTTTATATCTGATCCAAACCTTTTGACGTGGGCATGACCCTTCGGGTTCCCACCTGTCATGGGCATACCTGCTGAGGAGTAGGGTAACTAGAGGCCCACCTGATAACCTGCTAAGGACCGCGAAGCTCAAGATAATCTGGCAACTATGAAACTTTCAACGCCCATGTTCCTAGCGTGCGAAAGAAGGACATGCCCAAGATTAGGGAACCCTAGAGTTCTTTCCTACTATATAACCAACATGGTCATGGTATGTGATACCTAGCCTCCTATATAAAGGCTAGGAGGGACCGCAAGGCGGAGAGGGTCATATAGATTGCAATCTACACCACCATAGCCATCATAGCGACATTATAACTTTCATCAATAATCAATATCATACAAGCACGAAGTAGGGTATTACCCTCTAGTGGCATGAACCTAGATAAATCATGCCTCCTCCTTGTTAGCCTACAAATTCGCCAGCGCACCTCTCTTCCTAAAACATAAGTCCATCAACTGAGTTTGTCGCTCTTCTACAAAAAAACATTTTGAGGGTACAAGCTTTTAATCTTCAATTTGATAATCCTTTTTCGAATAAAACTAGCTTATTACAAGTCATTCAACAACTTAACCATTGGATGTTGTTGTGGAGATCCATGCCGATAAGTTGTACAGTACTTGTTGTAGAGATGTTTTCATTTATACTATTTTAATTTTTATAGCCATGTCATTGTTGCAGCTGAAATTGTCAGTTTCAACGGAAACCAAGGAAAGGCTTCGCAAAACAAAAGCACCTACTTGCCCTCCCCCCGGCCTCACCGTGTGCGGAACGCGATGAGGGCGTACGGGGGCAGATAGTTCTCCAATGGGTGGGCTGCTGTCCACAACTGGCGCGTGGTTGACGTGGGAGGTTTGATGGCGGTTGACGGGCTTGATGGAGTGTCTTGATTCGTCCCCGGCAACGGCGCCAGAAAATAGCTTGATGTCTACGGTGCTTCTATTCTTGTAGACAGTGTTGGGCCTCCAAGAGCAGAGGTTTGTAGAACAGCAGCAAGTTTTCCCTTAAGTGGATCACCCAAGGTTTATCGAACTCAGGGAGGAAGAGGTCAAATATATCCCTCTCAAGCAACCCTGCAATCACGATACAAGAAGTCTCTTGTGTCCCCAACACACCTAATACACTTGTCAGATGTATAGGTGCACTAGTTCGGCGAAGAGATAGTGAAATACAAGTAGTATGGATGTATATGAGTGGTAATAGCAATCTGAAATAATGATGGCATGTCACTTCAGAAATTATCTTTGTTATCGTTTTACCTGCTCGGGACGAGCAGAACTAAGCTTGGGGATGCTGATACGTCTCCAACGTATCGATAATTTCTTATGTTCCATGCTACTTTATTGATGATACCTACATGTTTTATGCACATTATATGCCATATTTATGCATTTTCTGGAACTAACCTATTAACAAGATGCCGAAGAGCCATTGCTGTTTTCTGCTGTTTTTGGTTTCAGAAATCCTAGTAAAGAAATATTCTCGGAATTGGACGAAACTTTCGCCCAGGGTCCTATTTTTGCACGAAGCTTCCGAAGACCGAAGACCTAACGAAGTGGGGCCACGAGGAGGCCAGGGGGGTGGCCGGCGCGGCCCAGCCCTGGCCGCGCCGACCTATCCTGGGCCCTCGTGTGGCCCCCGCGTTGACCCTCCGCCTACTTAAAGCTTCCGTCGCGAAACCCCCAGTACCGAGAGCCACGATACGGAAAACCTTACAGGAGACGCCGCCGCCGAATCCCATCTCGGGGGATTCTGGAGATCGCCTCCGGCACCTGCCGGAGAGGATTCATCTCCGGAGGACTCTACACCGCCATGGTCGCCTCCGGAGTGATGAGTGAGTAGTTCACCCCTGGACCATGGGTCCATAGCAGTAGCTAGATGGTCGTCTTCTCCTTGTTGTGCTTCATTGTTAGATCTTGTGAGCTGCCTAACATGATCAAGATCATCTATATGTAATTCTATATGTTGTGTTTGTCGGGATCCGATGGATAGAGAGTACTATGATTATGGTGATTATCAATCTATTGTTCATGTGTTGTTTATGATCTTGCATGCTCTCCGTTATTAGTAGAGGCTCTGGCCAAGTTTTTACTCTTAACTCCAAGAGGGAGTATTTATGCTCGATAGTGGGTTCATGCCTCCATTGAATCTGGGACAGTGACAGGAAGTTCTAAGGTTGTGGATGTGTTGTTGCCACTAGGGATAAAACATTGATGCTATGTCTAAGGATGTAGTTGTTGATTACATTACGCACCATACTTAATGCAATTGTCTGTTGCTTTGCAACTTAATACTGGAGGGGGTTCGGATGATAACCTGAAGGTGGACTTTTTAGGCATAGATGCAGTTGGATGGCGGTCTATGTACTTTGTCGTAATGCCCAATTAAATCTCACTATATTTATCATGTCATGTATATGCATTGTTATGCCTTTCTCTATTTGTCAATTGCCCGACGTAATTTGTTCACCCAACATGCTTTTATCTTATGGGAGAGACACCTCTAGTGAACTGTGGACCCCGGTCCTATTCTTTACATAGCATACAATCTGCAATTGTTTTTACTGTTTTCTAAACATCTTCCACTCGATACGTTTAATCCTTTGTTACACAAGCCGGTGAGATTGACAACCTCACGTGTTCGTTGGGACAAAGTACTTGGGTTGTGTTGTGCAGGTTCCGCGTTGGCGCCGGAATCCCTGGTGTTGCGCCGCATCACATTTCGCGACCATCAACCTTCAACGTGCTTCTTGGCTCCTACTGGTTCGATTAAACCTTGGTTTCATACTGAGGGAAACTTGCTATATGCATCATACCTTCCACTTGGGGTTCCCAACGGACGTGTGCATCCACGCGTATCAAGCTAAATTTCTGGCGCCGTTGCAGGGAGAGATCAAGACACGGCCAGGGAGTCTCCACTTCTCAATCTCTTTACTTTGTTTTTGTCTTGCTTTATTTTATTTACTACTTTGTTTGCTGCACCTAAACAAAATACAAAAAAAATTAGTTGCTAGCTTTACTTTATTGCTCACTATATCAAAAACACAAAAAAAAAAATTAGTTACTCGCATTTACTTTATCTAGTTTGTTTTATTTACTGTTGCTAAAATGGCCAACCATGAAAATACTAAATTGTGTGACTTCACAAATGCAAATAATAATGATTTCCTATGCACACCTATTGCTCCACCTGCTACTACAGAGAATTCTTTGAAATTAAACCTGCTTTACTGAATTTGGTTATGAGAGAACAATTTTCTGGTGCTAGTTCTGATGATGCTGCTGCCCATCTCAATAATTTTGTTGAACTTTGTGAAATGCAAAAGTATAAAGATGTAGATGGTGATATTATTAAATTGAAAGTGTTTCCTTTCTCATTAAGAGGAAGAGCTAAAGATTGGTTGCTATCTTTGCCTAAGAATAGTATTGATTCATGGACTAAATGCAAGGATGCTTTTATTGGTAGATATTATCCTCCCGCTAAAATTATATCTTTGAGAAGTAGCATAATGAATTTTAAACAATTAGATACTGAACATGTTGCTCAAGCTTGGGAGAGAATGAAAACTTTGGTAAAGAATTGCCCAACCCATGGACCGACTACTTGGATGATCATCCAAACCTTCTATGCAGGACTAAATTTTTCTTCGCGGAATTTATTGGATTCAGTGCTGGAGGTACCTTTATGTCCATCACATTGGGGGCGGCTACAAAACTTCTTGATGATATGATGATAAATTACTCGGAATGGCACACGGAAAGAGCTCCACAAGGTAAGAAGGTAAATTCTGTTGAAGAAACCTCTTCCTTGAATGATAAGATTGATGTGATTATGTCTATGCTTGTGAATGGTAGATCTAATGTTGATCCAAATAATGTTCCTTTAGCTTCATTGGTTGCTCAAGAAAATGTTGATGTGAATTTCATTAAAAATAATAATTTCAACAACAATGCTTATAGGAACAACTCGGTAATAACTATAGGCCATATCCTGCTAATGGTAATACTTATGGTAGATATGAGGGAAGGATGCTAGATATTGAAAGATCCACTAAAAACTTTATGCAATCACAATATGAGCAAAATCAATTGTTTACTAAAACTATGAATGAACAATCTACCTTGTTGAAAAATATAGGAAATCAACTTGAAAACTTGAATAGGGAGATTTCTGGTCTGCAAACTAAAATTTCAAATGCTGAAACCCGAATCTCATACATGTCTGCATCACAATCTTCTTTAATTAATAAAATGGCTGCTAAACCTGATGATATTGATGATAAGATTACTACTACAGCAAATGCCATTCAAGTTAGAATTAATGAGAATATAAGATTAATGGCTGAACTACGTGCTAGGTGGGATAGAGAAGAAAATGAAAAACTAGCTAAAGAGAATAATGTAGCTAAAGTTTGGACTATTACCACCACTAGTAATGCTAATTCTTCACATGTTGCTGCACCTCCTACTATCAATGGTAAAATAATTGGTGTTGGCAATGTTTCTACTCCTAGTGCAAAGCGTACAAAACTGCCTGAAATTGCCTGTGATAAAACTGCTGAAATTTTTTCCAACCTTGGGAACAATGATCCCATTGCTGTAGCTCATAATGATTTAGATTTTGATGATTGCCACATCTCTGAAGTTATAAAGTTCTTACAAAAACTTGCTAAAAGTCCTAATGCTAGTGCTATAAATTTAGCCTTTACAAAACATATTACAAATGCTCTCATAAAAGCTAGAGAAGAGAAACTAAAACTTGAAACTTCTATTCCTAGAAAGTTAGAAGATGGTTGGGAGCCCATCATTAAAATGAAATTCAATGACTTTGAATGTAATGCTTTATGTGATCTTGGTGCAAGTATTTGTTATGCCTAAAAAGATTTATGATATGCTTGACTTGCCACCATTGAAGAATTGTTATTTGGATGTTAATCTTGCCGATAATGTTAAAAAGAAACCTTTGGAGAGGATTGATAATGTGCATATTACGGTTAACAATAACCTTGTCCCGTTGATTTTGTTGTCTTGGATATCGAATGCAATGCATCTTGTCCAATTGTGTTGGGAAGACCTTTTCTTCGAACTGTTGGTGCTGTTATTGATATGAGGGAAGGTAATATTAAATATCAATTTCCTCTTAAGAAAGGTATGGAACACTTCCCTAGAAAGAGAATGAAGTTGCCTTTTGATTCTATTATTAGAACAAGTTATGATGTTGATGCTTCTACTCGATGTTACTTGATTTGCACTTTCTGCGCCTAGCTGAAAGGCGTTAAAGAAAAGCGCTTATGGGAGACAACCCATGTTTTTACCTACAGCAATTTTTTGTTTTGTTGAGTCTTGAAGTTGTTTACTACTGTAGCAACCTCTCCTTATCAAGTTTTTGTGCCAAGTAAAGTTTCTATGTCAAAGTTGATGTTATATTTGGGATCGCTGCGCAGAATCAGCATTGCTGTCTGTCACGAATCTGGGCACAATTCTCTGTAGAAAATTCGAAAAAATCTGCCAATTTACGAGCGTGATCCTCAGATATGTACGCAACTTTCATTAGTTTTGAGTTTTTCCATTTGAGCAAGTCTGGTGCCAACTTTAAATTCGTCTTTACGGACTGTTCTGTTTTTGACAGATTCTGCCTTTTATTTCGCATTGCCTCTTTTGCTATGTTGGATTCATTTCTTTGATCCACTAATGTCCAGTAGCATTATGCAATGTCCAGAAGTGAAAATAATGATTGTGTCACCTCTGAATGAGTGAATTATTAATTGTGCACTAACCCTCTAATGAGTTTGCTTGAAGTTTGGTGTGAAGGAAGTTTTCAAGGGTCAAGAGAGGAGAATGATATACTATGATCAAGAGGAGTGAAAGCTCTAAGCTTGGGGATGCCCCGTGGTTCACCCCTGCATATTTTAAGAAGACTCAAGCGTCTAAGCTTGGGGATGCCCAAGGCATCCCCTTCTTCATCGACAACATCATCAGGTTCCTCCCCTGAAACTATATTTTTATTCAATCACATCTTGTGTTCTTTACTTGGAGCGTCGGTTTGTTTTCGTTTTTGTTTTTGTTTGAATAAGATGGATCCTAACATTCACTTTGTGGGAGAGAGACACGCTCCGCTGTTGCATATGGACACATGTGTCCTTAGGCTTTACTCATAATGTTCAAGGCGAAGTTTCTTCTTCGTTAAATTGTTATATGGTTGGATTGGAAAATGCTACATGTAGTAATTCTAAAATGTCTTGGATAATGTGATACTTGGCAATTGTTGTGCTCATGTTTAAGCTCTTGCATCATATGCTTTGCACCCATTAATGAAGAAATACATAGAGCTTGCTAAAATTTGATTTGCATATTTGGTTTCTCTAAGGTCTAGATAATATCTAGTATTGAGTTTTGAACAACAAGGAAGACAGTGTAGAGTCTTATAATGTTTACAATGTGTCTTTTATGTGAGTTTTGCTTCAAATAACCTTGCTAGCCTAAACCTTGTATCGAGAGGGAATACTTCTCATGCATCCAAAATCCTTGAGCCAACTACTATGCCATTTGTGTCCACCATACCTACCTACTACATGGTATTTCTCCGCCATTCCAAAGTAAATTGCTTGAGTGCTACCTTTAAAATTCCATCATTCACCTTTGCAATATATAGCTCATGGGACAAAATAGCCTTAAAACTATCGTAGTATTGAATATGTACTTATGCACTTTACATTTTATTAAGTTGCTTGTTGTGCGATAACCATGCTTCTGGGGAACGCCATCAACTATTGTTGAATATCATGTGAGTTGCTATGCATGTCCGTCTTGTCTGAAGGTCTATCATTTTAGTGGTTGGAGCATGCAAAATTGTTAGAGAAGAACATTGGGCCGCTAACTAAAGCCATGAATCATGGTGGAAGTTTTAGTTTTGGACATATATCCTCAATCTCATATGAGAATAATAACTTTGCTACATGCTTATGCATTTAAGAGGAGTCCATTATCTGTTGTCCATGTTGTCCCGGTATGGATGTCTAAGTTGAGAATAATCAAAAGCGAGAAATCCGAAATGCGAGCATTCTCCTTAGACCTTTGTACAGGCGGCATGGAGGTACCCCTTTGTGACACTTGGTTGAAACATGGCATGCGAAGATCCGGTAGTCCAAGCTAAGTAGGACGAGGTGCGGGCACTATTAGTATACTATGCATGAGGCTTGCAACTTATAAGATATAATTTACATAACTCATATGCTTTATTACTACCGTTGACAAAATTGTTTCATGTTTTCAAAATAAAAGCTCTAGCACAAATACAGCAATCGATGCTTTCCTCTTTGAAGGACCATTCTTTTACTTTTATTGTTGAGTCGGTTTTACCTATCTCCCTCCACCTTAAGAAGCAAACACTTGTGTGAACTGCATTGATTCCTACATACTTGCATATTGCACTTATTATACTACTTTATGTTGACAATATCCATGAGATATACATGTTATAAGTTGAAAGCAACCGCTGAAACTTAATCTTCTTATGTGTTGCTTCAACACCTTTACTTTGATTTATTGCTTTATGAGTTAACTCTTATGCAAGACTTATTGATGCTTGTCTTGAAGTACTATTCATGAAAAGTCTTTGCTTTATGATTCACTTGTTTACTCATATCATTACCTTTGTTTTGATCGCTGCATTCATTACATATGTTTACAAATAGTATGATCAAGATTATGATGGCATGTCACTTCGAAATTATCTTTGTTATCGCACCCACGGGGACGAGCAGAACTCTGCTGATACGTCTCCAACGTATCGATATGTTCCATGCTACTTTATTGATGATACCTACATGTTTTATGCACATTATATGCCATATTTATGCATTTTGGAACTAACCTATTAACAAGATGCCGAAGAGCCATTCCGCTGTTGCTGGTTTCGAAATCCTAGTAAAGAAATATTCTCGGAATTGGACGAACTTCGCCCGGGGTCCTATTTTTGCACGAAGCTTCGAAGACCGAAGACCTAGCAGTGGGGCCACGAGGAGGCCAGGGTGGCCGGCGCGGCCCGGGCCCGGCCGCGCCGACCTATCCCCCTCGTGTGGCCCCCGCGTTGACCCTCCGCCTACTTAAAGCTTCCGTCGCGAAACCCCCAGCCGAGAGCCACGATACGGAAACCCTACGAGACGCCGCCGCCGCGAATCCCATCTCGGGGATTCGGAGATCGCCTCCGGCACCCTGCCGGGAGAGGGTCATCTCCGGAGGACTCTACACCGCCATGGTCGTCCGGAGTGATGAGTGAGTAGTTCACCCAGGACCATGGGTCCATAGCGTGCTAGATGGTCGTCTTCTCCTTGTTGTGCTTCATTGTTAGATCTTGTGAGCTGCCTAACATGATCAAGATCATCTATATGTAATTCTATATGTTGTGTTTGTCGAGATCCGATGGATAGAGAGTACTATGATTATGGTGATTATCAATCTATTGTTCATGTGTTGTTTATGATCTTGCATGCTCTCCGTTATTACTAGAGGCTCTGGCCAAGTTTTACTCTTAACTCCAAGAGGGAGTATTTATGCTCGATAGTGGGTTCTGGGACAGTGACAGAAGTTCTAAGGTTGTGGATGTTTGTTGCCACTAGGGATAAAACATTGATGCTATGTCTAAGGATGTAGTTGTTGATTACATTACGCACCATACTTAATGCAATTGTCTGTTGCTTTGCAACTTAATGGGAGGGGTTCGGATGATAACCTGAAGGTGGACTTTTTAGGCATAGATGCAGTTAGATACTTTGTCGTAATGCCCAATTAAATCTCACTATATTTATCATGTCATGTATATGCATTGTTATGCCTTTATTTGTCAATTGCCCCTATTTGTTCACCCAACATGCTTTTATCTTATGGAGAGACACCTCTAGTGAACTGTGGATCCGGTCCTATTCTTTACATAGCATACAATCTACTGTATTTTTTGTTTTCTTTGCAAACATCTTCCTCGATACGTTTAATCCTTTGTTAACAAGCCGGTGAGATTGACAACCTCACTGTTGGGACAAAGTACTTGGGTGTGTTGTGCCAGCGTTGGCGCCGGAATCCCGGTGTTGCGCCGCATCACATTTCGCGACCATCAACCTTCAACGTGCTTCTTGGCTCCTCTGGTTCGATTAAACCTTGGTTTCATACTGAGGGAAACTTGCTTCTATACGCATCATACCTTCCACTTGGGGTTCCCAACGGACGTGTGCATCCACGCGTATCACTCCACAACATTCGATGTTCATATTTAAATAACCTTAGAGCATAATAGATCTTTGCAAAATAAACCGAGTACTAACATAGCATAGACACTGTCACCATTACACTATGAAAGGGGGAAAAGATCACATCAATACTATCATAGCGATAATCAACTCCATAACCTACAAGAGATTATGATCATAATCTACGACAAGAACCACACGATGCACACACTGTCACCATTACACCATGCAGGAGGAATAGACTACTTTAATAACATCACATGAGTAGCACATAACTAGTAGCGATACAAAGCTCATCATATGGATCTCAATCATGTAAAGCAGCTCATGAGATCATTGTATTGAAGTACATAGGAGAGAGATTAACCACATAGCTACCGGTACAGCCCTTAGCCTCGAGGGATAACTACTCCCTCCTTATCATGGGAGCAGCAGCGTTGATGGAGATGGCGGTGGTGTCGATGGAGAAGCCTTCCGGGGGCACTTCCCCATCCCGGCGGCGTGCGGAACAGAGACTCTGTCCCCGGATCTTGGCTTGCGATGGCGGCGGCTCGGAACTTTTCTCGTACCGTGGCTTATTCGTATCGAAGATTTAGGTCGGGGGCTTCTTATAGGCGAAGCGGGTCGGAAGGGCTACGGTGGGCCACACGGTAGGCGGCGCCCCCTCTGCCGCGCCGCCTTAGTGTGTGGGGCCTGGGCCCCCCGTCCCTCTCGGGTGTTCGGAAGCTTCGTGGATTTCTAAGATGCTGGCGTTGATTTCGTCCAATTAGAGAATATTTCCTTACTAGGATTTCGAAACCAAAAACAACAGAAAACGAGCGGCACTTCGGCATCTCGTTAATAGGTTAGTTCCGGAAAACTCATCAAAACGATATAAAGTGTGAACAAAACATGTAGGTATTGTCATAAAACAAGCATGGAACATCAGAAATTATAGATACGTTGGAGACGTATCAAGCATCCCCAAGCTTAGTTCCTACTCGCTCGAGTAGGTAAACGATAACACAAATAAGTGACATGCTACCATCATAATCTTGATCAACATTATTGTAAAGCATATGACATGAATGGAGTGATTCAAAGCAATGATCTATAGTTTGCTAACAAATAGATAACATATAGCAAAACTTTTCATTAATAGTACTTTCAAGACAAGTATCAAAAAGTATTATATAAGAGTTAACTCATAAAGCAATAAATTCAAAGTAAAGGCATCGAATCAACACAAAGGAAGATATAAGTTTCAGCAGTTGCTTTCAACTTTCAACATGCATATCTCATGGATAATTGTCAACATAGAGTAATATGATGAATGCAAATAATCAAGTATGTAAGAATCAATGCACAGTTGACACAAGTGTTTGCTTCTAAGATGGAAGGAAATGGGTAAACTGACTCAACATAAAGTAAAAGATAGGCCCTTCGCAGAGGGAAGCAGGGATTAAATCATGTGCTAGAGCTTTTCAAGTTTTGAAATCATATAGAGAGCATAAAAGTAAAGTTTTGAGAGGTGTTTGTTGTTGTCAACGAATGGTAATGGGTACTCTAACTACCTTATCAACCAGACTTTCAAGAGCGGCTCCCATGAAGGACGTTATCTCTACCAGCAAGGTAGATCATCCCTCTTCTCTTTTGTTTACACATGTACTTTAGTTTTATTTATTAGATGACACTCCCCCAACCTTTGCTTACACAAGCCATGGCTAACCGAATCCTCGGGTGCCTTCCAACATTCACATACCATGGAGGAGTGTCTATTTGCAAATTTAAGTTGCTAAATAGATCAGAGCAAAACATGTGAAGAGAATTATTAATGCAAGTTAATTAATTGGGGCTGGGAACCCCATTGCCAGCTCTTTTTACAAAATTATTGGATAAGCGGATGAGCCACTAGTCCATTGTGAAAGTCTGTCAGAAGTAAATGACAAGATCGAAAGATAAAACACCACATACTTCCTCATGAGCTATAAAACATTGACATAAATAAGAGATAATAGCTTTTGAATTGTTTAAAGGTAGCACATGAAGTATTTACTTGGAATGGCAGGAAATACCACATAGTAGGTAGATATGGTGGACACAAATGGCATAGGTTTTGGCTCAAGGTTTTGGATGCACGAGAAGCATTTCCTCTCAGTACAAGGCTTTGGCTAGCAAGGTTGTTTGAAGCAAACACAAGTATGAACCGGTACAACAAAACTTACATAAGAACATATTGCAAGCATTATAAGACTCTACACTGTCTTCCTTGTTGCTCAAACACTTTAACAGAAAATATCTAGACCTTAGAGAGACCAATCATGCAAACCAAATTTCAACAAGCTCTACAGTAGTTCTCCACTACTAGATTTAAACTACATGATGCAAGAGCTTAAACATGATTTATGAGAGCTCAAAACAATTGCCAAGTATCAAATCATTCAAGACCATATGAAGCATTTTCTAATTTCAACCAAATAACAACAAGTAAAGCGATCAACTTTCGCCCTTGAACATTAAAAGTAAAGCTAAGAACACATGTGTTCATACGAAAAAGCGGAGCGTGTCTCTCTCCCACACAAGGATGAATTTATTCAGAGAACTAAGATAACAAAACAAAAATAAAAGCACACAGACGCTCCAAGTAAAGTACATAAGATGTGAATGAATAAAAATATAGTTTCAATAGAAGAAACCTGATAAGTTGATGAAGAAGGGGATGCCTTGGGCATCCCCAAGCTTAGACGCTTGAGTCTTCTTGAAATATGCAGGGATGAACCACGGGGGCATCCCCAAGCTTAGGCTTTTCACTCTTCTTGATCATATATCACCCTCTTCTCTTGACCCTTGAAAACTTCCTCCACACCAAACTTTAAGCAAACTCATTAGAGGGTTAGTGCATAATCAAAATTCACATGTTCAGAGGTGACACAATCATTCTTTACACTTCTGGACATTGCACAAAGCTTCTGAAAGTTAATGAAACAAAGAAACTCATTCAACATAGCAAAAGCGGCAATGCGAAATAAAAGGCAGAATCTGTCAAAAACAGAACAGTCCGTAAAGATGAATCTGGCAGGGGCACTTAACTTGCTGAGATGGAAAAACTCAAAACTAATGAAAGTTGCGTACATATCTGAGGATCACACACGTAAATTTGCAGATTTTTTTGATTTTTTACAGAGACTTCTGCGCGAATTCGTGACAGACAGCAATGCTGTTTCTGCGCAGCAACAATCAAATCTAGCATCAACTTTACCATAGAGACTTTACTTGGCACAAAAACATGATAAGGAGAGGTTGCTACAGTAGTAAACAACTTCCAAGACTCAACAAAACAAAAATTGCTGTAGTAAAATAAACACATGGGTTATCTCCCAGAAGTTCTTTCTTTATAGCTATTAAGATGGGCTTTTTAATGATACTTTCGCAAGAAATAGAGTTGAAGCAAAAGAGAGCATCAAGAAGCAAATTCAAAACACATTTAAGCCTAACCCACTTCCTATGAAAAGGAATCTTGTACACAAATAGATTCATGAAGAACAAAGTGGCAAGCATAGAAAAGCAACACAAGCGCAATTTCAAGATTCTCAACGTAAAGAGGGGAAACTTAATATTATTAAGATGCATATAACCATGTTTCCTCTCTCATAATAACTTTCAGTAGCATCATGAACAAACTCAACAATATAACTATCACATAAAACATTCTTGTCATGAGCCACATGCATAAAATTTTTACTCTCCATATAAGCATAATCAATTTTATTAGTTGTAGTGGGAGCAAATTCAACAAAGTAACTATAATTATTATTCTCATCAAGTGTAGGAGGCATAGTATAATCATAATAAAATTTACTCTCCATAGTAGGCGGCACCAAAAGACCACTATCATTATAATAATCATAAATAGGAGGCAAAGTATCATCAAAGAAAATTTTCTCCTCAATGCTTGGGGGACTAAAAATGTCATGCTCCTTAAAACCAGCTTCCCCAAGCTTAGAATTTTCCATATCATTAACAACAATGGTGTTCAAAGCGTTCATACTAATATCATTGCTACTAGCATGCAAATAAGATTCCATAGGTTTTTTAATTTTCGCAGCAAACAATCCATGTCTTAACTCAGGAAATAGAATAAGAAGCTCATGTTACTTTCCATTATGCCTAACTAGTGTAAACAAGAAACCAAAAGATGCAATTGCAGGATCTAAAGGAAATAGCTTCGAGCACTTACAACGGCAACAGAATAACTTAGTTACGGGACCGGAGTATGAGTGCCTTTTACATTTCCTCCCCGGCAACAGCGCCAGAAAATAGCTTGCTGTCCACAACTGGCGCGTGGTTGATGTGGGAGGTTTGATGGTGGTTGATGCGCGTAGATGTACACGTCCGTTGGGAACCCCAAGAGGAAGGTATGATGCGCACAGCAGCAAGTTTTCCCTCAGAAAGAAACCAAGGTTATCGAACCAGTAGGAGCCAAGAAGCACGTGAAGGTTGTTGGTGGAGGAATGTAGTGCGGCGCAACACCATGAAGGCGCCAACGTGGAACCTGCACAACACAATCAAAGTACTTTGCCCCAACGTGGTGAGGTTGTCAATCTCACCGGCTTGCTGAAAACAAAGGATTAAGCGTATCGAGTGGAAGATGGTGGTTGTTTGCAAAGAACAGTAAACAGTAGAATGTATTCAGATGTAAAGGAATGGACCGGGGTCCACAGTTCACTAGTGGTGTCTCTCCAATAAGATAACTAGCATGCTGGGTGAACAAATTACAGGTGAGCAATTGACAAATAAAGATTCAATACATATCAACGATGATTACTATGTGATTTAATCAGGGCATTACGACAAAGTACATAGACCGCTATCCAGCATGCATCTATGCCTAAATAATCCACCTTCAGGTTATCATCCGAACCCCTTCCAGTATTAAGTTGTAAACAACAGATAATTGCATTAAGTATGGTGCGTAATGTAATCAACACAAATATCCTTAGACAAAGCATCAATGTTTTATCCCTAGTAGCAACAGCACATCCACAACCTTAGAACTTTCTGTCACGATCCCAGATTCAATGGAGGCATGAACCCACTATCGAGCATAAATACTCCCTCTTGGAGTTACAAGTATCAACTTGGCCAGAGCCTCTACTAGCAACGGAGAGCATGCAAGAACATAAACAACACATATATGATAGATTGATAATCAACTTAACATAGTATTCTCTATTCATCGGATCTCACCAAACACAACATGTAGCATTACAAATAGATGATCTTGATCATGTTAGGCAGCTCACAAGATCTATAACAATGAAAGCACAAGCGGAGAAGACAACCATCTAGCTACTACTATGGACCCATAGTCCAAGGATGAACTACTCACGCATCAATCCGAGGCGGGCATGATGATGTAGAGCCCCTCCGGTGATGATTCCCCTCTCCGGGGTGAGGCGATCTCCTGAATCCCAGAGATGGGATTCGCGGCGGCGGCCTCTCGAATGTTTTCCGTATCGTGGCTCTCGGTACGGGGGTTTCGCGACGGAGGCTTTAAGTAGGCGGAAGGGTAGGTCAAAGGCGTCCCGGGGTCCCACACACTAGGCCGGCGCGGCCGGGCTTGGCCGCCGCCTTGGTGTGCCCCCACCTCGTGGCCCCGTCTCCTCTTCGGACTTCGGAAGCTTCGTGCAAAAATAGGACCACGGCGTTGATTTCGTCCAATTCCGAGAATATTTCCTTACTAGGATTTCTGAACCAAAAACAGCAGAAAACAAACGGCACTTCCATCTTGTTAATAGGTTAGTGCGGAAAATGTAAAATAACGCTGTAAAGTATGTGTAAAACACTCAAGTATTGTAATAAAAGTAGCATGGAACATAAAAAATTATAGATACGTTTGCGACGTATCAAGCATCCCCAAGCTTAGTTCCTACTCGTCCTCGAGTAGGTAAACGATAACAACAAATAATTTCTGAAGTGACATGCTACCAACATAATCTTGATCAACATTATTGTAAAGCATATGAGATGAATGGAGTGATCTGAACAAAAGATTGCTAACAAAGATAATGACTAAGCAAATGAATCATATAGCAAAACTTTTCATGAATAATACTTTCAAACAAGTATCAATAAGACTTGCATAAGAGATAACTCATAAGCAATAAATTCATAGTAGAATGCATTGAAGCAACACAAAGGATGATTAAGTTTCAGCAATTGCTTTCAACTTGTAACATGTATATCTCATGGATATTTGTCAACATAGAGTAATATAACAGGTGCAATAAGTAAACATGTAAGAATCAATGCACACAGTTAACACAAGTGTTTGCTTCTAAGATAGAAGGGAATGGGTAAACTGACTCAACAATAAAGTAAAAGATTGGCCCTTCGCAGAGGGAAGCATTGATTACTATTTTTGTGCTAGAGCTTTTGTTTTGAAAACATAGAAACAATTTTGTCAACGGTAGTAATAATTCATATGTGCTATGCATAATACTTCCTACAAGTTGCATGCCTCATGCATAGAGTACCAATAGTGCTCGCACCTTGTCCTACTATCTCGGAAAACACGGATTCTCATCGCATAACATATGCTTCAACCAAGTGTCACAAAGGGGTACCTCTATGCCGTACAAGTGTCTAAGGAGAAAGCACGCATTGGATTTCTCGCTTTTGATTATTCTCAACTTAGACATCCATACGGGACAACATAGACAACAGATAATGGACTCCTCTTTTTAATGCTTAAGCATTCAACAATAGTTAATATTCTCATAAGAGATTGAGGTTGTATGTCCAAACTGAAACTTCCACCATGATACATGGCTTTACTTAGCGGCCCAATGTTCTTCTCTAAGATATGCATACTCAAACCATTTGATCATGAAATCCACTACTTCAGACAAGACGAACATGCATAGCATCTCACATGATATCCAACAAAGATAAAGTTGATGGCGTCCCCAGAAAACATGGTTACCGCTCAACAAGCAACTTATAAAAATTAAGACACATAACTACATATTCATCACCACAATAGTTTTTAAGCTATTTGTCCCATGAGCTATATATTGTAAAGGTAGAGGAATGAAATTTAAAGGTAGCACTCAAGTAATTTACTTTGGAATGGCAAGAAATACCACATAGTAGGTAGATATGGTGGACACAAATGGCATGGAGTTTGGCTCAAGGTATTTGGATGCACGAGAAGCATTTCCTCTCAGTACAAGGTTTGGGCTAGCAAGGTTGTTTGAAGCAAACACAAGTATGAACAGGTACAGCAAAACTCACACAAGAACATATTGCAAGCATTATAAGGCTCTACACTGTCTTCCTCGTTGTTCAAACACTTTACCCGAAAATATCTAGACTTAGAGAGATCAATCATGCAAACCAAATTAAACAAGCTCTACAGTAGTTCTTCATTAATGGATTAAACTACATGATGCAAGAGCTTAAACATGATCTAAGAGAGCTCAAACAATTGCCAAATTGCCAAACCATATGCATCATTTTTCAATTCCAACCAAATAGCAATCTAACGAAGCAATAAGCTTTCGCCATGAACATTAAAGCACAATTAAGAACACAAGTGTTCCATATGAAAAAGCGGAGCGTAATATCTCCAATATAAGGATGGCGAGATCCAACTTTATTCAAAACAAAACAAAAATAAAAACAAACCGACGCTCCAAGTAAAGAATATAAGAATGTGACGGAATAAAAATATAGTTTCACTAGAAGTGACCAGATAATGTTGTCGATGAAGAAGGGGATGCCTTGGGCATCCCCAAGCTTAGATGCTTGAGTCTTCTTAAAATATGCAGGGATGAACCACCGGGGCATCCCCAAGCTTAGACCTTTCACTCTTCTTGATCATAGTATATCATCTTCTTCTCTTGACCCTTGAAAACTTCCTTCACACAAACTTCAAGCAAACTCATGAGAGGGTTAGTGCATAACCACAAATTCACATATTCAGAGGTGACACAATCATTCTTAACACTTCTAGACATTGCACAAAGCTTCTGAAAGTTAATGGAACAAAGAAACTCATTCAACATAGCAAAAACGGCAATGCGAAATAAAAGACAGAATCTGTCAAAAACAGAACAGTCCGTAAAGATGCTTCTTGGGCACTTAACTTGCTCAAATGGAAAAACTCAAAACTAATGAAAGTTGCGTACATATCTGAGGATCATGCTCGTAATTTTTCATATTTTTTCGATTTTTTTACAGAGACTTATGCCAGAATTCGTGACAGACAGCAATGCTGTTTCTGCGCAGCGATCCCAAATATAACATCAACTTTAGCATAGAAACTTTACTTGGCACAAAAACATGATAAGGAGAGGTTGCTACAGTAGTAAACAACTTCCAAGACTCAACAAAACAAAAATTGCTGTAGTAAAATAAACACATGGGTTATCTCCCAAGAAGTTCTTTCTTTAACGCCTTTCAGCTAGGCGCAGAAAGTGCAAATCAAGTAACATCAAGAGTTGAAGCATCAACATCATAGCTTGTTCTAATAATAGAATCAAAAGGCAACTTCATTCTCTTTCTAGGGAAGTGTTCCATACCTTTCTTGAGAGGAAATTGATATTTGATATTACCTTCCCTCATATCAATAACAGCACCAACGGTTCGAAGAAAAGGTCTTCCCAACACAATAGGACAAGATGCATTGCATTCGATATCCAAGACAACAAAATCAACGGGGACAAGGTTATTGTTAACCGTAATGTGAACATTATCAATCCTCCCCAAAGGTTTCTTTTTAACATTATCGCAAGATTAACATCTAAATAACAATTCTTCAATGGTGGCAAGTCAAGCATATCATAAATCTTTTTAGGCATAACAGAAATACTTGCACCAAGATCACATAAAGCATTACACTCAAAGTCATTGAATTTCATTTTAATGATGGGCTCCCAACCATCTTCTAACTTCCTAGGAATAGAAGCTTCAAGTTTTAATTTCTCTTCCCGAGCTTTAATGAGAGCATTTGTAATGTGTTTTGTAAAGGCTAAATTTATAGCACTAGCATTGGGACTTCTAGCAAGTTTTTGTAAGAACTTTATAACTTCAGTAATATGACAATCATCAAAGTCTAAACCATTATGTTCTACAGCAATGGAATCATTGTCACCAATATTTTGAAAAATTTCAGCAGTTTTATCACAAACAGTTTTAGCAGTTTCAGGCAATTTTGTACGCTTTGCACTAGGAGTAGAAACATTGCCAACACCAATTATTTTACCATTGATAGTAGGAGGTGCAGCAACATGTGAAGAATCAACATTACTAGTGGTGGTAATAGTCCATACTTTAGCTACATTATTTTCTTTAGCAAGTTTTTCTTTTTCTTCTCTATCCCACCTAGCATGCAATTCAGCCAACAATCTAATATTATCATTAATTCTAACTTGGATGGAATTTGTTTTAGCAAACCTAGCATCTTCAACTTTCTCAGGCATAACTTTCAATTTTAAAAGATCAACATCAAGAGCAAGACTATCAACCTTAGAAGCAAGAATATCAATTTTACTAAGCTTTTCTTCAACAGTTTTATTGAAAGCAGTTTGTGTACTAATAAATTCTTTAAGCATCACTTCAAGACCAGAGGGTACACTCTTATTATTGTTGTAAGAATTACCATAAGAATTACCATAACCATTACCATTATTAGAAGGATATGGCCTAAAGTTGTTACCGTGATTATTCCTATAAGCATTGTTGTTGAAATTATTGCTCTTAATGAAATTCACATCAACATTTTCTTCTTGAGCAACCAATGAAGCTAAAGTAACATTATTAGGATCAATATGAGATCTACCATTTGCAAGCATAGACATAATAGCATCAATCTTATCACCCAAAGAAGAGGTTTCTTCAACAGAATTTACCTTCTTACCTTGAGGAGTTCTTTCAGTGTGCCATTCAAAGTAATTGATCATCATATCATCAAGTAATTTAGTTGCGGCGCCCAGAGTGATGGACATAAAAGTACCTCCAGCAGCTGAATCCAATAGGTTCCTTGAGGAAAAATTCAATCCTGCATAAAAGGTTTGGATGATCATCCAAGTAGTCAGTCCATGGGTTGGGCAATTCTTTACCAAAGATTTCATTCTCTCCCATGCTTGAGCAACATGTTCATTATCAAATTGTTTAAAATTCATTATGCTACTTCTCAAAGATATAATCTTAGCAGGAGGATAATATTTACTAATAAAAGCATCTTTGCATTTAGTCCATGAATCAATACTATTCTTAGGCAAAGAAAGCAACCAATCTTTAGCTCTTCCTCTTAATGAGAAAGGAAACAATTTCAGTTTTATAATATCACCATGTATATCCTTATACTTTTGCATTTCACAAAGTTCAACAAAATTATTAAGATGGGCAGCAGCATCATCAGTACTAACACCAGAAAATTGCTCTCTCATAACAAGATTCAGTAAAGCAGGTTTAATTTCATAGAATTCTGCTGTAGTAGCAGGTGGAGCAATAGGAGTACATATAAAATCATTATTATTTGTGCTAGTGAAGTCACACAACTTAGTATTTTCAGGAGTACCCATTATAACAGTAGTAAGGGTAAACTAGGCAAATAAAGACAAGTAACTAATTTTTTGTGTGTTTTTGATATAGAGAACAAGACAGTAAATAAAGTAAAGCTAGCAACTAATTTTTTTTGTTTTGTTTAAGTGCAGCAAACAAAGTAGTAAATAAAATAAAGCAAGACAAAAACAAAGTAAAGAGATTGGAAGTGGATACTCCCCGTGTCTTGATCTCCCGCAACGGCGCCAGAAAAGTGTCTTTTGGCGTGCTTGACGTGGGAGATAGATATTTTTGTGGTGTAACTTTTCTTCGATCCCCGGCAACGGCGCCAGAAAAGTGCTTGATGCGCGTAGATGTACACGTCCGTTGGGAACCCCAAGAGGAAGGTATGATGCGCACAACGGCAAGTTTTCCCTCAGAAAGAAACCAAGGTTATCGAACCAGTAGGAGCCAAGAAGCACGTGAAGGTTGTTGGTGGAGGAATGTAGTGCGGCGCAACACCGTGAAACCGCGCCAACGTGGAACCTGCACAACACAATCAAAGTACTTTGCCTCAACGTAACAGTGAGGTTGTCAATCTCACCGCTTGCTGAAAACAAAGGATTAAGCGTATCGAGTGGAAGATGGTGGTTGTTTGCAAAGAACAGTAAAAGAATGTATTCAGATGTAAAGGAATGGACCGGGGTCCACAGTTCACTAGTTGTGTCTCTCCAATAAGATAACTAGCATGCTGGGTGAACAAATTACAGGTGAGCAATTGACAAATAAAGATTCAATACATACCAACGATGATTACTATGTGATTTAATCAGGGCATTACGACAAAGTACATAGACCGCTATCCACATGCATCTATGCCTAAATAATCCACCTTCAGGTTATCATCCGAACCCCTCCAGTATTAAGTTGCGAACAACAGATAATTGCATTAAGTATGGTGCGTAATGTAATCAACACAAATATCCTTAGACAAAGCATCATTGTTTTATCCCTAGTAGCAACAGACATCCACAACCTTAGAACCTACTGTCACGATCCCAGATTCAATGGAGGCATGAACCCACTATCGAGCATAAATACTCCTGTTGGAGTTACAAGTATCAACTTGGCCAGAGCCTCTACTAGCAACGGAGAGCATGCAAGAACATAAACAACACATATATGATAGATTGATAATCAACTTAACATAGTATTCTCTATTCATCGGATCTCACCAAACACAACATGTAGCATTACAAATAGATGATCTTGATCATGTTAGGCAGCTCACAAGATCTATAACAATGAAAGCACAAGCGGAGAAGACAACCATCTAGCTACTGCTATGGACCCATAGTCCAAGGATGAACTACTCACGCATCAATCCGGAGGCGGGCATGATGATGTAGAGCCCCTCCGGTGATGATTCCCCTCTCCAGGGTGCCGGAGGCGATCTCCTGAATCCCCCGAGATGGGATTCGCGGCGGCGACCTCTCGGTAATGTTTTCCGTATCGTGGCTCTTACAGGGGGTTTCGCGACGGAGGCTTTAAGTAGGCGGAAGGGTAGGTCAAAGGGCGTCACGGGGGCCCACACACTAGGCGGCGCGGCCAGGGGCCGCGCCGCCTTGGTGTGTCCCCACCTCGTGGCCCCACTTCGTCTCCTCTTCGGACTTCGGAAGCTTCGTGCAAAAATAGGACCCCGGGCGTTGATTTCGTCCAATTCCGAAATATTTCGTTACTAGGATTTCGAAACCAAAAACAGCAGAAAAAACAACGGCACTTCGGCATCTTGTTAATAGGTTAGTGCCGGAAAATGTAAAATAACGCTGTAAAGTATGTGTAAAACACTCAAGTATTGTAATAAAAGTAGCATGGAACATAAGAAATTATAGATACGTTTGCGACGTATGGGGTTGACGGGCTTGATGGAGTGTCTTGATTCGTCCCAGGCAACGGCGCCAAAAATAGCTTGATGTCTACGGTGCTTCTATTCTTGTAGACAGTGTTGGGCCACCAAGAGCAGAGGTTTGTAGAACAAGCAAGTTTTCCCTTAAGTGGATCACCCAAGGTTTATCGAACTCAGGGAGGAAGAGGTCAAAGATATCCCTCTCAAGCAACCTGCAATCACGATACAAGAAGTCTCTTGTGTCCCCAACACACCTAATACACTTGTCGAGATGTATAGGTGCACTAGTTCGCGAAGAGATAGTGAAATACAAGTAGTATGGATGTATATGAGTGGTAATAGCAATCTGAAATAAAGATGGCAGCGAGTAAACATGCAAAACAGTAAATAAGCGGTGTTTGCATATTGGAAACAAGGCCTAGGGATCATACTTTCACTAGTGGACACTCTCAACATTGATCGCATAATAAATAACTCTTTCTCACATGTGCTACATACACTCTTTTGTTGGATGACAAACACCATTCGTTGTGTAGGGCTACAAGAGCACCTCAATGCCGGAGTTAACAAGCTCCACAACATTCGATGTTCATATTTAAATAACCTTAGAGCATAATAGATCTTTGCAAAATAAACCGAGTACTAACATAGCATAGACACTGTCACCATTACACTATGAAAGGGGGAATAGATCACATCAATACTATCATAGCGATAATCAACTCCATAACTTACAAGAGATTATGATCATAATCTACGACAAGAACCACACGATGCACACACAGTCACCATTACACCATGCAGGAGGAATAGACTACTTTAATAACATCATATGAGTAGCACATAACTAGTAGCGATACAAAGCTCATCATATGGATCTCAATCATGTAAAGCACTCATGAGATCATTGTATTGAAGTACATAGGAGAGAGATTAACCACATAGCTACCGGTACACCCTTAGCCTCGAGGGAGAACTACTCCCTCCTCATCATGGGAGCGCAGCGTTGATGGAGATGGCGGTGGTGTCGATGGAGAAGCCTTCCGGGGCACTTCCCGGCGGCATGCCGGAGCAGACTCATGTCCCCAGATTTTGGCTTCGCGATGGCGGCGGCTGGAACTTTTCGTCCGTGGCTTATTCGTATCGAAGATTTAGGTCGGGGGGCTTCTTATAGGCGAAGAGGCGGAGTCGGTAGGGCTACGGTGGCCCAGGCGGCGCCCCTCTGGTCGCGCCGCTTAGTGTGTGGGGCCCCGTGGCCCTGTCCCTCTCGGGTGTTCGGAAGCTTCGTGGACTTCTAAGATGTTGGGCGTTGATTTCGTCCAATTAGAATATTTCCTTACTAACCAAGAAAACAGGAAGGCACTGCATCTCGTTAATAGGTTAGTTCCGAAATCAAACGATATAAAGTGTGAACAAAACATGTAGGTATTGTCATAAAACAAGCATGGAACATCAAAAATTATAGATACGTTGGATACGTATCATGGGCTCCCAGGTTTTACGTATGCCTCCCCCCGGGAACCAGGCATGGCTCGTAGGGGATGGGCGAGAGAGTTGGCGCTTGGCTCATAACTCCTCCTCGTCTTTCAAGTTTGGTCCCAGCTACTTAAACACCCTAGGAGCTCCAAAAAAGTTGTTTTCGCCTCAACTCACACCAAGGTGAAGGCGGATGGTGGGGGTCTATTGATGTGTCTTTTCTATAGTTTATAGGTAGAGGACGCACGATGGCTTGGGCCGTCCTGCATCTTCTCCTTGTGGCCGGTAGGCGGCTCTCCAAGGCCATGATCAACCTGTTGTTCAACCTCCTAGCCAGAGGACATATTGGAAGCTTTTCAGTTCGAGCCGAAGATTCATTAAAAGGTGCCATCCCAAGTGGTTCGTCCCTGGCGACAACACCTCTCCTCTGGCCGTCGAGTTCGTCAACATGTTGCGGTGGAGAAGGACTATATGGAATAGATTTTTTTTTTTTACTTTTGTCTTCGGGATCCTTGGTGTAAATGTGCATGTATGTGTGGTTTGTAATTTTCATTTCGCTTTGGACCTTTCTAAAAGTTGTACTCCCACCACTGAATTGCTTATGACCCAATCCTTGTTAAAAAAAAGACCCCAATCATGCGTGCACGTCTGCACGGAAGCCCACCTAAATTACGAGTAGTAAAACGATGTTCGACCTGACAACTTTGCCTTTTAATCCTTTTAAAAATCAGAAGTTGCCATCCAACATTCGGTTCGAAAACGGAGGGTTGAGATTGCGTCATGCCATGGTGATGATATTTTTTAGAAAGAGAAAAACTGAAATACTGTCTTATACCAACAAAAGTGGACATATGGTATATAGTAAAGATAAACATAATATTTACCTTACCTAAGGCATCCTCCGGGCCGGGCCAAGAAAAGCCTAGTGCTAAAAAATCAGGCTAGAGCCAGCTCAACCCGGTCAAAAAGCCCGAAAGCCCGTAACCACGGGACAGGCCGCTTCGTTAAATCACCAAAATACACTAAAGAACACCAGGCCCCGCCCGGCCCGGCCTAAATTTTCTGGCCCATGTTTGCGATGTTTGGGCCGGGCTTCACACATGCCCAGGCAGCCCAGCTATACCGGAGACACGACAGCTCCAAGCCTCCCCGTCATACTTTTTGCTGCCTCCTTCCTTCTTTTAAACCCCCACGAGACTGGCGAGCGAACCAGCTAGAGCAGAGCAGGCGACGCCGGCCGCACCACAGCCCACGCCACCATCATAACGCCACGCTCCACTCCGACCTCCGTCGCGCTCCATTTTCAAACCCGCCACCTCTCCTCTTCCTCGCCAGTTCGCCCGCATTCCCACCAAAACCCCCATGTCTCCCACCGCCGCCGCGTCCCCCGCGCCGGCCGCCGACGCGGCGCCGAAGCCGCCGCCCTCAGGCGCGAAGCGCAGCCTGATGGGTTCCCTCATCGACGCGACCTCGCTGCTCCGCGCAGCCTCCTTCAAGGAGGACTCGTACGTGGCGGCTGCGCTCCCGTCCTCCGACCTCCGCGCGCTGGCCGACCTCAGGGCGCTCCTCGCCACCCACCCGGACCCAATCTCCATCTGGAGCGTGCCCCTCAACCCGCCACCGCCCCCCACCAACGCCGACGGCTCCACGCCCGCCCAGGCCGCGGACGAGCGGGCCGACGTGGTGCTCCTCAAGTTCCTGCGCGCGAGGGACTTCCGCGTCCGCGACGCGCACGCCATGGTGCTCCGCTGCGCCGCCTGGCGCGCCGAGTTCCGCGCCGACGCGGTCGTCGACGAGGACCTCGGGTTCAAGGACCTGGAGGGCGTGGTCGCCTACATGCACGGCTGGGACCGCGACGGGCGCCCCGTCTGCTACAACGCGTACGGGGTGTTCCGTGACCGGGAGATGTACGACAGGGCGTTCGGGGACGGCGACCGCCTCGCCCGGTTCCTCCGGTGGCGCGTCCAGGTCATGGAGCGCGGCGTGCGGGCCCTCCAGCTCCGCCCCGGCGGGGTGAACGCGATTATACAGGTGACGGACCTCAGGGACATGCCCAAGCGCGAGCTCCGCGCCGCCTCCAACCAGATCCTCTCGCTCTTCCAGGACAACTACCCCGAGATGGTCGCGCGCAAGGTACCTGCACTCGACTTGCTCTGTAGTTAGTTAGGCATTTCGTCGAGCGCGTGCTGATTTTCTGCTAACGCCGCTCGTAATCGCCTCGCAGGTGTTCGTGAACGTGCCGTGGTACTTCTCGGTGCTCTTCTCGATGATCTCGCCGTTCCTGACGGAGCGCACCAAGAGCAAGTTCGTCATCGCAAGGGAGGGCAACGTCGCCGAGACGCTCTTCAAGTAAGCATTCTCAGCTCTAGTTAGTTAATGGCTCCGTCGCGTTGTTCTCAGTGTTGACACGGCGGCTGCGCGCAGGTTCATCCGGCCGGAGCTGGTGCCGGTGCAGTACGGCGGGCTGAGCCGCGCGAGCGAGCTGGAGGACGGCCCGCCCAAGCCGGCGTCCGAGTTCACCATCAAGGGCGGCGAGAAGGTGTTCCTGGAGATCGACGGCATTGAGGTATATCCTCACACCTTGCTGCTGCTCATTACAAATGTTTAACATACTTTTGGGTGGTAAACTACATCATCTGGGCCGCATAAAGTAGGTTTTCATCGTATCCGCTTCCTCCTTGCGCCCGTCTCCATCCGTGTTCCCGAAGCCGGGTCTACAAAAATTTGGCTCACCCGCGTTTCTTGAGCCCGAGACCGGGCAGGAACTTTGTTTGTTCGTTTGCTTTCGCCGTGTCCCAGGCAGGCAGGTTCTTGGCTCATGCGCCCACCCAACGTCTTTCCTATTTTTTTACATTTTCACCTCGAGTGTGACTGATTGAGCGGATAGGCTTCAGACCTACAGTAGTAGCAAAGCATCTTTGGATGATGAGGTAGCTAGAGCAGAATCCTTGGATGGACTGATGGACCGATGGCAGGCAGGGTCGCATGTGAGCGAGTTTTCCCCTTTCGATTTTGAAATGCTCTGGCGTGGAACCGAGCCTAGTGTCGCTGCAAAACTGGCATCGCCGTCTCGCCATGCTATGCCAGCGGTGGACACTGCGTCAAGCACCGCAGTGGCAGGGCAGCTGCTGCGGAACTAGCTGACACGGGCGTGGCATGGGCATGGTGGGCGGTGCCGCCCCGTTCCTCGGTTTTCCCCGAGTTCACATGACCAACCGGTTCTGCGGCTGAGCTCGAGCTGTAATTTCTGTCACACTGCACACGCACATCTACACACATACGCACACAGTGTTGCTACCGCGGCTCCTCTCGTGAAATAAATTCTCAGAATAAGCGGTGGAGGCATGTGATTTCTCGGCCTGGTTTGAATGCGTTTTTGATTTTCTTTGGGGTGCATTTGTCCTCACCTCGTACACGATGATGTGAGAGGTTTTACGGGATAAAGTAGTAGTGTCCACTCTCGGGTACAGACGACAGCGGCCGTGCGCTCTTTCCGTGGCTTTGCCTTTTCTTTACGCCTCACGCCACGGCGCGGCTCTCCACGCGCTGTCAGCTCATACTGGCAAGCAGCAGCAGCAGCGGCGTGATGAAAGTGAAAAGAGAGACGGGTGCTCAAGGATGCTTACTGCATGCAAGTACACATTACTGCAGCATTAGCAGGGTAAATTGGTGGAGCTTTAGCCGCTAATCTTTGCGTATTGAGGACTTTTGTGCTTCCCTAATTGGAGGCGTGAAACCTGTGTGTGGGGAGAGAAAGATGGGTTAGTTTTTGTTCGCTAGTGCCTAGCTGATGATGTCAGTCATCAGTCCATTCTTTTCTTTAACCGTTGTAAAGAAATGACAACTGTACGGCACCCTGGTCAGGCGTCAAATGTGATCGGTAGATGTAGTGCAGTACACACTTACTCTGAGTCTGCATCAAATTAAGGGTAATCTCTTGGTACCAGCACTATAGGCACATTTTCTCCGAGACTAACCAACGACCTTCTTTTCTTGCAATTCCAGGCCGGCGCAACGATAACGTGGGACCTGGTCGTCGGCGGCTGGGAACTGGACTACGGCGCGGAGTACGTCCCGGCGGCCGAGGGCAGCTACACGCTGTGCGTCGAGCGGACCAGGAAGGTGCCGGCGGCCGCCGACGAGCCCGTCCACAACGCCTTCACGGCCAAGGAGGCCGGCAAGATGGTGCTCTCCATCGATAACTCCGGTTCCCGGAAGCGGAAGGTCGCCGCCTACCGCTACTTCGTGCGCAAGCCGTCCGCGTAGGCTAGCTACACCTGCCCAACCGCGCGCGGTGGCTGGCTGCTTGCCGGCCGCTTGGTGCTTGCTTTGCTTCGCTTCCCTGGTCTCGGAGAGGAGAGATCTGATTTAGGTCTGTTTTAATTAGTGCTATAATATGAGATGCATGTATTATGCCATAAAGTAGACTGTGAGATCCTACTTGTCATCGTCGTTATAAAGCTAATGAGTTCAGTTTTTTGGGAAATTTTGCCTCTGTCCATTCTGGTTCATTGCCTCCGTTTCTATTTCTCCCTAGCTGAAGTTCTCAGTTGAGCTGTGTACATAAGAATCGCATCGTGAATCAAACCATCATGATTCAAAAACACTTCAGTTGGAACTGAGAATTTTTTGGTTGCAATTGAATGCCATCTCACTAAGAACACACTAGTACACCCTTAAATTTATGTTTAAATAAAATGACATTATCTTTATAACAAAATGACACATTTGTAATTAGTTAAAATAGTGGTTAAAGTTAAACATAAAAAACGTGGAAATCAGATTTACTTATGCATTGGATTCCTCTGGATATATGCTTTGTCTTGGGCAGGACCATTTGATTGTCACTTTTGGACTTGTTTTCATATGGGAGCTAAATTCACTCCTAGCCCCATCTGAAAACTATGATTGTCCCATATTCTCTGGTATAATAGTGTATGTTCAATATTACATTTTATACAAGCAGTGACTAGGATTTGGAGGAATTGTATATACATGGAAACAAGTGGACAATAATACACACAAGAAAGGCAAAGCTTTTGCCTCGTTTCAAAAAAAAAAAAAATACACACAAGAAAGTGTGATGCGTATTACATTAAATAAATGAGGTTGTGTTCAAAATGGCACAACATGGCAACAGTATAGTCTTACTCTTGTATGTTTTCCAGTTCTTTTTTGGAATTTATACAGATCAAAGAGGCCCTTGGTTTGATTACTTTGCGCGCGCGCCTCTGTCTGCAAAAGAAGCATACCAACTCTGTCACCACAGTGCCTTGACACTGTGTGTGTACATTACTGACAAACTATTAGGGTAAGACAAGCAAACAGTAGCTTAGTGCAAGCTTTTGTATGTATGTACTGCAGATCAATGGCCTTGAATCTTGATCACTTTGTGCCGCAAAGTTAGGGCATTAGATTAGCGTAAAGAGAGAGTCCTTGATGGTGTGGTCCGAAAGACTGTCGCCTCACCTAGCTAGCTGGTCCTACTGCGAACACCGGTTGTCGCAGACAGGCAGGGTCATCAGCTGTGCTTGGCTTGCAGCTGCATCTCTGTCGCCGGTTCGTCGGATGGTCAAGGTGGGCGTTCACTTTAGCCTTCCCTTTTTGGGGAACACCGCCAGTGCTACAGATAAAGCTGCCTCCTATTGTAGAATGTAGTTTAGAGGTAAGAAAATGTGCGGGGAAAATGACAAGTTTACAATGAATAGTCTCAAGAAATCCCGTAAGTTTCTGAAAGTCTTGTAACGACATCACGTAACTTAGAAAAATTGTAAGTATAATTGTATTCGGCAATGTTCCAATCAGGTTCAGTACCCATGTTCCAAAAATGCACGCTAGCCACATTGCATGATTCTTGAATTGTAAAACTTTAAACTTAGAACTTCAAAATAAAATCATGATATGTGCATCACTTCAATGTAAATGAAAAGTTAGTTTGGAGCCCAAATAGAAAACGTCATGGTTTAAGTGAATTGGGATATTTTTGGAATTGTCTTTGCCCTTTGAAGATGGATAACTAGAAACACGAAACTACTAATTCAGGGGCATCCACTCGAATGGCGATTTCGACAGAGATGTGATCTTCAAGATTGAACCGCCATTGACATCGCACTAGAAATCCCATTGGTGTACTACTTTCATGGATGTAGATGGTGTGGCAATGACCATGACAAAGGAAAGAGGTTAAGGTGTGGGATGGGATCGGGGGGAGATTTGCACCAGGGGCAACTCGGTGCCATGTATAATTTCTTAGCTATATAATAGTGGAAATGGGTTATTTTCTCCAGGATTTTTGTGTAATTACAACGTGTAATACAAGGTTGGTCTTCGGTTTGGTGGAAATTATGTATCCGCCCATGAATGGGCCTAGAGGGATGGCCGGGGGTGGTGATTAGAGGATGTAATTATTATGTTCATTCACATCCATGGAATAATTCCTTTTGGAAAAAAACATAATCCATGGAATCATAAGATGAGAGAAGTGATATTTAATTAGAACTCACACCAATCTTCCGCCGTTAGAGGAGAAAACTGATCTTGTTCATTCACATCCATAAATCGTATGTTGTTTGACTCTTTGTTGGTGCTATCAGAGAATTCTTCCCATTGTTGTCTATTCTTCTTCTCGTTCTTATCTCACAACACAAGTCATTATACTACATCGATAGATAACCAGTAGATCAATTATACAGTTTTTTTATTGAATCCTCAACTTGGGAGGATCCCCACATGAATTTCATTCATTTCAAATGTCATGTTTGAAAGTTACATGTGAAAGTCACAACAAGAAAGTTGTGTGGTTTTGGTGGCCGCGGTGAGAGGTTTATAGCTTGAGGTTACGTGTTCGAATAAACCTGCACAATGTCAAAGTTGTGTTAGACAAAAAGATCCAAGGTTGTTTTTGCAAAAACAAATTGCAACTATGCAACAAGACTATTTGGACCAATTATGGGCCGGGTTATAAGTTCTACAACTATTGCGGAGATCTTATGAAAATCCATTTAATGTAATCCTAGGAATCAAGTAGTGGGTTTTTACGTTGTATCATGGCACTGTATTTGTCTTTCAAAATGGTTTCTTCTATCCAATAAAATGGCTAAACACATGCTTTTTTCCTTGAAAAAATATATTACAAATATCCTCCCCCTACCTTGCGATGAGGTTGTACACATTTTTTGTATCCACCCCATACTGCATATGGGTGTGTTTGATTCGATGGATTTTTGGAACACATAACACATGAATAGGAAAACTGCTGGATTAGAATGCCATGTCCAGTTAAATCCCACGGGATTTTGAATATACAGGATATTTCTTCAAGTAGTGTTTGACTCACAGGAAAAACAAAGGAATTGTATCATGAGGTTTGAGCGAAGGAAAATTTTCCTCCAAAACATAGTGCAATACAAGCATATAGAAAAAAAAATCGAAGTATTTATAAAGATTTCAATCCTACGATGTAAATAGAAAAAATTTCAAAGGATAAAAATCCTATAAATATTCTTTGGCATTTCTTTGAATCAAATGGACCCTAAACAATCAGGGGCTAATTTGTACACGTGGGTATTTGAATAATCATGAACTCTCTCTCTCCCTCTGATAAAGCAACCAAAATGGATTACCACCATCTAATCACAGCTCGCACGCATGCGCATGGGATCAAATGATATCCCCAGCGCGCTGGCTAATTAAAGCAGAATGATTCATGCTCATGCCATGTTTCAGATCATGGCAAAGCCCTACCCGCGTTGCCTGTCCCATGGTTGATTGGCTACATCAAAGTTGGCGCAAAATAGCCTTGATCTATGCTCTTTCTGGAGTGGTAAAGTGTAGTTCTAGTTCGAGTTAGGTGCAGGCTGGAGCTGTCGTGGGGCCATCGACAGCCCAAAATCTTGCTTAATTTTCTGTGCAAAAATGCTGAAAGCATCTCATGCCTTCGCTTCAAAAGATGTGTCCGCTCGATCGGTCCAAATAGTATTGAGTACGGCCGTGAAGGCATGATGTCCCTAGTCAGTAGTTGATCTTCAGAATTTGTGAAGCAGCAGCAGTATATATGCTCTCGGTTTCCTAAAGTGATACTGTATTATCTTTACCTCGATTTTGAGCTTAATCCTCCACGATTCAACTATCCAACCACACAGATACGAGGTACTCCGTACGAGTACGATAGGGGGAAATGAAGGATGCAAATTCATGTGATACACGTCCGTGCGCGTGAGCAGTGGCTAACGTATGTCACGTCCGTGATATTAGTTAGGCTGAGAAGAGGAAAGAAGGCGGTGATCAGTAGTCGGGAGGTCACGAGTGCTGTTTGCTGCTATTGATGGTTGCATGAATGAAGCACGCCACAGCAAATATTGTTGTTGCCAGTTACACTCTTTTTTGTATATACAGTAATCTAAATTTATACAAAGTCTAACTCGAAACAAGCAGAGCGAGGGCTGTCATCGGGAGGCCTAGACTGAAGTGGCCGTATGAGATTAGGGATCTATTTGGTTCCTCGCGAAGTCGTTTTTCGCACGGGTGGAGAAGATATTGGCTAGTTTGCTTGGCCTGCTCACGCCGCCTATCTGCATCGTACTTTTAAACCAGTCTAAGTGTTGACCTGGGAGGCACGCTCGATTCAGGCGTTGTCGCGCGTGCATGCCCTAGCGAGCGCAACGTGCCCTCTCCTCTGCACGTGTTAGGAAGCGCAGGAGACGGTTCGTCCCGTGTTAACTTCCCACTCCACTCTCCTCACCGCCCAAAAACCCCTCTCTCACCTCCTCCGCACCTCTACCATGGCCAGCGGTCCTCCACCCCCACCTCCGCCGCTGACGCCCTTCGTGGTGCGGGCTCAATCCGTGAGGAACGCTTGGCAGCAAACCAGATCCAAATGCTGGGGACGGACAACTACTTCGATTTGGTGAAGGCCCTCAGAGCTCCGTCGCCGGTGAGCTGGCCCGCACTCCGGGAGCTTCATCGCAAGATCATGTGTCTTCATCGACGGCTATTGCACCGGATTTGATCACAGTAAGTCCTTGATCTTTGAGATTCGATGTACTGTTAGAGTTTGGTAGGGACGCATGGCGTTTAAGTTTTGCCTATCCGGCGTCCCTACGGCCATTATTTTGCTTCTTTCGGTCCTGTTGTAGATTCGCAGGGACAATGTTCGGTTGGACTTCCCCAATTTGGGATTGTACTTTTTCTGTGCATGTTACATCGGTTCATGCTCTCAAGTGGCATGTGTGTGGCATTGCAGAGCATGAACCTAGCAATGTTGTGCAATATCTAACAATTTCAGAGTCTCACCAAGCTACGCAACGGCTTCATCATGCACAACATTGCTATGATCATGGCCTGCACCGCCATGGACATAAACTACATCAGTTCTTTCGAGTGTGCATTGACTTGTCTGTCCATCAGCTGACAAGCTCGTCAAGTTGGAGTGCGACACGGTGGCAAGGGGCTGCAATCTTCCACCTAGGTACCAGGACAAGCTGGCGCTCAGGCCGGTAGTGCTGGGGAGGATCGAGGCTGCTTCGCGGCCACCGCTAGCGGTGAGAAAAAAGGCCCAAGCTCGACCACCTGCCTAGGGACCTCATCCCCTGTTGTTGCTACGTCCAATTGGACGTGAACCACTTGCACATGCTCGTTGTTCCACCGGCGTTCCAGGCCGGCTTGAGGGAGTGGATCAAAATCCCTCTACCGCGCAGCGTGGCCATGTGTGACGAGTGGGTGCAGGTCAGATATCACGGCGGACAGGTGGTGCTGGGGAGGAACTAGCCGGTGGTCATCTACAAGTATGGCATGAAGCGCGGCAATGTGTTGGAGTTCAAGATCAAGTCATTCGGCCCGAAGATAAACATCTACAAGCGCAACAGCTCCAGCCCAAGACCTACGCATGCCCTAACCATGGCTATTGATCGGCCTGCTAGTGTTAATATGTCTACCTGTCTATATAAGTATGTAGTATTAGTTTGCGTGATACGATGAACATGCCTAGCTATTTATGTAGTGGCTTTTGATCTGGGGTTAAACCCTAGTTGCTAAGGCTCTGAAAGCTTTTAATGATGGGTGTTCGTCTGAACCACTGATTGTGGATGCAGTTGTGCATGAAACCTGGTGACTAATCTGTTGTTAGGTGTTAAATTCAGTGTGTTGCCATCTGTTAGGATGGTAACATCACCAAGTTTAAAGTGATCGTAAGAATATTTTAGCATATAACCAAGCACCTTTTTTCCCTCTAGCTACCGTATTCTTCTCCGCTGCGGGCTATCAAAGACTGAGCTGAAAGTGCATCAAAACACAATGCTTGGAACCAAACTAATTGCACAAACAGGCTCAGATTTTCACTCATGCAACAATTGGCAGTCCAAATCAGAAGAAGGAAAAAAAAAACATGCGAGTAACCAAACAAGCCTAAGCTGAATATGTGAAATCCCGACGTTGTGTACACTCTATGTATTTGATGGTTGGCGTTCATAGTTTTTTACCCAAATCCCCTCCCTGGCAATCGATCGCTGGAGCGATCACTTTCCTTGGCGCGGCAGCGCTCGCGCCATGCGCGAAATCAATTCCCTTTTGTCTTGTAGTGTTTAATTACGTTCACATGTAGCTTTGTGTTCACACTAACAGCTCACGTTCCCACTTGCAAGTTGCATACAAAAGTTTCACACTTGCATGCATAAAGTATCATAGGTTTGCATTTAATGAGCCAACTTTTAAGGGCTCTCTCAGTTGCTTGCATGCATGCACAGAGCATCTCGCTTTTTTTTCGACATACTTTCAATTCTCTTTATTTGCAATTCCTTTTGACAATTCTTTTTTTTGCAATTCCCTTTATGTTGTTATTTCGTACGGTAATTCATGTTTTTTTTGATTAATTTTTTTAATTCTCTTTTTCGGGCCAGTGGTTTTTAAGGGGGAAAATAACGGGTGGGAAGATCCACTTGCAACTCAAATGAACTACCACTTGCTACTCAAATTAAGTACTGTTTTAAGTTGTAAGCTAACAAAAGTTGCTAAAATTTCTAAATGAAATTTACTTTTTAGGGTTGCTAGGTATTTATATTTACCGTTGATAAATAACGGGGCACCGGGTTGATAACTTGTAAATAAAAAAAGAGTCGCTACATATTTTAAATTAAATAAAAAAATTAGGGTTGATTTTTATTTATATTTACCATTGATAAATAGCGGGTCACCGGGTTGATTGCTTGTAAACTAAAAGAGAGTCGCTAAAATATTCTAAATGAAATACTTTTTAGGGTTATTATTTATTTATTTTTACCGTTGATAAATAACGAGACACCAGGTTGATAGCTTGTAAAATAAAAAAATGTTCGCTACAATATTCTAAATGAAATACTTTTTAGGGTTGGTAGTTTTTTTTATAATTACCATTGATAAATAACGGAGCACCGGGTTGATAACTTGTAAACTAAAAAGAGTCTCCAAAATATTCGAAATGAAATTAGATTTTTAGGGTTGGTAGTTATTATTTTTACTATTGATAAATAACAGGACATCGGGTTGATACCTTCTAAACTAAAAAATATTCGCTACAATGTTTAAAATAAAATTAACTTTGGGGTTGATAATTTTATACATTTACCGTTGATCACTAATGTACGGAGGGGTTGATTATTCAAAACAGAGAGGCTTGATAACTTTTAGCCCGAAAAAAAGTTTCTCGAAACATATCAACATGGGTGCTAGTTTTGAAGATCTCGTCGAGACGGATTTATTAGTGAAAGCGAATCTTAATTTGGAGTTGTCATTTGAAAGTTAAAATATTTTGAATTTTCAAATTTGGAAAAGATTCGGACATCAGCAGATTCGTCTTTTTGTGCATGCATGCGAACTTTCACAATCCCACCAGGTTGATAATTTTATACATTTACCGTTGATCACTCAAGTGGAGGGTTGATTATTCAAATAGAGTGGCTTGATAACTTTTAGCCAAAAAAAGTTTCTCGAAACATATTAACATGGGTGCTAGTTTTGAAGATCTCGTCGAGACGGATTTATTGGTGAAAGCGGATCTTAATTTGGAGTTGTCGTTTGAAAGTTAAAACATTTTGAAGTTTGAAATTTGGAAAAGATTCCGCATGACAGATATTGTCTATTTGTCTTTGCAAACTTCCTCAATACTTGATTTTATTATTATTAACAAGACAATTTAACTAAAAAAGTTTTAAAACTTAACCTTAAAAAATCTCAACGAACTGGGTGAGCTTTTAAAACGTTGTTTGAAATAAAGGTTCGAGAAAAAAAAATTTTGAAATTCCCCGACTTCAGAATTCGTCTATTTGTCTTGCATGAACTTTCCTAATACCTGCAGGTTGATAATTTTATACATTTACCGTGATCACTCAAGTACGGAGGGGTTGATTATTCGAATAGAGAGGTTGATAACTTTTAGCCGAAAAAAAGTTTGTCGAAACATATTAAAATGAGTGCTAGTTTTGAAGATCTCGTCGAGACGGATTTATTGGTGAAAGTGAATCTTAATTTAGAGTTGTCGTTTGAAAGATAAATCATTTTAAACAATGGTTTCTGCTACATATATTCGATGGGTGACCCTGAATTTGCAGGACAGAGATCCGGTGCCCCGACTGAGGCAGGGCACGGATGAACAGTACCGTGCCCTGCTGCCTTGGCCGTTGGATCGAAAATGAATAGACCAGATTTCGCACTGCGGCAGCTACTGTAGCAGGTACTGTGGATGTCCATGTAATAGATTCTGTGGACGATGCCTGTAGCAAATATACTGTAGCATACGCACTGTAGATGTCCCTGTAGCATGCGCCTGTTCAAGTTCATCCAGCCATCGGTTCTCGATCCAACGGCCAGCCAAGGCAGCAGGGCACGGTACTGTTCATCCGTGCCCTGCCTTAGTCGGGGCACTGGATCTCTGTCCGAATTTGCATGCGGTGATTAGTCATGCTAATTAGGAATGCACGTGACGTGAGGAGAGAGAAGAAAAGGTGGTCCATCTCTTGCATGCTACTTAAGCTGTCGGAAACCGATCGCTCAACAAAAACCTGGCGACCGAGCGCCAGCTAGGGCCGCCCTTTTTTACCCTTACGTTTGGAACTCTGGATAGGTTTTGTGTTCTTACGTTTTGGTTTGATCTAAATGCTTTATTGTTTGCCGTGTACAATTTTTTGAAGGATTTTTCAGTTTTTCTTTTGACAAATCTAATCCATAGGGGAAATTAATTCCTCCTCTGATTAGGAAAACTATTTCGAAATGTGTCCCCTAGGTTCAACGCTAACGAGGATGAAGCTGAAATTATGTAGATCGACACCAAAAAAAGACCGCACGGAAGCATTCTTGGGAGTTTGGCGGCACTTCCCTTCACACCGACTATACAATTTCGACACATTATCGATGGCACCGAATCTATCTAGACGTCAGATTTTGAAATAGCTTTATCAGGTTCACACGAGGAATTAGTTTCAGCTACAATCAGATTCGTCTGATAAGAACGAGTTTCGAAGCCACGACAACGCAAAATCATTGGGTGACTAGGTGATCGATGACACGCCGGATTCGACGGATTTGACGCCTCGCCCCCTTTTCTTTTACACTTTTGTTTCCTTTCTCCATTCCTTTTCCTGTTAAACCATTATTACTCGTGGAAGTTTCACGGCAGTACGACCGGTAGAGCTTGAGCTTGAAGAGACTGTTCGGAAACAGGTGAGATCCGGCAGTACGAAGACTGAACAAGCATAGGATTAGCATCGTGCCATGCCAATGTGCCATCAATCTCCCTCTGACTTTGGGCGTCGCCCTCTCGCTATCTTCCTTCCTTCTTTCGCGCTTATCGGAGAAGGAGCAGGGAAGCCCCACCACCATCATCGTCGTCTCCACAGTCCGATTCAGAGAAAGAAACAAGAAACCAAGGAACACAAAGGGGTTTCTCGACCTGTGGGCAAGAAAAACTAGCGAAGAAGATGTACCACTAGTACTAGTGAGAGATTTTACACCGAATGTAATAAAATTCTGGTACTGGCTGGCAATGCATTGCAGGCCGCTGCACGCCTGCACCTCCCGTGCCATGATTCATGAACACACATTTGTACCAGATTCAGAGAGGGCTTCCGGCCTGCACTGCAACGCATGGATAGAAAGGTCACACATTTGTCTCCCTCCTTTCCGCCGTCTCCTTGTAGCTTTGTGCTTGGCGCTCGATCGTGCTCTTCTGGTATCTCCTAAGAGCACTAAGCTCCCAGGGTTGAGAGGGCCTCTGGTGGATCGGCAGGTCGTTTTCGTGGGACCTACCACGAAAGAAAACCTGCACACGAGGCTAGCTCGGTCGGCCCGTCACCGATTGGCCGCCACCGCCTACCTCCTCCGTCTCGCCCGTCCCTGCCTCTTCCATCTAGCCCCTCGCCCCCTCCTCACTCCTCCCCTTCCCCTTCTGATCCCCCAAAGACCGGCGACTGCCCTCACGGTCGAGAGAGGTCGCCCAATCCTCCCTCAACCCCCATCGGCGAGCTCGGCAGTGTGGCCATGGAGGTCGCAGGCGCCACGTCCCGTCCCTATTGAAGCTCTGGGCTATCCTCGACCTGATCTCCTGGAAGACCATCCCGAGCTACTACTGGTTGCCTCCACGATCTATTCTGCTCCGACTCTTGGTTGCACTGACCGGAGGTCTATCTCTCCTCTCCTTCCCCATCTTTGCTAATTTTTTTTGGTAATTACTATGGGCGAGAAGGAACAAGTTGACAATGGTTGGATAGATAGATCTGAACAATTATTTTTGGATGGATTGTGCATGGAATCTGAATGATTTTTCCTTTGTCCAGCGTTTGAGTTCATATTTGTGCGATTCAAACATCACGAGAATAATTAGTTCTATCTGATTTGATTGGAAGTATACATGTACAGTGGTTTCAGCAAAGCTAGAACTTCGCACTGTATTAGAAATCTGCCATTAGGTAACTGAGAGGCAAGCAAAGAGTTCCTCTAGGTCGAACAGACATCCTGGATGCATTTGCACTTTACTTTGCCATATGACCCTCCACAAAGTCTATTGAGGATTAGAGGTGGCAGTTAGCTGCTCTGCGCCCTAATGAAACCCTTCTGCATGTCCTATCTTCGCACACATGCTTCGGTAGGTCATGTTGAGAAGATCTACATATATATGTCTGATTGATGTATGTTCCGTGTAAATAACATATTGACTGGGGTACCGTCATATTGTAGCTAATGGTATCACTTATCTAAAACATGTTTTGAAAGAATATGTATATCATTTATAAATAGTGTGGGAATTAAGCAGAAAAGAAGTCAAGCAGTATGTGAATGTACAGGATCCCAGAATTCACATCTCAAATATACTCATAGAGGTCAATGTTTTGGCTAATGGATGGGTCTTCACAAATCATGTTTTCCATATTTGTTTGGTGCCAACAACTTATGCTCCTATATTGTGTCCTAATCCAGTCCATTGCATTTCCCACGGCCCTGTACAAGCATGCCACTACTTGAGTTAGTAGATTTCTATACACAAGCCACCATCTCTATGAATCAATCATGGCGGCTAAACACTATTTTCTTACGTCTGGACAGTTTTCCCTTTTATTTATGTATTTTTTTTGTTCATTTACTCGTGTGTTTTCTGCAAAGGAGAAGTGCTTATAAAAGGCCAGCTTTGCTTCCTTGGAACAAGTTAGTTTATTCATCTGCTCAATAGGCATACATGATTTTGCACTCATTCTATCCGATTAGCAACAATAGCAGATACTCTTTCCCAATTTGTTACTATATAATTTTCATAAGTCCACATGTTACTATTTTGATGTTCGATGTTTCCGCCCGATGATTAAATATGTTGTGTTTTATTACTGTGTCGTAGGGAATGGCAGCAAACAACAGGTGATTTACAAGTTTAATTCTATTCTTTTAGTAAGAAAATAGGTTATTTTGTGAGTCCTATATGCCCTTCTTGAAACTGACACAGTTTCTTCTCTTTTTTTCTTTGTAGAGGCTACTAGGGTCAATTATGATTGTGTGTGTTTATCTTTAAAGAGCTCTAAGCTCCCAGTGTTGCGAAGCCTTGTGGTTGTTCGACGGGTCGCTGTCGATGGTCCTACATAGAGAGAAGGTAGCGTTAGGATTTGGCTGCCGATGGTATTGACCGGTTGTGCTGGTTCAGCAGCAAACTCTGGTTACCTGATTTTAAGGCGGTTCACTAGGCATTGGAAACCAAATTCCTTTCCTCGCTGTTTCATCAGCACCCATTTGCTTTCCTCAAAACATGGAAGAGTTGTTGGCCTCGGTAGCCCATGGTGATGCTGGTCCTCAAATTCCTCTATCACAAGGTAATCCATATTGTTCTTAATTCTTGATGGGATGTACAGCACCACCGCCTGCTCTTTTCCCGGGACAACCGCTAGCCCTCGCGGTGTACCAAGTCAACGTCCTCCTCCTCCTCTAGGAAGGGTCCTCGCTCCACGAAGCTCGGCCGCGCCGCCAGCACCGCATCTCAAGAAAGGGTCCCGCCGAACTCTTCTGCGCCGCCAGAAACAACGACGGGTTTCTGTCCGCCCTCGGCAACAATCAGACCGTCACCCTCCGCCGCTGCGCGAGAACCAGACCCTGACCCTCCACAACGGCCTAGGTATGGATATTTGACTGTGCCCTGTTTACTCACTCATTGACATATGTGGCTGGTACAGATGATGTGCGGTCCTGCCATGTGAATGCCACGTCAAAGGAGGTGCACTACCTCTACAAGGCCAGGATTCTTGTAAATTTTTGTAGCAGGGCACAGTTTCAGTACTATATCTACCTAAAATTCTCTTTGTCTCTTAAGTTTTCAATCATATACCTCTGAGAATTGAAATTTTGGTACCGCTGAAAGATGAAAGACATACATCTGTATTAACAGGGAAACCATATGAATTGGAGATAAAATGTACTTACTAAAGGCCTTGGAATCTGAGTAATTGTTGTTATAATTTCTTAGTGATTTTTTAAAGATTAAAGACATATACTCAGGAAAGAAATCGTATGTACTAAAGGGTCTTGGAGTAATAGTTGTTAATTTGTATGTCGTACTACTTACTCATCTTTCCAGCTAACCTTTAAGCACCAATGGTTAAATCTGCAGATCATACTATTTATATTTAGTATGGCAATATCTTCAATCAAATAGTTTAAGTGTATTGGATTATCGGTGTTATCAGTTAGTTGTGTTTCTTCAGCATTTTACAGACTCCTCCACCTTCCCTGGTTTGAGTACAGGTAGTAGGTCTGATTTTATTTTGTAGGTTTTAGTTGTCTCGCCATCTTTATTTTGGTAAACCATTGGCACAATCATTTCGTTCGGAACTCAGATATCATTGGATAACTTGATAAAAGGCTCTGATTTCACCCCGTGAGAATTGAGTTCAGTTAAACATGTTGCCTTTTCAGGATTATGGTAATAGCGATTTGCCACTATTTGGTTATCTACTTTCTTGCACTTATGATTTTTAAAGCATCATCGAAGATTTGCAAGGCATTGACTCTTTAGGGAGATGTTGTGCTACCGGTATGACCAATCTATATGCTTTTCAAAAGTCGTGAAGACCTGGGGCTGTTTATAATGTTGTTAGGGACTTAATGCTGCCTACATGCTTGAGCTTTCTGAAAACCAGTGGTTGTTTAAGTGTAGTCCAGCAATGAATGGCATAATGATTTATTTTGCCTTTTAGGAATATATTTCTGATGATTTGGTTTGTCTTTCTGATATTTGGTTTCTCTGCGAGTTGATCTTGAAGCACAAGTGCTAATGCATTGGTAGAGTAATTGTTGTGAGCATCCCCTGTTTCCTTATTTTTCAGTACAATAGCCACACAAGAATCTGATTGTGGTCCTTATTTAGGTTCAGTAAAACTTGGTAGCTATTCAGTAATTAAATCAATTCTTGCATCTAGCTATTATTCACACTTTACAAGAATATGATAGGTTCAGTTCATAGATTTTAGATTATGTCCAACCGAGTACTTTTTTGCCACACTTCTAATTAGATGCCACGTTGCTTATATTGTTACTTGATGCAGATTCATTAATTGCTCCCCACTGTTCCATTCAGTAATTGTTGTTATTACCTATTAAAAGAATTCCATGTTTGCAACCGTATGACATCTTAGTCGTAAGCATATGTATTTTGCCTCAATATTTTTGGACTAAATATGATTGAATTGTCATCTTCTCTGATAGGAACTTGATGATTTAACTTCCAAGATATTGCACCTATTTTTGCCTGACTATAATATGGTAAGAACATATTCTAAGGTTGTCTTATGTCCTATGATGGCCACTTAACAGAGCCACCTCTTGCAAAAATTTAATATACTCTCACATATCATTTATTAATATGTAGATGGAAGATCATGATGACTTGAGATTAATGTTTACAACTCTTTTTAATACATGAGAATGCAATGGCATTTGTCTGTTATGTCCAATGTTAGAAATGTGTCGTGGAGTCCATAAATTAATTCATTCACCCTCTGCAGTTGTGCTAGATGTGATGTTCCGGAAACGTATTAACACTTCTCTACCATCCTTTCTCGGGAGCAATGTAGTTTTTATCTTTTAGGTCTGAAGTATTCCCGAACAAGGATTGTTCTTAGGTAATGTTGCTCTTGATTTGTGAGCATTATGCACACAAGATTACTACTTTTCTCTATACCTTCTCTTTCAAGCATGGAAATAAAGACATGTCAATAGTATTAGAAAGTAATGTGTTATATGTGCTATAGCCTTACCAAAAGCTACTGAACTGTCTGATACTGAAAATTTGGGCGTTGAAATGCAAGCATGTCCTTGTGCTCCTCCTCATACCTACTGTAATTTTTCTATTGTGAAGATGATTATAGCATCAAACCAGTACTCTTGCACGGTTGTCTTCTCTCAGAAAAATTGACATAACTGCTGCTTGCTCATATGATATAGTACTATTTAACACTCATGTGAGGAAACTAATATGCTCCTAAACTTCCATATTCTTTCTTTTTGGCAGGTCCAGGAGTGTACTTCTTAGTATCAATAGTCCCAAACAATAATTCAGATGTTGATTGTAGAGTGCCGGCCAAAAAATTCACATATAAGACACGTACCATCATATCCTTTTTTTGTGTGGAGAAAAGCAGAAATTGTGTATGAATCGTACTGCAGATCAGCTTGGAAGCATGCACCTTTCTAATATAACTTCCTCTGAAGCGTGATGAAACCTATACCTCGGGTTTTTTATTTGTTGAGAACAATAACAGATGTAATGTTTTGTTTAAACGGTTACTTTCAAAATATTATTTCGGCGTGTTACCACCAAATATCGAAATGTCTATCAAATGTATAATCTAAATTGTCTTCCTACTATATGAAATAAGATTTGTTGTTGTCCAGCATGACTTGGTGTGCTCTATCGTGTCTGAATACAAGGCGGCGCAGCAAAGCGCGCAAGGTCCATCTAGTATAGTAGTATTGGCTATGCCGGCCGGCCTCCTCTAGATTGCTCCAGTCGCCTACCCGGCCTACCCGACGGACTCTACAGTCGAGCGCTGCATCCGCATGCTCCAACGCTGATTCCCTGGCGGGCTGTGCGCTCCTTTTGTTTGAATTGAGAGCTCGCGCGAACCCACTGCGTGCACGCCGGGCCACCACCTGGCAATGATACTGCACCACGCGCCACTGTAGCGCAAGTGCTAGTTGTTTACTGTTTCAGGCCCCGTTTACATTCCCATTCCATACGAACCCTCTTCACATGAAAACTTGAAAAAAACGACGTCAAATTAGAATACCTGGATCTACCAGTGGAAACTTATTTTCCAGAATTTCTACGTGCAAAGAAAGACACGTGCGTCAATATACTGCTACCATAACATCATGACTGTATTTTTTCCCTCGTGATTTGGTCGATTTCGTATGATTAATGCGTTTTTACACTAAGGGCATGTTTGATTCATACTTTCATAGGAATGTTGAAGGAAAACCATAGGAATAGAATTTTTTTAATGGCACTATTCATCCATTTGATTCAAAATAATAGAGCATAGAAAAAGTGCAGCAATTTTCCGTTAGTTTAGATTTCATAGGAAAATCAAAGGAATTCTACAAGCCACAAAAGAAGGCAAAGGTCATAAGTTGAATCATAATGATCTAAACTTTCTTTTACATTTATTTTAATCATGATTTAACTATGGTTTTAAGAATTCATGTGTTTTCCTACTATTGCGAATCAAACACCAAATTTAGCAAATTCGTATGCTTTTACAACCCTGTAGGATTGCAAATACATTCATATCCTATTTCCGTGTTTTTTCTATTCCTACGTTTGTGATATACTGCGAATCCGGCTCTAAAACTACAGTTTTTCAACCGTATCCATCTGTCTTTGCTCTTACTACATATTTATCGTACTAGTAAATGGCACATGCTTCGCATGTTGAACCAATTTAGATTTCCAATATTGACAAACAAGCTTATGTTCTAAATGTTTTTTAACCTTTTACTGCAATTAACAATTTAAGGTTATACCATTAAACATATGTGACCACTTGAGACATGGAAATAAAAATTAGAACCTTTTAATCACTATCAAATGGGACGTGTGATATCGGCGTGAGCCTGCTATTTTTTACATAATGGCTACATGACGGTTCTAGAAACACGTGGATGTTGATGTGGTAATTGTTCACGCGAATCCATCTAATTCTAACTGTTAGATTTTGAAGACCAACGGTTAAAATTGCTGCTACATGTCTAGTTCAAAAATGGTGCGTTATACTACTCCGTCCGGTTCATATTAATTGACTCAACTTTAGGTACATTGGAGTCTAGACAAAGTTGAGTCCATTAATATGAATCGGAGGAGTAGTAGAGATATGTGCCCTTTGATCATGGAGTTGTGATCATCAAATTCCTAAGGATTGCATTATTGTGGCCCAATTCAATAGGATTTTGTTCTGGAAAAAAGAAAAATGGATCTAGGAGATTTGAAATCTCATTTATTTTCCTAGTGAGACATCAGACATCAGATGCATCGTTTCTTCCTTTGTTCGAAATTCACATCTTTCCTTTTTATGCACCATCCAGCATAGTTCATCTGTTTGGGGTTTATACTACAATCTTACAGCAACAGAGCTAGCCAATTCATATAACCCGAGCAAATTATAGTGTTTGCCCTTTACTTTTTTCCCGCAAGAGCAGGGGGAAGGAATCCCGTGCCTCGAAAAGTGCATTTGGAACTCGGGCTAGCTATTTATTTTAAACATTCTAAAAATGCAATTCAAAGTTTAAAAAAAATCTGCAAAAATATATGCACACATAGGCAATGAACTGTATTCTGGGCAAATAACAATCCAAAAATATTTGTAGTCTGGGTTACATAAACAAATGACAAAGTCTGACAAGGTTTTGAACTGTACTGTTTACGCATCTTTAGATCCATAACTTGTATTTTTTTTGTAGTATATAGACTACATCATATTTTGGATTGAGATTTCGCGGAATTGGAGCATACATCAATTTTTATACGTACATATTTTTCAGAGAGTTATTTGAAACTATGATATACGTTTTAATAATGTTCAAAATAAAGGGCTCTATGTAACCGGTGCCAAAACAACCCACTCGCCCGTGCCTGTGCATTAAGATAGAAGGTGTGAAACCTAGGAGTCCAAACGGGGCGGAATTCATAAGTGAATCAAAACTGGGTCAACAAGAAGCGGTGTTGTTTTCGTGTCAGCGGTATCATATCGTAGAATCGTTCGTAGTATCATGATACTATGAGATTTTTATTTTAGTAAAACTTATGCATATATTAATAATATACCTCGAATAGATCTAAATTTACATACCATTACATTTTTTTTACGTAAGTGTTTTCTAGTTGTACCAATACACAGTGGCGGACCTACAAAAAAAATCTTGGGCGGGCCAAGCTAAAGAGGAACACAAAGAATTCTAATTCTAAGCCATATACATTTGTAGGCAACTATGCAATAGTCAATATACTGCATACATTTGATCCATCAGATCATGCATATATGAGAAGTACCCCAAAACAAAATAAAGCAGACCAAATTACCAAGGTTCAGTTTGGTCATAAGGTTCAGTTTGGATGTTCTAATTCAAGTAAAGGTAATGGATGATCAGCTAGTACAGACCGGTCTTCCTCAACTTCATTTGCCTCGTCTCTTTTTCTTTTGAAAACAAGAACAATTCTTCTCTGATTGACCTTGCTCATGCTGCCTAAATTGCATTTGTAAACAAACAAATAATTTGATTATTCAGGGTACCAAATTGTTAGCAGTGTACTTTTGCTGTGAAGAGATTTAGGGGAAAACTGAATTACAATCAGTTTTGCAGCTGCCTTGCCTGGGAGCAATTGGAGCAGCTAGTGGTTCCTGGTTGGTGCCTGCGCCGGATGACCGGATCGCCGTAGTCGCTAGGCCGCCGCCCGCCGGCAGCCTGGCCGTTGCCGGCCTGCGTCTGCTGCCTAGGGCTTGGTCGCGTGGCAGCGTGGGGCTTGTGGTGTCTGCTCCTGCTGGATGGTGATCGCCAGATCGAGTCGCTTCGGCATTCCGACGGCTACCTAGTACCTCCGCACTCAGTCACCGGCGGCAGGTCGGCAGCGGCCCTAAACTACGGCCGTGGACAGCAATACGGCATCGCGTACGAGCAACTGAGCAAGCAGGAAACAACGAAGAGGGAGTAGGCAGCGAACTGGGGTGGGTTAACGGGCTTTACACATGAAGGCATATGCATAAGTTTTCTTCCCACTTTTTGGCTGGGCGGACCATGGCCCGGGTTTGCTCTCACATAGGTCCGCCAGTGCCAATACACAAACACGGTAATTATTTTCCTGGTTAAAAGAGGCAGCGAGTTGTTCTCAAAAAAAAAAAAAGAGGTAGCGAGTACTTATTTTCCTAAGTCAACATAGAAGAAAGGACTAGTATATGTTTCTGAAAAATAAGTATTGTTTTGGAATATGCGTTAGTATTTTTTTCAAGATAAAATAGTGGAAGAACGATAAAAGAATTATGTTTAAAGTAAAGGTATGTAAGAACTAAAAAGGTTCAAAATTACCGTCGAGGTTTGCCAAAGCTGAGAATTTCAGCTGTTAAATTACGTCAAAAAAATGTACTGGAAAAAAGCACGACCGAGTCACTGTTCATATGCGGGACACTGTTTATGGGGGCTGTGATTCAACCAAACCGGTGCAGCATTTTTACAGAAGTACTCCCTCCGTTCCCAAAAAAAAGGTTGCTTAACTTTATCTAGATACAAAAGTATATAGACATATTTTATTAAAAATATTTTAGCAGCTTTTATTAGGATGAAGCAAGTATTATATATATGAGGATTAGTCCCTCTGTATCCCGAAAGCTTCTTTTATTCCCTATATGGTATTTATCCTCTTTTTCCTCATGGAGAAATGGTTCTGTTATTTGGTACATCATCACCAGATCGATTTTGAGTAATAAACAGCATAATACACCACATTTCCAGATCAGCACCGGATACACAGAAGCAAAGGGAAATAGAGATGTCCTCTCAAAATCGAATTGACGCAATTCAATCAACAACAGCGCACAGCTATTCCACTATACTGTTACAACATATATAATCAAAAGCCACAACAAGAATAGAGCAAAATTCATGTGCAAAATTTATCAAATCTAGTGTAACACTGAAGATAAAGATGCCAATTCTGACACAAGCCGCTTTAGTTTCGAGTCAACCATTTTCTTGAACTCAGCTAGCAGCTCATGTTCTGCTCCCACAATTCTCCGTACCACACCAGTAGAACTCCATGTTTCCAATGACTTGGAAATCAGATCACCAAGCTCAGAGGCATGTGCTGCTGGATTCTCTCCCAGGACAAGGAATGTCTGTCCTGGACCATCACTAGTTCCTTGCAAATGTGACAACAAGATATCTAAAGCATGCTCCTCCGGACTCATCTGATCAGATAACCATGTTTGTACACTTCGGAGTGTGTCAATCAAGCATTGAACAGATCTTTGAATTCCTTGCAACTGAGGTGTGTTTGGTCGTAGTGATGGACCACCTTTCTTTTTCTTCTTTCCTTGTGGGGCGATTGCTCTTATGCAAGACTGTATTACGATAATATGCCAAGAAATGGGTTCTGTAACCATCTGCACTAAAAGTGGAATGTTATTTCCAGGACAAGTCAGGATTCGATTGGCATCAGTCAGGTGCTCCTCTATGCAAACTTTCACCAAGTTATCCACGATCTGCCAAGAAGTAGGGCTGCTCTCGTCAGTTCTGGGGATCACCGACTCATTTGACCACAAGTTCATTGCATTAATAAATACAGCAAAGCTCATCCAGCTGACAATGTCAGGAGCAAAATCCTGCAGAACACAGATGCTATTAGCAAGGTGTAGATAGGTTTGTCATCCTGCAGCAATGACAACTACTGTTTCAAATGTCATTACAAAAATTGTTGCTGTTTCAATGAATACATTCAATATAATTTATTCGTAGGAAAGATGCAAGTAGCTTGTGGAACAAAAGGGAAGCATGAAGAATTTCTGTTGGACCCATACACCACGGGCATAATGTTAAACTGAACAAACCATTCAATTAAGATACGCAAGAGCAACGGATTGCATAATTGACATCATACAGCATTAATAATCTTTAAAGGTAGTTCTTATGCATGTTCAACAAAAAAGCAATAAAAGATAAGGGTTGCTATTTAAACGAACACTTATTGCAAGCACTCCTGCTTTAGAATTCAAGATTTAGTTTTGGGAGACTATAGAAGCAACACTTATGCTTTGTTCCTTCTACTTGAACCAGCATATAAAGAACATATAGGAGAATAGTTAGATCTGCCAGCATGTTTATTACTCCCTCCGATCCGGAAAATATGTCGAGCGGGTCATTTTACGAAAAAAAACCTTGCATTTGTCTTTTATACAACCCGCACTCCAGGTCGCTGTGAGCGAGCGCGCGTGGATCTGCTTGGCGCATGGCAGTTGGTGGCATTGGCCAAATCTAGTCAAACTGGTAGTCTAGTTTCCTGATTTTTGAGGGGTGTAAATGTAAAACGTGATTGTACTAACAGCCCGACTCTTTTTTCGGATCGGAGGAAGTACAAAATTACCAAAAATACGAATGTTTACTATACAGATGCAATAATTATTCTTGAGATACAAAAACACTATAATGAAAAGGGGTGACAGGAGTACAATATAGGCAGGATATTAGGAAAGCTAAACGTAAAAAGGGAACATATATTCAGTACTCATACCTTGATAGACTTCTTGCCTGAAGACATACCAAGAATCATGCTTAGAGCATCATCCATGGAATATCCAATACTCCTAGTATATTTCTCAAGTAAGGTTCTCATTTCCCCAACAGTAATATCAGAAACAGCCCCGTTGGGCTCAGTTTCCCTCAGAGAAGATACACAACCATGCATGGAAAGATAAACAAGCCGGGGAACAAGAGATTTTCTCTCAGTATCTCTCATCTTAGGGCCATCCTTCTCGGTAGATTTGTGCTTGCACTACAATGAACATAAGGGAAGGAATGATTAAACAGAACTTGGTAGATTTATGTAATATGCTGCAAAAAATTCTGCTTAACGGAAGGGAAATATCACTTATTGCATTTGTTCTCATATATCCCTCCAATCGAGATTATAAGGGCGGCGCATATCCCTCGGTCGTAAATTTAACCAACGTAATTCAAGGTATATATTTCAAAATATATATCATTAGAAAGTTTAGATGTTCTACTTTCTAATGATATAATTTTTATTTTGCACAATTCATGTTATGTTGGTCAAATGTATGACCTAGGTGTATACACGCCGGCCTTATAATCCCGAACAGAGGTCATGTAAAGAGAGTGTTTATTCATCTCTGATTGTCAGCCAGCGACGAGGCAACTTCAACTGCATCCAGGTCTTGTGGATTTTTTAGCCAGTCAAAACTGTCGTAGTGTGGTGCAGAAGTAAGTCGAGCTGGGTGTTTTGGGCTTCTGGCACATGCTGATATCCAGTCACTGGGCCTAGGATCATGTTGCCCATGACAAGCAACATAGCCACCACCACTAAAAAAAAAGTAGACTAGGCGATGTGACTAGGCGATGTGTGGAACCTTGCTGAGTAAGGGTTATTTCACCAGCAAGGTCATCCCGTCACGTGAGGAATGAACAAGTGACAGACCTAGTATTTTCAAGATGGGAGTTTGAAGTTGCAAAACTGCAACTGGACATAAATTGTAAGGATCCAGTCTACACAAATTTCAACAGTGGACAAAAGTTACAATTTAATAAGACAACAAATCTTCATGTCTTATAAGTGATAACTGATATCTGATGGGTCATCCTTAAGCTTTAAGCAGAATTCATGCAAAACTCTGACAAAAAAATAGTAAGAGGCATTTTATTTACAAATTAGGATCAAATAAGAAACAAAATAGAAAGAAAAAATTGAGATGTGTGGTCTTTGAACACATGACTTCTTACATCATACTGCCAGAACCAAGAAATATGCCTTTTATCTTCTTTTCCGTTAATATATGTCTACTTGGCTACCAATTATTTGCTGTGAAATTCAAAAGTACATTGGTACACCCATGACCTGATGTGGGCATATACAGGGAAAGACCTCGAAAACCACCTTAGGGAGGTAATCTAAGTTTTTTTAGCAACGGTATACTAGGTTGTTGGATAGTTCAGACGGTCGGTTAGACGTCTAGAGTTGTAGGGACACGCAACCAAAGTAAAGGTGGCTTGATGTAGACTTTTTTCTTCTTCAAAGTATTACATAATACGATGAATGGAGACGATAAAGGGAAAAAAATCTTGCTTGTGTAAATAAAGATTCTAAGAAAATGACATACCACTTTGGCCCTAAAGCACGCAGGTGTTGAATCTTCATCAACTGGTTCTGTAAAACGACAAGTCCATAACAATAGTAAGAACGTTAGAGACGAAGACAGATAAATGTATAAAGAAAACTAATTCCTGAGCATGCAACATAGTAATTCAAAATGGAGGGAAAAGAAAACCAAAGAGGCGCTAGTGCTAAGAACTAAGAGATACAGATAAACAATGACATGGTACGAGAAGCCGATACCTGAAAGAAAATTCACACTGCTAGTTGGTGTCCACCAAGGGCGTGCCTCGAGATCTTCATTAAAAGTTAAATGTTTCATGTTATCTTCATTTGATAATTCAACCAAGCCTTCTCCATGATTCACATTTTCAAGAACAGACTGCAGTTAGGGACAGTTATCAGTACAGATCATAAAAAATAGCAGCATCAATACTATAATTTTATAACAAACTAATCAACACCTAAGATATAAACTGTAGGCTCCAAGAAAAAGGCAGGTTACAATAATATGCAGCCCCATTTATGACAACATAATTGTAGGTTCCAGTAATACTAAGTTCAAAATGGCAACGAGTTGAAGAAAACTATGTGCTTTTTTACTCTTCTTTCCAAACATCAATGCAACATCAATAATTTTTTACTACCGTATCCCCACTTTATGCTTGAAATACAAAAGTAGCAACTAACCTCCACTTTCTCAAGAGACTCAGAATTCTGCTTCAGACTCAGTATTACAGAATCAGATTTTACAGCAAGATACTGCATGGAACGTTGCAAGCGGTCTTTGAACTGAACAAATTCAATTACCTGAGTAACAATGGCACAGAATAATGAGGAAATGAAACATAAGATTTCTGTGGATAACATAAATCCGGCTGTGGTGCAACCAGCGACATGGACAATGACTACAAAGGATCCGTTATTTAACGGTATAACCATTTAAATAAACTTTGCCCAACACAAAGCATGGAGAACAAGTCACATGATCTAAGCTTCCATAGGCAGCAACTAAATTATTTAACAAATAATGCAATAATTTAAATACCTAAATATGGCATCCTAGATTCCAGTTTACAGGGCAATATGTTCCTGCTGGTGACAGGGTATTTTCAAACCCTGGTCATGAACAGTAAGAACAATATGGTGCAAATTGTGTAATTGTACTCACCATCAGCAGGTAAACACAGATTACTACATACTTTTATGTTACACGTGCGCAATTAGTGAGAAGAGGCTGTTAGTTACCTTTGAGTAAGTACGGTGCCTATATGCAAGACAGGTAAGGTCAGCAGATTCTTTCAAATGATCATCCATGAACTTGAGATAATCCTTAACAAGACTGGCTGTTTGTTGCAAGAAAGGAGACATCAACATCTGTGGCAAGATGTGGTGTGAAACAGACTCCAGAAGAATGTTTTTGACCTCCAGGCTTGCGTACCTGTGCAAGAATGTAGTTTAGCATCAATAGGTGATACCTGTTCTGATAGTAAGAAATAAACCAAAAAATGCCAATGCATATACGTGATTAACGGACCAAACAGTATACACGAATATAAGATGTAACGAAAGCATGAGGGATGGAACAATTGAATTTTCTTGTGAAAGCACCTTTACACATGTAGTTATCTAGGACTATCCGAAAATGGTCCGCAGTAGAGCACATTAATGTAAGCAATTTATAACATATGCAGGAATCTAAACAGCGAGAGCATTCTTCAAAATAAACATGCAAAGCCAAAGATTACCATTGATGTGCTAATGGAAGAGCTCCCAGGTAAGTGTACAGATGCACCAGAGTAATCTTGTATTGCCAGACATGCCTGAGCAGACAACCAAAATACATATTATCATTCAGCTTCTAGTTACATAAATAGGAACAATACATTTTTCTTTCAAAACCATATCTTGATTGAATATGGTTGCACCTCGCTTGACATTATCTTTGGCACATTGCTTCATGAAGTGAAACTGAAGCATTTACTTACTAACCATTTGTTTTTTTAGACTTCATCAACAAAATAGTATATTATCACAGGACATGCACACAATTTAAATAATCAATTCACAGAAGTCACTGAAATTATAAGAGAAAAAATGAAATAGAGATTGTTGCTACTAGAATAAAATCCAATATCTGATCTACTTCTGTGCAAGTATGGCAACAACAATTGGACGACAAATACTCTTATGCTTCAAATGTATTAATCGACGCGGTAACATAACTTGATAGTACATCACGAAAAACTAGATATTTGGCTGACAAATACTCTTATGCTTCAAATGTATTCCATATTAATCGACGCGGTAGCATAACTTGGCTGACAATAAGTCAACCGTACAGAATTCCAAGACTAATGATAGTGATAGACAATGGATCTTCTGATCCCATGTTCCAAGTTCCAACAGAAGATTCGTGCATATCAAATAGACTTACTTGCGAACAGTCAATCCAAACTCTAGCACCAAAATTGCTTCCAGTAAGTATCCTAAGTTCCTTGTACGCCAGAATAGCTGTTTCAAGACATAACACAAGTGGTATATTTTAGTGCAAATATTTAAAGGTGTAAGTTCTGCACAGGTATAAATTTAACGTACAAATATCACAATCCTTTCACAGAATTACAAAATTGATGATCGACCATATCATAAAACATGTTGAGTTGTGATGCAATTGGCCCTAAGTCTCTACTTCCATGAAACTGGTCCTCAAGTCTGTAGCTTTGTGATATAATTAATTACCAATTTGTTCTGTAAAACTGATCTTTAAGTTTGGGTTTACATTAAACTTGTATTTTTGCGAGATTTACACCTATTAAATCTAATGCACGCTGAGAAATATGTAACTGAAAGTAACTGGATAACAGAATTGTTCTGGCAAGTTCATGCGGAAACAATAAAGCTCAATGTACTGAGTTATTGACCAGGTGGGTTAACCCGTTTAAAAGATCTTTAGCACCAAATTATATTGTGTAATTGTAACTAAATTGCCAACTGCAACAAATGGAAATAAAATCATTTTTGAGCAAGTGAATTTACTACATTAGCTTATCTAAAGTAAACTAGAGTATGAATTATCAATTATGAAGAACCCTATCCAGATCATAACTTACTAAATCGCACTCTTTCCCAAGATTTGGTGAATTCAATTATTCCCTATTGTACTAGTAAATAATCAGTTACAGCTAGATGCCTACATACCTGCACAAGAATACTGCTAGCCATAGAAAGCAGTTCTTCGCCATGCATGCTTTCCTGAGGATCCAGGTCTCTTGAGAGAGGCAAGTTTTTGTAAAATGTCTCGAACATTCCTTTTGCAGTGCGCTGAAGATCTGAATTGGCATATGGATTTTAAGGTACAAGAATAAATGGCTCAGTTAAAATAGCACAGAACAGTTTCCAAATTAAACATATAGAAACATAATGGTGTGATTTCTGAAGGTGGACCTGCAGTTGACTTTGATAAAAATGTTCCCAAAAGCTCTTGAACCTTGAAAGTAGTTACTGTCAAACCCAGTGCTTTTACTGAAACAGACGACGCATCAAATGATCTGGATACAGTATCTAACAACTCGGTTATTTCATCATTCGATAGCATGTGAAGATATATTTCAACATCTGATGATGAGCAAGACAAGTGACCGAATCTGCAAGGCCAAAAGTTAATTTTAGCGACAGATTAGAGATGGATGTGAAACATCAAGGAAATATATCTATATTTTCAAGAATGCAAATACGAGAAGCTCTGCAGTGTAATACTAGAGATATCTTGGAAATCCAGTACACAAGAATGCACAAATCTATAGACACAAATGTAAGGGACAATATGATATGGACTCAGCAAGCAGCACTTTTACTTTTAGGAGAAAATGGCAACAGGCCAATGGAGATATAGCGTCATACAGGGAATGGAGATATAATGGCACACATTTAAATGTAGAAGTCATTCACATATGGCATGCATGATTTAGAACTATGAACGGGAAAATTTTAGCTTATACCCATGCTTTTGCAACAGCATGGGTCATTTGTAATGGTTGGCTATAGCCTACAGGAAGTGAAGCAATGTAATGGTGTCAACTGTCAACTATCAAATAAAAAAAGCAGTATATACAAGGATGTAGACAGGTAGAGTACAAAGATTTTTGGTTGGGTATTTCTGATACCGAGCAAGCAGGAGATGGTACGAAGACAACTTTTCATGAATTGTACACATGACAAGAGAGAGAAGTGAATATAAATAGACAAACATTCAATCAACTTTCACGTTCAAGTTGTAGCAATTAATACAAGAATTCATAAACTGTAGCGTATATCAGAACTTCAAGGGAGAGAAGTGAATATAAACAGAGAAATATTTGACCAACTTCCTAGTTCAAAATGCAACAACAAATACAAGAATCCATGAACTGTAATGGATATCAAAACTTCAAAAGCACCAGACACTGGCTTATTGCAAACTAAAGGCTGTGGTTTCAGTCATTCTTGCACATAGTATAGAGTATAAATCGATTCCAAATGGACATAGACAGAAAGAAGATGCACACAGACAGACCTGTGGAAATAGTTCACCAAAGCTTCCATAAACTTTCTATCGTTTGTTTTACCATTGAGGCGGTGTTGCCGTTCAATTTCAATAATAGCTAAGTGAGGTCCTCTGACAAAGTCACCAGAATCACTTTTTTGTAGCTTTTCCACAAATGATAATGCACTTGCAAGGCGAGATTCGACCTACAAACATGTATTTTCAGTAAATCAGATGCAAGTCACCAGGAAAAGGTAAACAAGAATTGCTTCAGGTGGAGGAAGTACCAGCTCCTCACTAAGAGAGGTCTTGTTCAACATAGCCGAACCTACTGAGCAAGAGGAGCAAGTATGTTCGCCAGTGGCTGGCTTAGGCAAGTTCACATCGCGCTCAAGCAAACAGCCTAAATAATGGAGAAAGGACTCCCAGTCATCAGGACTGCCCAGTCAAAAGAAGAGAGCACAATTATCAAAAACTAAACAGAAAGGGAAATTTCCAATGGCTGAATATATGGATAAAATATGCTGCAATAACTTGAGCAAGGAGCAAGAAACACATGAAAACAAAACAGAGAAATATATATCAATGTTACCTAATTGAGATTCAACTTGAAAGCTTAAGTCTAAATAAGGACTGCATGAATCTAAGGATTTGTTTTAAACCAACATAGGGTAAATTGATGCAATTCTAAGAATCAAACAGCAATCGAAATCGACAGGCCTGGCAGGTGGGTTTGTAGCACATTTATAGTGTTATGAATATCATGAAGTATGATTGTGAAGAGAGTTGTTGGTACTTGGAAGGTGCTACTGTGCTCCTCCTTCCTATAAGTAAGCTGTTTAATAGATGTCTAGAACAGCACATGTCTCGGAACAAGTTGATTACGTGTGTTTAAGCAGAAGTTGGCTTTGTAGAACAAATGAGAATACATATAAATAGTTAAGGATGGAAGAATTACCAGGATTCAAGAACCTTCTGATATATCTCAGAAGCAGCCACATAGTTACACGCTTGAGTAAGAAGTCGTCCCTGTCAACTTGAAGTCAGACAAAATGTAAGTGGTTCTCACTTTCATTAGCAAGATTTTTGATAGGGAGACGAAAAAAGGGACAAGTTAAAGGAGTCTATTGTAGGCTGGTGCAACCGACATTACAAGATAGTGTGTAGTGCTTTTCTGGAAACCGACAATAAAAACATTAATGGAGCTTAACATTTTCACTAAAATCAAAGTTCAATAAACTACTTCTTTAACTGTGACTTGTAATTTAGATGAATAGTATAGTAATTAAAAAAACAAGACACTGTCAAAGAAAATTGAAATTGAAATTACCTGCGTACGAAGCTTGTCCTCCTCCCTTCCCATAAGAGACCCCAAATCTCCAGAAAGAATTTCTAAAGCAGCATCATACTTTGCCTGTTGTTCCAGAATTGAAATATAGAGAGCAAGCGCTGCAAGTATTATAACCATGTTAAAAGAGGATAACACTTCTGCAAGCAAAAAAAACAAGAAGACAACGTGGTAAATGGCGCATCTTAGATAAGCAGGGATACCTTCTGGCTCATGTAAACTATGTGAACTTATGTGCTTTTTAAGCAAAGCTTCAGCCAGTGCTAATAATTTCTCACCTCCGCTACTAAAATATGCCTGCAATGGGCAAAACAAAAGTAATATATAACAAATTAGCACATACAGAACACATTTATGATAATCATGGCTAATAATACTACAGACTCAACTGATTTGTTATCTCTACGCCTCTACGGGGTAGTAGATATGCATAAGTACTGCTATTATATATTTGATCAGATGACCAGGGAAGGGATATGTTGGAGCAATAAAGTTTCACAGTAAAAACTTCCAAGAATTAGGCCGCTTGTGTACTTCATGTAATGTGATACTGACATACTGCATCGCATCAGATACTTCATGTAATGTGATACTGACATACTGTAATTCATATATATATAATCAATGATCAGAGAAGTGCAAAATAGTATCCACACTGTAACAAGTTATGCTCCCGATGAAATAACATCACATCTAACTAAACCAGGGGGTTACCTAAAATTAATTTCGCGGCTTTGTAGGCTAGAAGAGTTGATAGGTCAACCGTAGTTTGGGTCAACGTCAACCGTAGTTGGAGCCCATGAGACCAGCGGCGTTAATTTTTTTTTGTTTTCCCTATCTCGTATTTTCCTTTATCTCCCCCATGACCGACTCCCAATCCCTCCCAATATTATTTTTCTTACCTAACCTCTTCAGTGATTGCTATACACCAATGTTTGAGGGAATCGTTAACTGGTAATTGCTTGGTCGGCTGGCGAGCAGAAGATTAATAGGCAAATCGGCTGATTAATCAGTGAATCGGCTGCTCGGTGACCCTCCGAGCAGGGATTAATCGGCCGATTTTTTTAGCAGGGCTATATACACATGCAGCATGTGCCACTCATCCCCTACGTAGAAAAGCAAATTTGCAGATATCAGCAGCTCCGGAAACATCATTGTTGCATACAGTCTGGTTTCATTTTGCATCAGTTTATTCAAACTGCTATAGTAGTCTTATTAGGTTTGGTCCGTAAGTGCATATATCTTACTCCACAAGTGCCTGTGTTTTCTCACACAACAATACAATGCAAATGGAAATAAGATCGACATGTGCATTTCGTCTCTGAATCAACAAGATATGTTACACTAATACTTTTTATCAGTCAGACTAATACAATTTTATCTGCTCTAGCATTTCTTAGTTATTCCACAGATAGTTTTATTTGTTCCACCAGCACTCTTCTGAATCATTACACTAACAATTTTATCTATATTACACTAATGATTTATATATTCCTCACACATATTATCTCCTAAACTATAAGTTGTTAATTTCTTAGTAAATCATGAATGGCATCCATAGTACCTTCTATTTCTATATTTTCGCATACTTTTATTTGCTCACATAGTTAATCTATTTATTCCCCCATCACATTTATAATGAAAGAACTTCGGACAAAAGAATTTCATTTATTATACACAATGTAGGAATGTAGTATTCTGTTTTGACAAGAAAAAAATCCAAAACTAGAAAGGTCCAGAATATGGGAAGTCCAATGATGTAATTACATCGACCACCCAAAAGGTGTCTACTGCATCCCTCTCTTTTGTTCCAACTTCCAACGCCTAGAACCATCACTCCATCAGCTTATACATATATACATATTATATGAGTGTTAACAATGGATTCTTTTTCTTTAGAGCTTTCTTAAAAATCAGTGAGCAAGGAAGTAACAGTGTGACATTACAATACTTAAAGAAATTTGCAGATGCAGAACTTCTAACTCATTGATATATGATGAACCTACCTGCAGAAGAATACTGCAAACTGACCAAAGCAAAAACCTTTCTTCTCCTACAGTTTTGTACATTCGAATTGCTGTCTGCGAAACATACAATGGTCAGAGAGTCAAAACTGGAGAGTCAAGAACTGAACCAAGGAACAAAAAACAGAGCAACTAGCAAAGTACCATCATACCTGCTGTTGCTTCACATATGAGTACTCTCTGACGTAGCAATTAAAGAGACCCATCATTAATTCCAAGTTATTAGAGTATTTTGTACAAGCATACTCATAGCATGAAGTTGCAAGATCCACTGGCAGAAATATAATTATAGTCACGTGATAATTCAGGAAAAGTGATGATGTTAAAGAGCTAAGACAAATGGGGAAGTATAAACATACATCTCTCAAGCCTTTGAAACACTATCTGTAGTGTACTGAGAGTGAGATCGTCAAAATGGAAAATGTTATTTGAGTACAATAGCTCCTTGGCATTCAAACAGACACTCAGTGCTTCATCAGCCTTTCCCATCCTTTCCAAAGTAAGAGCCTTGAGGGCCTGAAATAAAACAGTTAAAAAGTGATGTTTATTTGCATTCTAAATACAGCAAAGGTAAAGCTTGTAGTTCTGATCAACACTGAGTTAATCCATTTGACTAAAAAGGATAGAGCCATGAAAACAGTGGTCCAGTTATAAGATCTTCAAACAAACATAAAGTAACAAATAGAGGCCATGATACACTGTCACAAAACAAATAGAGCATGCTGGCTTTGCAATCTCCAGATTGATTTAGGAGACAGTTCTATGATATTACAAACTGTAGTTGCAGACTAAATGTTTATGGAAGAGCTTAAAAAGGTACAAACAGTGCCTAATCATAAGCGTCTGAACTAACTGATATTCTTCCATAACTAAAGAGTTAGCATCGTGCAACCTGCTCGGAATAGGAACTGGCTTCCATAATGGGACTGGGTTTGAAAAAGGCGAAAGGACAAGTTTAAACAAAATGAGTGTGAGTTAGTACTTACTCCCTCCGCTCCCTTGATTACGCGTAAAAATTGCAGCACGAGAATTAAGGCGGGTTACAAACCGTGCAGTTTTTCCGGTTCTGTCCCTAGTTAACAGCTCCTCACATTTATTTCTCGCTCCTTTTTGTTGGGCGGCTTCTCCTTAATTGTAGCTAACAGCCACGCGCACCCAATTACCATCGCATGCAGGCACGGCGTCTCCTCTATTCCAGCGCTGAGGAAGGGCAGTTTCGCTTATTAGCTACTCTACAAAACCTGCGCCTTGTTTTGTGGAGATTTTTGCCAACAATAAAATTATGCCTTACTTACAGGAGCGGAGGGAGTATGAGTTAAGCAAGTGAAAAAACCGTATATCCGGAAGTTATTTAGCTCCGCTTCTATTAATAACGCTCCCCTTTCCCCTACCACTCTAGCTCCAATGTCGATTTCATCGGTCCACAATGCCTGTGTTTACTACTGCACTCTACCTTACTCCCACCATATTCTCTCCACCTTCCATATGTGCCCGTTTACTACTGCATTCTACCTTACTCCCACCATATTCTCTCCACCTTCTGTACGACTTGGGTACGCAGCAATCTAGCAAAATCTTGCTGGGGAGAGGAAAGAAGGCCTCCAGAGAAATCAACCATGGAGTAGACAACCTCAGCTTAAGGGAGCGTGTGTGGCTTCAGAGTTCAGAGTGCCAATAGTTCACCAGGTTGGTCTGAGCGGTTTATTTCCTAGGATAGCCACAAGCTCCCACACCCCTCAGTAAGAAGCATCCTATTGTTAACTTGCCCACCCAACCAGTCATGCTGCAAGCGCATACGAACTTCCTAATACGAGTAAAACGCAACTATGGAATGGTCCAGAAGTCACATGCAAGTCAGTATAAGCTCGAACTAGCAACCAATTCAGCACAACGCACAGCAAGTCATCCAGCTTCCATCCACGCAACCAGCGCCCCAACCCATTCGACCAAAAATCCACAGCACACTTCAAATTTAAGTTACCGAGGCAGAGCACGCCCATTTCCAAACCAGATTCATCGGGCAGTGAGAGAAAACCACACGGAATGGGGCGGGTGAGGGAGCTCACGAGGACGTAGGGGGAGGTGGGGTGCTTGGCGAGGAGCGCAGTGCAGAGCTTGAGCGCGGCCTTGAACTGGCGCGAGTCAACGGCGTCCCAGATCGGCCGCACCCGGCGCTCCGGGATCCCGCCGGCGAGCCCGAACTTGCTGGCCATGCGCAGCCCGGCCCTCGCGATCTAGGGTTAGGGTTTTGGGCCGCCGGGAGGAGGAAGAAGGGGAGGCACGGCGCGGAAGGGTTTATCGAGTCGGGATGTGTGACGGCGGCGGGCGCGGCTCGATGTGGGCGCGTCCGAGGAAGGAGCGTGGTATGGTAGGATCTGGACCGTTCGTGGCTGGATGGACGGTGGAGGTTTGTCAGCCGTGTGGCCAGGGAGGAAGATGCCGTGTGCCCGTAACCCTATCGTGGGGGGTGTGGAGCTCTGCGCCGTTGAGTTTTGGATGACCGGTTTGGATCGAGGCAACGGATCTGGACCGGGAGAACCGAGAGCAGCCACTGCACAAAACCGGGTGAGGTTTTTTTTTGAGATCCAAAACCGGGTGAGGTGACGAGGCGGTGGTACTCCACATAATCTTTTTTTTTAGCGAAACTTGGACGTTATTTATGGTGAAAACCTAAGATCTTTGATCGGGGAACATAACGTTTGTGCATTGTTTCCTTCTTGAAGGCGTTACTTTTGGAGAATCTCTTTTGTAATTCTGTAGTGGTGGTGATTTCTTTCTTTCTTTTTAGCTTATTTTACTTTATTTTTTGGTTGTGTAGTATAGTTCCTTGATGTCTTTAGGTATCTTGTTGGTGTGGAGGTTAGGTATAATTGGTATCTTTGAGATACTAAAATATTTATTTTATCGAAGGTTGTCCTTTTCGGGACGGAGAAAAATCCTTTAGCTGGATAAGGGGCGGATGTAGCCAAGTGGATCAAGGCAGTGGATTGTGAATCCACCATGCGCGGGTTCAATTCCCGTCGTTCGCCCATCGCGGGAGTACTAAAAATGTGACTTCTGGAGAATTCAAAATATCTAGCCAAAACAACAAAGGTCAATTGTCACTTTGTCGGAAAACGTAGGAATATTATGATATCTTCTTAACTTAATATATTTTTGACATTTTCAATTGGGTTGCTACGTTGTGGCGAACCGCACATGCACGAGCGGAGCCGTGTGTTGTGATGTGCCTTCTTTTTGACACTTCTTAACTTAATAATATTATTATGTGATTCGCAAAAAAAAACTTAATATATTATGTAGCAAGAAAGTTCATTTGGAAGTTTCAAACGAGCAATCGCTGCAAAGATGGTCATCATCGCAGGTCAAAAAGGCTGAGGTTTGTTTGGTGGCATCGGTCTTGCCGCTGTTAAGTTAGTTGGTCACTGTTATGTCTTGAGTGAATTAGGTTTTGGGCCCAGAGCTTTGCATTTTGTTGAAGAAGAAATCAGTCGCTCGAGAATACTGCGCGGCAATGAGCCACGCTAGCTGCTATCTACGGCCCATTGTACAACGGAGGCTCGGCAATAACCCGTCCACTTAGGGCTCGTTTGGTTGCGCCCAATCCCTAGGGGTTCCCCGGCCTTTCCCTGGCCCAATAAACCCCGGGTCGAATTGGCCCGGGTTAACTTACAGTACCGTTTGGCTGACGACGAGGGGAGGAAGCTCGCCCTTCCGCGTCTTTTCCCCGGGCGTCAATTCCACGACTCCAGACGTGGGGAACGAAATCCGCGTCTCTCTCGCGACAAAAAGGCGACGACGCGGCGGCGCTGGGAGCGGCGGCTCCGCCCCCGAGCTCTTTCCTCCGGCGACCGGATCGAACACCTCCCCGAGCGCATCACCCCAACCCCTCCCCAAGCCCATCCCCGATCGCATCGCCTTGAAGCTACAGCCAGTCACCATCCTCCCTCCGATCTGCACTCCGCCTTGAAGCTCTTCTCCACTCCGGCGACGACGACGGTGGTTCGGCGAGCAAGGTAATACCCTTCACCTCTTCTTCCTTTTCCCTTTTCCGTTCTTCTCCGATCTGTACTGATAAGCTTCCTTGTTCTAGATCCAACAGTTTGGTACAGAGAGCGAGGACCAAGAAACGAGAGGAGTGACCTTTTCCATTCTCAGATCACAGTGAGCACACCAGCGCAACCTCCTTCCCCTTCTCTCCAATTTAAACCCTGGTTTAGTATTAACAGATTATTTTTCCACAAGTAGATTGCTGATAACTGATTGGCTTGACCATGAATTCTTCATGCTCTTTTGCTTTCTTGCTTGTCGTTTTGCACAGGATTAATGGACTCTGCGTCTCTGACATGCTCGTAGCTGATAGTTTGCCCGAGTAAATAAGTGTGCTAGCTTGCAGCAGTTTGCAAGCTTTACCCGTGTGATGTCTACGTTCCCCCTCCTTTCCTGTAGACAGTGTTGGGCCTCCAAGTGCAGAGGTTTGTAGAACAGCAGCAAGTTTTCCCTTAAGTGGATCACCCAGGTTTATCGAATCAAGAGGAAGAGGTCAAAGATATCCCTCTCATACCAAACAAAGCAAGAAGTCTCTTGTGTCCCACACAAAATAGGTGCACTAGTTCGGCGAAGAGATAGTGAAATACGATGATATGAATATATATGAGCAGTAGCAACGGTGCAAAAATAGCTTGTTGGCGTGTAGTTGATGGTGGTAGTATTGCACGATAGTAACACGAAACAGAAAAGCGGTAGTAACTCAGTATTTAAGAACAAGGCCTAGGGATTACACTTTCACTAGTGGACACTCTCAACATTGATCACATAACGGAATAGATAAATGCATACTCTACACTTTTGTTGGATGATGAACACATTGCGTAGGATTACACGAACCCTCAATGCCGGAGTTAACAAGCTCCACAATAATGCTCATATTTTAGTAACCTTTAGTGTAAGATAGATCAAAACGACTAAACCAAGTACTAGCATAGCATGCACACTGTCACCTTCATGCATATGTAGGAGGAATAGATCACATCAATATTATCATAGCAATAGTTAACTTCGCAATCTACAAGAGATCATGATCATAGCATAAACCAAGTACTAACACAGTGCACGCGTCACCTTTGCACACATGCAGGAGGAATAAAACTACTTTAATAACACATCACTAGAGTAGCACATAGATAAATTGTGATACAAACACATTGCAATCATCAAGAGATATAAATAAGCACTTCACTACGCTCTTCAACAGTGAATAAGTACTTCGTGAAATATAGCCTAAGAGACCCACACGGTGCACACACTGTCACCTTTACACACGTGGGACAAGGAGTCTCCGGAGATCACATAAGTAAAACCCACTTGACTAGCATAATGACATCTAGATTACAAGCATCATCATATGAATCTCAATCATGTAAGGCAGCTCATGAGATTATTGTATTGAACTACATAGGAGAGAGATTAACCACATAGCTACCGGTACAGCCCCGAGCCTCAATGGAGAACTACTCCTCCTCATGGGAGCAAGGTGATGAAGATGGCGGTGGAGATGGCATCGGTGTTGATGGAGAAGCCTTCCGGGCACTTCCCGCTCCGGCGGGTGCGAACGAGACTCTGTCCCCGCATCTTGGCTTCGCGATGACGGCGGCTCTGGAACTTTTCTCGTATCGTGGCTTCCTCCGTAAGGGTTTCGATGCGGGGCTTTAAATAGGCGAAGAGGCGCGGGGAGGGTCAACGAGGCGACGAGACCATGGGTGGCGCGGCCGGGCCACGCCACCATGTCATCTGGCCCCACCGGGCCCCTCTGGCGGCTCTCGGGTGTTGGATGCTTCCGGCAAAATAGGAACCTGGGAGGTGATTTCGTCAATTCCGAGAATATTTCGTTACTAGGATTTCAAAACCAAAAACAGGAAAACAGAACCGACACTTCGGCATCTTGTTAATAGGTTAGTTCCAAAATGCATCAAAACGATATAAAGTATGTATAAAACATGTAGGTATTGTCAATAAAGTAGCATGGAACATAAGAAATTATCGATACGTTGGAGACGTATCACATCCCAACTTAGTTCGCTCGTCCGAGCAGGTAAAACGATAACAAAGATAATTTGTGACATGCCATCATAATCTTGATCATACTATTTGTAAACATATGTAATGAATGCAACAATCAAAGCAAGGTAATGACATGAGTAAACAAGTGAATCATATAGCAAAGACTTTTCATGAATAGTACTTCAAGACAAGCATCAATAAGTCTTGCATAAGAGTTAACTCATAAAGCAATAAATCAGAGTAAAGGTGTTGAAGCAACACAAAGGAAGATTAAGTTTCAGCGGTTGCTTTCAACTTATAACATGTATATCTCATGGATATTGTCAACATAAAGTAATATAACAAGTGCAATATGCAAGTATGTAGGAATCAATGCACAGTTCACACAAGTGTTTGCTTCTTAAGGTGGAAGGAGATAGGTCAACTGACTCAACAATAAAAGTAAAAGAATGGTCCTTCAATGAGGAAAGCATCGATTGCTGTATTTGTGCTAGAGCTTTTATTTTGAAAACATGAAACAATTTTGTCAACGGTAGTAATAAAGCATATGAGTTATGTAAATTATATCTTACAAGTTGCAAGCCTCATGCATAGTGTATTAATAGTGTCCGCACCTCGTCCTACTTAGCTTGGACTACCGGGTCTTTGCATGCCATGTTTCAACCAAGTGTCACAAAGGTACCTCCATGCCGCCTACAAAGGTCTAAGGAGAAGCTCGCATTTTGGATTTCTCGCTTTTGATTATTCTCAACTTAGACATCCATACGGGACAACATGGACAACAGATAATGGACTCCTCTTAAATGCATAAGCATGTAGCAAAGTTATTATTCTCATATGAGATTGAGGATATATGTCCAAAACTGAAACTTCCACCATGGTTCATGGCTTTAGTTAGCGGCCCAATGTTCTTCTCTAACAATTTTGCATGCTCCAACCACTAAAATGATAGACCTTCAGACAAGACGGACATGCATAACAACTCACATGATATTCAACAATAGTTGATGGCGTTCCCCGAAGCATGGTTATCGCACAACAAGCAACTTAATAAAATATAAAGTGCATAAGTACATATTCAATACTACGATAGTTTTTAAGGCTATTTTGTCCCATGAGCTATATATTGCATAGGTGGATGATGGAATTTTAAAGGTAGCACTCAAGCAATTTACTTTGGAATGGCGGAGAAATACCATGTAGTAGGTAGGTATGGTGGACACAAATGGCATAGTAGTTGGCTCAAGTATTTGGATGCATGAGAAGTATTCCCTCTCGATACAAGGTTTAGGCTAGCAAGGTTATTTGAAGCAAACTCAAGGATGAACAAGTGCAGCAAAACTCACATAAAAGACATATTGTAAACATTATAAGACTCTACACCGTCTTCCTTGTTGTTCAAAACTCAATACTAGATATTATCTAGACCTTAGAGAAACCAAATATGCAAATCAAATTTTAGCAAGCTCTATGTATTTCTTCATTAATGGGTGCAAAGCATATGATGCAAGAGCTTAAACATGAGCACAACAATTGCCAAGTATCACATTATCCAAGACAGTTTAGAATTACTACATGTAGCATTTTCCAATTCCAACCATATAACAATTTAACGAAGAAGAAACTTCGCCATGAACATTATGAGTAAAGCCTAAGGACACATGTGTCCATATGCAACAGCGGAGTGTGTCTCTCTCCCACAAAGTGAATGCTAGGATCCATCTTATTCAAACAAAAACAAAAACAAAAACAAAAACAAAACGACGCTCCAAGTAAAGAACAAAAGATGTGATTGAATAAAAATATAGTTTCACTAGAAGAAACCTGATAAGTTGTCGATGAAGAAGGGGATGCCTTGGGCATCCCCAAGCTTAGATGCTTGAGTCTTCTTAAAATATGCAGGGATGAACCACATCCCCAAGCTTAGACCTTTCACTCTTCTCGATCACATTATATCACCCTCTTCTATTGACCCTTGAAAACTTCCCACACCAAACTTCAAGCAAACTCATTAGAGGGTTAGTGCATAATCAAAATTCACATGTTCAGAGGTGACACAATCATTCTTAACACTTCTGGACATTGCACAAAACTTCTGAAAGTTAATGGAACAAAGAAACTCATTCAACTTAACAAAAAAGCGGTAATGCGAAATAAAAGGCAGAATCTGTCAAAAACAGAACAGTCCGTAAGACGAATTTTAAGATGGCACCAGACTTGCTCAAATGGAAAAACTCAAAACTAATGAAAGTTGTACATATCTGAGGATCACGCTCGTAAATTGGCAGATTTTTCGAATTTTCTACAGAGAACTGTGCCCAGATTCGTGACAGACAGCAATGCTGTTTCTGCGCAGCGATCCCAAATATAACATCAACTTTGACATAGAAACTTTACTGGCACAAAAACATGATAAGGAGAGGTTGCTACAGTAGTAAACAACTTCCAAGACTCAACAAAACAAAAATTGCTGTAGTAAAATAAACACATGGGTTATCTCCCAAGAAGTTCTTTCTTTATAGCCATTAAGATGGGCTCAGCAGTTTTAATGATGCACTCGCAAGAAATAGTATTTGAGGCAAAAGAGAGCATCAAGAGGCAAATTCAAAACACATTTAAGTCTAAGATGCTTCCTATGCATAGGAATCTTGTAAATAAACAAGTTCATGAAGAGCAAAGTAACAAGCATAGGAAGATAAAACAAGTGTAGCTTCAAAAATTTCAGCACATAGAGAGGTGTTTTAGTAACATGAAAATTTCTACAACCATATTTTCCTCTCTCATAATAACTTTCAGTAGCATCATGAGCAAACTCAAAATATAACTATCACATAAAGCATTCTTATCATGAGTCTCATGCATAAAATAATTACTACTCCCAACATAAGCATAATCAATTTTATTAGTTGTAGTGGGAGCAAATTCAACAAAGTAGCTATCAAATATAGGAGGTATATTGTAATCATAATCAAATTTATCCTCCATAACAGGTGGTAACAAAAGACTACTATCATTATAATCATCATAAATAGGAGGCAAAGTATCATCAAAGTAAATTTTCTCCTCAATGCTTGGGGGACTAAAAATATCATGCTCATCAAAGCCAGCTTCCCCAAGCTTAGAATTTTCCATAGCATTAGCAACAATGGTGTTCAAAGCATTCATACTAATAACATTCCCATTATCATGCATATAAAGTTCCATGGGTTTTTTAATTCTCTCTTCAAACACATCATGTCCTAATTCAAGATAAAGGTCATAAAGATCTCATATTTTTGTTGTTTTCCATTATGCCTAACTAGTGTAAACAAGAAACCAAATGTCGCAATTGCGAGTCTAAATGAAATAGCTTAGTACTTACAATGGCGCGAAAATAGCTTAAGAGATCCGGAGTGTGAGTACCTTTACCTTTCCTCCCAACGGCGCTAAAATAGCTTGATGTCTACGTTCCCCCTCCTTTTGGCAGTGTTGGGCCTCCAAGTGCAGAGGTTTGTAGAACAGCAGCAAGTTTTCCCTTAAGTGGATCACCCAAGGTTTATCGAACTCGGGAGGAAGAGGTCAAAGATATCCCTCTCATGCAACCCCGCAACCACAAAGCAAGAAGTCTCTTGTGTCCCCAACACACCAAATAGGTGCACTAGTTCGCGAAGAGATAGTGAAATACAGGTATGAATATATATGAGCAAGCAACGGTGCCGAAAATAGCTGGCGTGTAGTTGATGGTGGTAGTATTGCACAGAGTAACACGAAAGCATAAACAAGCAGTAGTAACTCAAAGATATTTAGGAACAAGGCCTAGGGATTACACTTTCACTAGTGGACACTCTCAACATTGATCACATAACAGAATAGATAAATGCATACTCTACACTTTTGTTGGATGATGAACACATTGCGTAGGATTACACGAACCCTCAATGCCGGAGTTAACAAGCTCCACAATAATGCTCATATTTTAGTAACCTTTAGTGTAAGATAGATCAAAACGACTAAACCAAGTACTAGCATAGCATGCACACTGTCACCTTCATGCATATGTAGGAGGAATAGATCACATCAATATTATCATAGCAATAGTTAACTTCGCAATCTACAAGAGATCATGATCATAGCATAAACCAAGTACTAACACGGTGCACACTGTCACCTTTGCACACATGCAGGAGGAATAAAACTACTTTAATAACACATCACTAGAGTAGCACATAGATAAATTGTGATACAAACACATTGCAATCATCAAGAGATATAAATAAGCACTTCACTACGCTCTTCAACAGTGAATAAGTACTTCGTGAAATATAGCCTAAGAGACCCACACACGGTGCACACACTGTCACCTTTACACACGTGGGACAAGGAGTCTCCGGAGATCACATAAGTAAAACCACTTGACTAGCATAATGACATCTAGATTACAAGCATCATCATATGAATCTCAATCATGTAAGGCAGCTCATGAGATTATTGTATTGAACTACATAGGAGAGATTAACCACATAGCTACCGGACAGCCCCGAGCCTCAATGGAGAACTACTCCTCCCTCATGGGAGCAGCGGGTGATGAAGATGGCGGTGGAGATGGCATCGGTGTTGATGGAGAAGCCTTCCGGGCACTTCCCCGGCAGGCCCAAGAGACTCTGTCCCCGATCTTGGCTTCGATGACGGTGGCTCGGAACTTTTCTCGTATCGTGGCTTCCTCCGTAGGGTTTCGATGCGGGGGCTTTAAATAGGCGAAGAGGCGGCGCGGGAGGGTCAACGGGCGACGAGACCATAGGGTGGCGCGGCCAGGGCTGGGCGCGCCCCATGTCATCTCTGGCGGCTCTCGGGTGTTGGATGCTTCGGGCAAAATAGGAACTGGGAGGTGATTTCGTCCAATTCCGAGAATATTTCGTTACTAGGATTTCTGAAACCAAAACAGGAAAAGGAACTGGCACTTCGCATCTTGTTAATAGGTTAGTTCCAAAATGCATCAAAACGATATAAAGTATGCATAAAACATGTAGGTATTGTCAATAAAGTAGCATGGAACATAAGAAATTATCGATACGTTGGAGACGTATCACATCAAGTTAGCTCGTCCCGGGTAAAACGATAACAAAGATAATTTCACAGTGACATGCCATCATAATCTTGATCATACTATTTGTAAACATATGTAATGAATGCGATCAAAGCAAAGGTAATGACATGAGTAAACAAGTGAATCATATAGCAAAGACTTTTCATGAATAGTACTTCAAGACAAGCATCAATAAGTCTTGCATAAGAGTTAACTCATAAAGCAATAAATCGAAGTAAAGGTGTTGAAGCAACACAAAGGAAGATTAAGTTTCAGCGGTTGCTTTCAACTTATAACATGTATATCTCATGGATATTGTCAACATAAAGTAATATAACAAGTGCAATATGCAAGTATGTAGGAATCAATGCAGTTCACACAAGTGTTTGCTTCTTAAGGTGGAAGGAGATAGGTAAACGACTCAACAATAAAAGTAAAAGAATGGTCCTTCAATGAGGAAAGCATCGATTGTTGTATTTGTGCTAGAGCTTTTATTTTGAAAACATGAAACAATTTTGTCAACGGTAGTAATAAAGCATATGAGTTATGTAAATTATACTCCCTCATGGGAGCAATGAGATGATGGCGGAGATGGCGGTGTTGATGGAGAAGCCTTCCGGCACCCGCTGCAGGCCGAGAGACTCTGTCCCCGCATCTTGGCTTCGCGATGGCGGCGCTCGAACTTTTCTCGTATCGTGGCTTCCTCCGTAAGGGTTTCGATCACAGGGCTTTAAATAGGCGAAGAGGCGGCGCAGGAGGGTCAACGAGAACAGACCGCGCCAGCGGCTGGGCCGCCACCATGTCTGGGCCCACCAGTCCCCTCCGGCGGCTCTGTGTGGATGGCAAAATAGGAACCCGGGAGGTGATTTTCCAATATTTAGATTACCGGGAAAAACCAAAGAAGCGAACACCCGCATCTTGTTAATAGGTTAGTTCCAAAATGCATCAAAACGATATAAAGTATGTATAAAACATGTAGGTATTGTCAATAAAGTAGCATGGAACATAAGAAATTATCGATACGTTGGAGACGTATCACCGTGCAGCAACTAGCCTTTCCCTTTCGCTAATTTTATCGATCAATCACTATTTCTATTACATTTCTTATAGAAGTTAGGTAGCTCGAATCAATGTCAAACACTCGGAGCTGTATGTATACTAAATTAGCAGACCAGTTGCTTGCGACACTGCACGAGTATTCCTAATTTTTCTGAATGATTGCAGCTTGCTGGTGCTGTGCTGAGAAGGCTGTGCTGTATTTTGATTTTGGTGATCTTGTCTCTGAAGAGCTCTCCCATAAACTTGAAGGTACTACTTATTTATTAGGAAATCTTGACGTTGTACTTGTTATGAGAATTGCTTTTTCATCTGAAATGCTCTTTGATTCTTGTTGTTAAAACTATTGGGAGTATATTGCTTAGCCAATCACTTGCATTAGTACTGAGCATTAGTACTTCTTAGAATACTACTGCTACCTGCATTAGTACTGAGCATAAGTTGCATTCCTGGTTTGTGGAATACTTGTGATGTCCTGGTTAGTGTGCAGATGATGTTAATTTATACAAAGCTACGATGCGTCTGAATCTAGTGTTTACTTACTGTTGCCTTTCACCTAGAGTTTATGTTATCTTTTGTGAGTTACTTTTTTGCTTCTGAGTTAATTCTGCTCATCTCTAATTTGCTTCTGAGTTACTTTTTTTTCTTGATGATTACTGTCTGCCTGTTCATGCCAATAGGCTAGTAACAGTGCCTGTCTATATAGTATAAGAACAACAACTCTGAACCTGTCTTTTTTCAATTATTGCTAGTGATGGATTCTAGAGTTCAAAAAATTAGGAAGTTCATGTTGCAAGAAGAGGAAGATGACGATGAACTCTTCTTAGTTTTGCTTCCTGCTCTATACTCTTCTCTCTCTGAGGAAAAGCGTCTAGTCCACACATCTTCTTTATCCGGTGCTCAGCTGGTTAAGGAAATATTAGAAGGACATTAAGATCACATTAGTTGTTGTTTTGATCTGAAATCATGTGGTTTATTTCTTTTAAACTTGCCACCTGATTAATTGACTATGCAATTTGAAGGAAAAAATTAACCTTTTAGTTGATCCTCACTTTTTCTAATTGATCGCAACAATACAGCATGATTGATGGATAGGCTTCATTCAGAGTTCCATGTTCTACTGTTGTATATGTGTGTGCTGTGAGTTGTGACCATGGTCAGCCGTAGCCTGCTGCATATCCGTAACCCATAGCAGCACTTGCACCACTGTACAATTTAGGTCTAGTGAAAAACTAGCTAGCACAGGGTTTAGAAAATCCTTCTTTATTGTTACCCAGTGAACTAGCTTTGGTCTGCTACCTTACTGTGTACTGGACATCTTATTCAGCAATGGTTATATAACTCGTCTTAATTTTATTACTATACTGATACTCTTTAGGATATCTCTTATCTTTAATTCTTGTAGTAGTAAGTTAATGCTAGAAGTGGTGTTGCTAAGCTTGTACTCTAGGCTTAGGATTTAGAATGCTTTGGTTGTTTCCGAACGATGAGTATATCACGCAACAGGTTCTGTTTGGATGAGGATTGGGTCTGATGGTCCAGGTCTGCATCTGTAAGTTCATAGTTGTCTGGCCTCTAATGGCGTTGTTCCTGGTGTAGATTGGATGTATCTGTAAATAATATGCAGCATTTCCTTTTCTTTTTTGACAACATGTTGTCTCCTTCCATATTCTACTTGATACTGTGAAGGTGATCTGCTGTTAAGCTTTAGCCCATGACCAAAAATGGATGTCATGAATATACAGTTTTTTGTTCCTTATTGTTGGTTTCAGTTTAATACTTGGTTTCTGTGCGATTAGTGACATGCCAAATATGCCTGGCCCTCTCATGCACCAGGAACTAAATGAATTGTGAAACTGTAGTTTGTTCATATATAGCTTGCGGATTATTTTAGCAGAGGCTTCTACTACATATTTGTTTTCAATATATTTTGAAGACAGGGATGATCCACCAGGGGAGGAGTAGAAGAAGGCCATGCAGAAAAGCTCATGGACATGTCCCCAGCGAACTGTTTTCTTCGATTTCATGTTAAAAACTTCTATGCAACTCAAGTTTGATTGATGCTATCTGGCTTGGTGCAATTTAGATAACTGACATGTATTAATTATTGTTGCAAGATGTTTCTTTTTGTAAGATTTGTTGCAAGACTTTCTACCTTTTTAATTAATTCTGCCTGGAGATGTAAAGATTGGTTGAATATGTTGTGTATTTTGAATTATAAGTATTTCTTGATATTTTTGTATTAATTTGTATGCCTGAATTTTCAAATTTCATGTGAAAAAACGTACTCTTTTGGCCTTATTTTCGAATTTCCAATGTTTCCCGTCCATTTCCTGCCAGTTCAAGCCGGAGGGGAAACCTGTGGTTCCCGGGCGCACAGGAAAATTGACGTGGGGGAAGTAGTTCCCTGGGTTTTGGGCCCATTACAACCAAACGAGCCCTTAATTGGAACCACGCGGCCCGTCACAAGCCTCGGCCAGCGGCGGAAAGAAAGAGCAGTGCACGAGGTCCACGCCAGCTCACGCGCATCAGGTCGATTGTGGTGGTGGAGCCAGCCGTGCAGTGAGTCACACAGCGCTTCTCGGCCGGGCGGAGCAGGCGACGCGAGCAACGACGGCCGGTGGCATCGCATCCTCCGCCACACAGGACGGATCTGCCGGGCCCCACCGATCGCCACTGCCGTCCGATTCCAAGCATCGCCGCTGTTTCTTCCTGGACCAGGCGCTGCTCACAGCTTCCAGCAACAGCGAGCTAACCCACACCGCCCGGTGGCCTTACCGCATCTAAGGGTGTCAAGTGGGATCCCACTTTTGTCCCACTTGTAGTATAACTTAAAATTTTTAGTATAAATTTTGACATCAAAATTTGAACTACATAGTACAAAATGACATCCCACCGGGATCCCACCTTGACACCCTAACCGCATCGTATCGTCTTCCCCTATTCGTCTAGGCATCGCGGTCCAGTGCAAAAGTTGATCGGAAGTGAGCGCCATCTATCTGATTCAGCCAGCTTATAAGAGCATCTTCAGCAACGGCTCATAAATCGCGTCTGGATAAAGCGCTGAATCAGAGTGTTTGGGGACGTCGTAAGGTGCTATCGACTTTAGAGGGCGTTCGTTTTCAACCGCGTCCTACTAACGAGGCTCCAAACCATGTAAATTAATACTAAATAAAAAAATTTCATTTAAATTTGATTAATATGTACAACTTTAAATGAAAATGGCTAGGTGGTCGATCACCCTTAGCCTACTGCTCGAACACGATTTTGATATATGCAATGGCCTTGCTCTTCGGTCACCACGATGGTGACATGAGAGAGCAAGTAGCAGTAGAGGCTAGTAGAAAACATAGGACAACGAGCTTATTGAAGATGGAGATCCGGCCAGACTCCCACATGGCCGCCATCCACCATGGATGCCACAAAGGGGAGAAATCTTGGCTCCTTCCGGTGTCGCTCACCAACGCACAAGAAGCACTTCAACGTGACATCAAGCCAGGCAGCCATGAAGGGAAGATCAAACCTAGACCTAAGCCTAGCACTACACCTAACGCTACTTTGTAGCATGGGGCTCGAGGCCGACCTCCTAGCCCAAATCTACACTGCCAAGCGAGGCCTTCGGAAGAAAGAGTGGCAAACAAATAGTGTGGGGAGCGAAACATAGAAGAGTTCTGTCAACACCCGGATTTTTAAGTCCGAATGCCTATTATATCCTTCATCGCAATCCCAGGAATATTGTTGTTGCGAGATATAATAGCTAAGTATCACAGTCATTATTTATTACAACTCAATAGGTCTTACAACTTGAATCACATGATCCATATTACACAAATAGTTGATCTATTGATCAACGAACACAAACACAAGTTCAATGCGGAAGCGTAAAGATAAAGGGACTCTGTAGTCCACAGGCCAACGCTTGACGTCGAAAGCTCCTAGTTATCATAGGCGTCCTGATCATCCTCGCAGTAGTTCGTTCATCATCGTACTCGGCCATTTGAATAGCCAGGACAAAGCCGTAAGTACTTCAAGTACTTGCAAACTAATACCAATGTAAAATGCTAGCTCTTGGAGTTAAACTCTATTTCTACTTGCATAAGCCAAGTTTTAGTGTATGAGGAGTGGAGCATGCGCTACTCAAGTGGGAACATTAGTGTCATTCCCACACAATGGTTATCATTCTACCAAATCACCAAGTCACCATTCATATTCATGAAAGTTTTCAAAAGCTGACACGGGAGATTGTATGGCCTTTCCAATTGTCGTAACCGTGGACACGGCTATTCGAATAGGTTGACACTCTGCAGAGGTTGCACACTTGTGCCACAACATTTGATTACATCCGTCAATAACTCCGAGTCACCGTAACACGTACGCGGATCATCAACCCTAACCTTTCACTTATAAACCCTAGTATGAGCACCTCTCCCATGAGCTTGGCCTCCCAGTGAAAACCAATGTTAACCCGGGAACTGCACAGGCTTGGCCGACAATTTCACCTCAATTCACATCTTTCTCAACAACGGAGGCAGCCTCGGCATAACCCCTATGATGCGTGTTGGAGGGAACCCATACTAAGATGTATAAACTTCCGGTTAAGCCCTACCCATAATCGGGTATTGTGGGGGTACTTGTATTTGGAAAGGTATCGCATTCAAACCAATATCAGGGTTTTATCAAAAATCACCATCTTCTCTTGGTCACATTCAACTTCAAAATTCTCAAGGAAATGTCTCACCATTCCAAGGTTTCCATTCCATCAAGTCATATGTTCCCATCTATAGTAGTCAAAATTTTAGTATTTTAGCACTAGCACTAATCATGAGGGGTGCTACATTGCTTGCCATCTTAGTTTTGTTCAACTATACCATTTTGAACTATACCATTTGAAAAACACAGCAAAGTAAGACTTGTAGGGTAAACAAATAGGATAAGCTTGTAAGAAGGTAGATAAAATCATGGTGCCTTGCCCAAGGTGGGCTTTGCACTTTGCAAGAGTATTATCTTGCCTTGGTAGTTCTCAAGGTTCTCTTCTTCCTCTTCTTGGTAGAATTCTCCTTCCTCTTGGTAATTGCCGGTACTAGCGTCTAAATTTGAGTACAAGGTATAATCACTAAGCAAGTTCAAAGTCTATGCTAAGCACATCATTATCTCACACAAACTATGCTAAGCACACTCATAAAATAATTAGGTGCATTGGTTGTATTTATTAAGAAAATAATTTCCTCTCATTACATATGTAATTAATAATATTCATTTAGTTCTTGAGAAAATAATTTCCCCTTATTGAAATCTTCTTAAGATTTAACTTCTCAAATAATCATATATGAATTCATATTGACCTAAGTCAAGTATTCATTATCATTATTTGAGAAAATGATTTAAATGAGATAATTCACCTCATACTATTTTATAATTCCTTAAATGATTTAAATCTCCAAAAATTCATATAGGAGTGTTTGAACCAGAGGTGCAAACATCTCATGAACTCATTTGAGACAAGATTTAAATGAAGGGAAATCCTCCATATGATTTACATAATAATTTTTGGGACAATTTCACTTAATACACTAGCCATATTGTCCATTAATTAATCTAGGGCATGATCATGCAAAGTGACCACACCATTTTATTGCATAATCAATTAGTGTAAGTCATTTGTGAACTATAAGAGTTGGAATTATTCAAATATCTATTTTAGTTGATTTTTATAATTATTTTAAGGCAGAAAAGTCCCTGCCTTGTTTCTTTTTCCATTTTAATTCTATAATATATCTAGGGTTCAAACCAGTGGCAATGTGTAGATAATTTCCTAAGCTTTCTAAACATATAAAGTTAGTTAAATTTGGCCAAGCCAAACAGTTTCTATGAATTTTCAAAGTTGGGTCCAGTATTGAATTCAAACAAAATTGTTTAAACGAAATTTGAATTAAAAAGGCCGGCGGAAAACTAACTGGGCCAAAGGTTTAAACACGGCCCAAGGCCAGCCCACACGCATCGTGCGCGGGCCGCGACGGGGGCTCCACTGTCGACGTTAAACAGACGGTATGGTGTGTCTGGGCGTTGGATTAGATCCACGATCAACGGCTCGAGCCATCGTCGTCGGCGAGAAGAACTCACCCGCGGCTGCGTGGGGGTCGGAGCGTCGGAGCTCCGAGCGGCGGCGGTGTTCGTTCGAGGTTGTCGATGACGAGAGGCCGTAGCGGCGTCGTCGGGGCGGCTGGATCGACGCGATTTTGCGAGCTTCGCGGCTCCGACCTTCCGATTGAGCTTGCTCGCGACGATCGGGGTGGCTACGGTGCTGGGCGAAGCTGTGGTGAGTGGTGGTCATGGTGGTGTGCTCGGCTAGTCGAGGAGGCCTCCTTTAGGCGAGTGAGGTGCCGTGGTGTGCTGCGTCGTCGTCGTCGGCGCGCGGCGTCTCCGGCGAGCTAGAGGGCTAGGTGGTGACGCAGCGACGATCGGGAGGGTACGGCGAATCCGCGAGCGTCCATGGCGAGTTAAGGCGAGGTGTACGGTGGTCGGGGCCATGCGCGTCGTCGCGCCGTGGCGGGCGGCCTTGTCCTCGCCGGCGACCGTAGGCGCTAGGTGATGACGCGGGCATGTCCTGCGAGCTCTGCGTGGCGAGAGAGTACCAGGGCGCACGGAGGTGGTCGGCGAGGCGAGCGCCGCGCTGCGTGCGCGCCGTCCGACGGGTGACGTCGCCATGCGTTGGCGCCGGGCGTCTGCGCGGCGCGTCGTCCGGTCGTGTCGTCGTCCTCGTTCAACGGCGGGTACGGCGATCTTCTGAGATCATGGGCGACGTGTTTGGCAAGGTCGCTCGGCTGAGAGAGAAGGGGTGGCGTCGTGGTGCGACATGGCCGGCATGGCCATGGCTGCCATGCTTGAGCCTGTCCATGGGGTTTTTGTTGCATGGGCTAGATGTAGGGTTGTTCCCTGGTCATTGCTAGGGCAAATGGTGGTCAAGATCAGGTCTGGTTTGATCAAATTCAACAATGTGATGATCTTGTTTGTAATAAAAAGTCTCCACTTTGCTTGATCCTAGCTCTTGATCCAAGATGAATTTGGTCTGGTCTCCTTTACCAAAGTTGTTCCTTGTGTTGTGTACTTGGATGACATGCAAAGAGTTGGATGTGTTTGGTTTAAAAATTTTGAAATAGAGAGGCTCAAAGTGGTGACCAGATTGTAATTGTCAAAAATGACCATTATCTTATGTGAGCATGTTTTAATTCTTGGCTTTGATTTAATTTGGGTTTCCTTGATTCTTAAAGTTGTAATAATCATTTAATAACATATTACCACTAATGGTGAAGACCAAATGGGTCTAGGGTCAAATTTTATAAAAATAGCATGTGTCATATGTTAGGGTTTTTAGGGTTTTCTCCTTATTTGATTTCTTTCTCTTTTCATTTATTTGTTTGGTGATCATTATTGGTTCACTCTAAGGTTGTAGAGTTTATCACATACACAAAATAACACTCATCATGGCATAGCACTCAAAATGCACAAGTCCTATGCAGGGTACTATATGAAATTTGAAAAGTTTTTGTTGGTTCTCAAATTTGGATAATTGCACTTGTTCTTCTTCCTTTATTTGAAATCTGAGGTGTTACAAACCCTTCCCCCTTACAAAAGATCTCGTCCCGAGATCTAGAAGAAAAACATCTAGAGGTTGAAGAGATCTGGGTACTCCTTCTTCATATCATCTTCCCGCTCCCAGGTGGCTTCATCTTCGGTATGATTGCTCCACCGTATCTTCGAAACTTGATGCTGGTGCGGGTGGTTCGGTATGCCTCTTCCAAGATGCGAACCGGCACTTCGGGTAAGGTCGTGATTGATATCCACCGAACGGTGGTCGATGTTTGAATACCTCGGTCTTCTGGCACTTCTAAGCACTTCCGGAGGAGTGAGATGTGGAACACGTTGTGCACAGCCGCCATTTCTTCGGTAGCTCTAGTTGATAGGAGACTTCTCCTCGGCGGTGAGAACTTTGAAAGGTCCATATGGGGTGCAAGCTTACCTTTGAGTTGGAAACGCGCATTCCCTTCGGGGGGATACCTTGAGATAGACAAAATCTCCGACCTCAAAGGTCATCTCTGGCGTCTCTTGTCGGCGTAGCTCTTTCGACTGAGCGGTCTTGAGGTACTCTCGGATCTTGTGCACCTTCTCTTCGCTTCTCGAAGCACGTCAGGTCCAAAGACTTGGCTATCTCCGACTTCGGACCAGTTCGGTACGGCATTTCCTTCCGTACAAGGCTTCGAAGGGGGCCATCTCAGGCGGCTTGGTAGGCTGTTGTTGTAAGAGCATAGGGCGGTCCTCCCACTTGGATCCATATTCTAGGACACAGGCTCTCAGCATGTCCTCTAGTATCTGGTTGACTCTCTCGGTCGTCCATCAGTCTGCGGGTGATAGGCGTTGAAATTCGACGAGTTCCTAATCCTTCATGCACCTTCTGCGAATCTTGAGGTGAATTGTGAACCTCTATCGGACACAATGGACTTCGGTGTTCCGTGTAGTGCAACGATTCTAGAGATGTACAGCTCCGCTAACTTTGGGCCTTGGTAGGTGGTCTTGACAATGAAGTGGGCTACCTTGGTCAATCTATCAACAACTACCCGAGATGGAATCATTTCCTTCTTGATTTGGGCGTCTGATAAAGTCCATTCCTACGGAGTCCCACTTCCATTCGGGAATCTGTAGTGGCTGCAGTCTGCGGGTCGCCGATGTTCTGCCTTGACTCGCGAGATGTCGCACTTGGCGATGTAGCTTCCAATCTCCTCTTCATTCCATGCCACCAGTGTTCCTTCAAATCCTGGTACATCTTGGTACCGCCGGTGGATAGAGTATAAGGTGTCGTGGGCTTCCTTCGAGAATAACTTGCTTAATCTCTGAGTCTGCGGTACACGACGTCCGTTGTACCACAGGACTCCTTCTTCATCGGTGGTGAATCCCGGCTTTCCCCGACTATCCTTCTTGATCCCTTCAATCTGGCATTGCCCTTCGGGCTTCCTTGATCGACCAATCGGGTGGGTTGTAGCTCTATGCTAGCTAGAAATCCCTTACTGACTAACTCCATTCTAAACCGCTCAAACTCTGGTGCGGCCGGGTTGTTCTTCTGCTATCATTGAGTTTAGTTGACACATCTACTCAATGCATCCGCTACATTGGCCTTGCGGTGGTAGTGGATCTCCATATCATAGTCCTTGATCAACTCTAACCATCTCCATGCCTCATATTCAGCTCCTTCGGGTGAAGATATACTTCAGCTCTTGTGATCAGAATAGATCTCGCGACGATTACCCATGAGGTAATGGCGCCACACCTTCAGTGCTAACACTACGGCTGCGAGTTCGAGGTCATGGGTAGGATAATTCTGCTTTCAGTTGTCGAGACAGATAAGATATCACCTTTCCTTCTGCATCGTACACATCCAAGACCAATCTTGGAAGCATCGCAGTAAACGTCAAAGGGTTTGGTGATATCCGGCATGGTCGGATTGGGGCGGTGGTTAGTCTAAGCTTGAGTTGTTGAAAACTCTCTTCACACTTGTCCGTCCATTCGAACCTCTTATCTTTCTTTAACAACTGAGTCATTGGTCGAGCGATGCTCGAAAATCCTTCTACAAATCTGCGGTAGTATCCGGCTAATCCAAGAAAAGCGCGACCTTGCGGGTGGTTGGGGCTTTCCATTCACTATGATCTTGATTTTGGCGGGGTCGACCACTCCTCTAGACAAGATATGTCCCAGGAATCCTACTTCCTTCAACCAAAATTCACATTTGCTGAACTTAGCATACAACTTATGCTCTCTAAGGGTCTCCAGGACAGCTTCTAGGTGTTGCTCATGTTCTTCCTCCGACTTGGAGTAGATTAGGATGTCATCGATGAAAACGACAACAAACTTATCCAGGAAGTTCATGAAGATCTTATTCATGAGGTTCATGAAGTGGGGGCATTGGTCAATCCAAATGACATGACATTGTACTCGTACAATCCATATCCAGTGGTGAGCGGTTTGGGAATCGGATGCACGAATCTTCAGTGGTGGTATCCGGTCAGGTCAATCTTCGAATACTACAACAGGTCAGTTGGTCAAACTCTCGATCTTGGGCAAGGGTACTTGTTCTTGATGGTGACATCGTTAAGCTTACGATAGTCCGTACATAACGGGCACCATCCTTCTTATCCACAAACAACCTGGGATCTCCATGGTGACGCACTTGGTCGAATGGACCTTTGGCTAGCAGTTCATCCAGTTGCTTCTACTCCACAAGCTCTTTGGTTCATGCTATAGGCTCTCTGGGCTATGGGTCCGGTTAAATTAACTCGATGATGAACTCGATATCCCGATCTGGGGGCATACCGGGTAAACCTTCGGGAAACACATCGGTATCGACAGACAACCCGATCCGATCCAAAGTTGGCTTGGTTAAACTCTGGTTGCAGGTAAATTTTCTGGGTAGGAGTTCAGAGACATGTTCTACTATAATACCGGTGCTCTTTGGTCATGGTGATGGCTTTCCTTGCACAGTCAATCATTCCATGATGCTTGGCCATCCAATCCATACCTAGCACTACCTCCAAACCTTTGGTTCCCAGAATTATCAGATTGGCAAAGAATTCTACCTCATGTATTTTGATGGGTACATTTTTAAGAATTTTCGGCTTTAGTGGTTGATCCGGGGATTTGCACTATCATGACGTGTTTCAAGCCTGATAGGTTGAATTTTACTTGTTGATGCAAAGTCTTCAGTGACAAAAGAATGAGATGCTCGGAATCAAACAACACTCGGCAAGTTGACGAAACATACCAAGACAACGTCCGGTGCCTCCTACGCCTCCATGAAAGAGACGGCCGTTGCGGTTGTTGGGGTTGTTGAGGCGAACTTCTTTTTGAGCGGCGCCTTGGCGAGTTGTTGTGAAGCAAGCCTCTTGGGGCACTCGTTGGAGTAGTGTCCCACTACAGCACTCATAGCAAGTGATAGTGGACTTGTCCTTGTTGGCCCGGAATGGCGTTGCTCCCGGGCGTGTTGGTGCTGTTATTGGTGTTGGGGGCTCGCATTGGCGGCGGTTGAAGTTGTTGGTGTTGGGTGGTTGTTGTTGTGACCACTTTCACCGCACGGGGCGTTGCTACGGGCCCTTGGGGTTGTCCTGGCCCAGGTGCATCATGCGGCGTTTGTGCTTGAACTTGCTCCGGATTCAACGAGGGCTTGTGCGGGATGTTGAAGTCATCTCGGGGCTCTTCAGTGTCGGTCATCGGGCGTCCTGCCTGATTCCCACCGTCATCCTTGGTTGCGGGCATCTTCTTAATGAGACCCGGGGGCACAAACCTTGCGCAAATAATACTTGGACCTAAGGTTGGGCCCATTTGGTTCATGGCGACTTGGTTATTCCACTTCCACCAAGGTGTTCAACTCTTCATCTCAACATCAACCCAAGAAGAAGCTCTGCCTTTCGTAGTGTCGCCATCGGGGCGTCTTGATGGTAAGGAACCTGTCTTCTACCACCGGTCCTTCCTGCTTCTGGAATTCATCCCATCTTCTTAATGAGACCCGGGGCACATGGTACTTGCGAACTTGAGCTAAACCCCCAAGTCATGACTTGACCTCCGTTCATGGCACGGGTTGCTCCGGTCCGGCAAGGTAGTGTTGCAACAGACCTTCTCATTGGCTTCAACTCCGGCGACTTCCAAGTTGTTTTCCATAGTCTGGCGTCGGGGTTCTTCGGTCTTGCTAAACACCGGAGGGTTGGTGTTCGAAGTTCTTGAGTTTGGATCCAGGGTGATCATGATTCCCATGGCCTTGGTGAGCAAGGTTTTGCACTGCGATGTTGGCTTGACGTTCGGCTCTTTCCGTCTCTGTCTTGCGGGTTGCAGCTTGCATCATGGCATCGTTGTTGTTGCGATTGGGAGGGCCATCTGAATATATAGAAGATTATAAGATAAGAGGGAATTGTCTAAAGTTTAATGTGGGGTAAATTTAAAACTTGTAAACTTGAATGCTTTTGATGACAGACACACATTCATTCATTTCACATCACACATTACGAACTAACATTCCACACTTCCATGGTTTTAAGAACCATTCTCAGACTACGATACAAGGGATAGGAAACACACTCATACCCAGGGTTTTAAGAACCCTTCATGCTACGATACATGGGACGGGATATAACTCACACCTACATACGTGCTCAAGTGTGGCTACCCTCATCCTCAATGTCGATGGGAACGACATCATCGTCCTGCTCCAGAACGCGTAGTCCTCCTCCTCGAGAACTCGTCCTCCTCGTAGTCGTCGTCGTCACCGGCGTCTCCTCCTCGAAGGTCAGCACCGGCCTCGTCCTCCTCTATCTCCATCAGCTGCTCCCCCCGAGCCTTGACGGTGGCCTCAAGTGATGCGATCTGGGCGCGAAGGCGTGTAATGGTGACATCCTTCTTCGCGCACTTCAGAAGCTTGTTGCGGTCCCTGGACAGCTGCTTGATGGCATCGCCATGCGTGATCGCGCGAGGTGAGTCTGGTTCGCACGCACGGGAGTTGTCTAACTCCTTCGAGTGTGGTACAACATGTAGTCCGGATGCTCAGCGTGGTGCCTCATTGTGGGTGCGACCTCCAGCTCCATGCACACCCATAGCATCACGCCTCACAGGTGGGCGAGCGGGACGCCAGATGCGCACCACGTTCTGTCCACAGAGGCGTGCCTCCTCAAGACCACGTGCCATCGAGGCTTTCGCGGAAGGAGAAGAGGATCCTCTCCGAGGTGGGAGGCTCCGGCTTGCCCCTCAAGTCGGCGGTGATGATCCACTGCAACTCGCCCCGACCTGGTCGTTCACCTCGATCCCGTGGAACTCCGGGTGAGGACGGCCAAGGAAGTCAGAGAGCGCGTGAGGTCGTGCTCGAAGATCAAGTCTCCACCATTCCCGAGCTGGTTGAACTGGGGTTCATTCGGTCCTCTGAAAGTGAAGGGAAGTAAATTAGTGAGTGATTAAGTGTGGCAAACTTTTAAGTATATTTAAACAATAAAGAACATGATATCCCCCAGTTTTGGAAAAAGCCTCAAAGACAAGAGTATGGTAAGTTTTCACAAATACTTGCTTCATTTTGATTTCAAAGTTAAGTTTTTTTTTTGAACGCCCATTCTAACTAAGGTTTTCTAAGGTCAAACAATGGCTCTGATACCAACTTGTCAACACCCGGATTTTTAAGTCCGAATGCCTATTATATCCTTCATCGCAATCCCAATATTGTTGTTGCGAGATATAATAGCTAAGTATCACAGTCATTATTTATTACAACTCAATAGGTCTTACAACTTGAATCACATGATCCATATTACACAAATAGTTGATCTATTGATCAACGAACACAAACACAAGTTCAATGCGGAAGCGTAAAGATAAGGGACTCGTAGTCCACGGCCAACGCTTGACGTCGAAAGCTCCTAGTTATCATAGGCGTCCTGCTGATCATCCTCGCGGTAGTTCTGTTCATCATCGTACTCTGCCATTTGAATAGCAGGGACAAAGCCGTAAGTACTTCAAGTACTTGCAAACTAATACCAATGTAAAATGCTAGCTCTTGGAGTTAAACTCTATTTCTACTTGCATAAGCCAAGTTTTAGTGTATGAGGAGTGGAGCATGCGCTAGCTACTCAAGTGGGAACATTAGTGTCATTCCCACACAATGGTTATCATTCTACCAAATCACCAAGTCACCATTCATATTCATGAAAGTTTTCAAAAGACTGACACAGAGATTGTATGGCCTTTCCAATTGTCCGTAACCGTGACACGGCTATTCGAATAGGTTGACACTCTGCAGAGGTTGCACACTTGTGCCACAACATTTGATTACATCCGTCGGAATAACTCCGAGTCACCGTAACCGTACGCGGATCATCAACCCTAACCTTTCACTTATAAACCCTAGTATGAGCACCTCCCCATGAGCTTGGCCTCCCGTGAAAACCAACTGTTAACCCGGAAACTGCACGGGCTTGGCCGGACAATTTCACCTCAATTCACATCTTTCTCAACAACGGAGGCAGCCTCGATAACCCCTATGATGCGTGTTCAGAGGGAACCCATACTAAGATGTATAAACTTCCAGTTAAGCCCTACCCATAATCGTGGGGGTACTTGTATTTGGAAAGGTATCGCATTCAAACCAATATCGTGGTTTTATCAAAAATCACCATCTTCTCTTGGTCACATTCAACTTCAAAATTCTCAAGGAAATGTCTCACCATTCCAAGGTTTCCATTCCATCAAGTCATATGTTCCCATCTATAGTAGTCAAAATTTTAGTATTTTAGCACTAGCACTAATCATGAGGGGTGCTACATTGCTTGCCATCTACTCTAATAGTTTTGTTCAACTATACCATTTGAATAACTCATTTGAAAAAACACAAGTAAGACTTGTAGGGTAAACAAATAGGATAAGCTTGTAAGAAGGTAGATAAAATCATGGTGCCTTGCCCAAGGTGGGCTTTGCACTTTGCAAGAGTATTATCTTGCCTTGGTAGTTCTCAAGGTTCTCTTCTTCCTCTTCTTGGTAGAATTCTCCTTCCTCTTGGTAATTGCCGTACTAGCGTCTAAATTTGAGTACAAGGTATAATCACTAAGCAAGTTCAAAGTCTATGCTAAGCACATCATTATCTCACACAAACTATGCTAAGCACACTCATAAAATAATTAGGTGCATTGGTTGTATTTATTAAAGAAAATAATTTCCTCTCATTACATATGTAATTAATAATATTCATTTAGTTCTTGAGAAAATAATTTCCCCTTATTGAAATCTTCTTAAGATTTAACTTCTCAAATAATCATATATGAATTCATATTGACCTAAGTCAAGTATTCATTATCATTATTTGAGAAAATGATTTAAATGAGATAATTCACCTCATACTATTTTATAATTCCTTAAATGATTTAAATCTCCAAAAATTCATATAGGAGTGTTTGAACCAGAGGTGCAAACATCTCATGAACTCATTTGAGACAAGATTTAAATGAAGGGAAATCCTCCATATGATTTACATAATAATTTTTGGGACAATTTCACTTAATACACTAGCCATATTGTCCATTAATTAATCTAGGGCATGATCATGCAAAGTGACCACACCATTTTATTGCATAATCAATTAGTGTAAGTCATTTGTGAACTATAAGAGTTGGAATTATTCAAATATCTATTTTAGTTGATTTTTTATAATTATTTTAAGGCAGAAAAGTCCCTGCCTTGTTTCTTTTTCCATTTTAATTCTATAATATATCTAGGGTTCAAACCAGTGGCAATGTGTAGATAATTTCCTAAGCTTTCTAAACATATAAAGTTAGTTAAATTTGGCCAAGCCAAACAGTTTCTATGAATTTTCAAAGTTGGGTCCAGTATTGAATTCAAACAAAATTGTTTAAACGAAATTTGAATTAAAAAGGCCGGGAAAACTAACTGGGCCCAAAGGTTTAAACACGGCCCAAGGCCAGCCCACCACGCATCATGCGCGGGCCGCGACAGGGGCTCACCTGTCGACGACGTTAAACGCCGAAGCGGTATGGGTGTGCGGGCGTTGGATTAGATCCACGATCAACGGCTCGAGCCATCGTCTCCGCGAGAAGAACTCACCGGCGGCGCAGAGGGGAGAGCGCGGAGCTCCGGCGAGCGGCGGCGGTGTTCTTCGAGGTTGTCGATGACGAGAGGCGCCTTAGTGCGGCGCCGTCGGGCGGCGCGATCGACGGCGATTGCCGAGCTTCCGCGGCTCCGACCTTCCGATTGAGCTTGCTCCCGGCGACGATCGGGTGGCCTGCCGGCGAAGCTGTGGTGAGTGGTGGTCATGGTGGTGTGCTCACTAGTCGAGGAGGCCTCCTTTTATAGGCGAGTGAGGTGCCGTGGGTGCTGCGGCAAGTCGTCGTGGGCGCGGCGTCTCCGGCGAGCTAGAGGGCTAGGTGGTGACGCGACGATCGGAGGGTACGGCGAATCCGCGAGCGTCCATGGCGAGTTAAGGCGAGGTGTACGGTGGTCGGGGCCATGCGCGCATCGTCGCGGCCGTGGCGGCGCCCTTGTCCTCGCCGCGACCGTAGGCGCTAGGTGATGACGCGGGCATGTCCTGCGAGCTCTGCGTGGCGAGAGAGGTACCAGGGCGCACGGAGGTGGTCGGTACGGCGAGGTACGTCGAACGCCGTGTCCGCGCGCGCGTCCGTGCACGGGTGACGTCGCCATGCCGTTGGCGGCGTACTGGAGCGTCCCGGGCGCGCGTCGTCCGGTCGTGTCGTCCTCCTCGTTCAACGGCGGGTACGGCGATCTTCTGAGATCATGGGCGACGTGTTTGGCAAGGTCGCTCGGGCTGGAGAGGCAGGGAGAGAGGTGGCCGCCGTGGTGCGACATGGCCGCATGTGGCCTGCCATGCTTGAGCCGTGTCCATGGGGTTTTTGTGCATGGGCTAGATGTAGGGTTGTTCCCTGGTCATTGCTAGGGCAAATGGTGGTCAAGATCAGGTCTGGTTTGATCAAATTCAACAATGTGATGATCTTGTTTGTAATAAAAAGTCTCCACTTTGCTTGATCCTAGCTCTTGATCCAAGATGAATTTGGTCTGGTCTCCTTTACCAAAGTTGTTCCTTGTGTTGTGTACTTGGATGACATGCAAAGAGTTGGATGTGTTTGGTTTAAATTTTTTGAAATAGAGAGGCTCAAAGTGGTGACCAGATTGTAATTGTCAAAAATGACCATTATCTTATGTGAGCATGTTTTAATTCTTGGCTTTGATTTAATTTGGGTTTCCTTGATTCTTAAAGTTGTAATAATCATTTAATAACATATTACCACTAATGGTGAAGACCAAATGGGTCTAGGGTCAAATTTTATAAAAATAGCATGTGTCATATGTTAGGGTTTTTAGGGTTTTCTCCTTATTTGATTTCTTTCTCTTTTTCATTTATTTGTTTGGTGATCATTATTGGTTCACTCTAAGGTTGTAGAGTTTATCACATACACAAAATAACACTCATCATGGCATAGCACTCAAAATGCACAAGTCCTATGCAGGGTACTATATGAAATTTGAAAAGTTTTTGTTGGTTCTCAAATTTGGATAATTGCACTTGTTCTTCTTCCTTTATTTGAAATCTGAGGTGTTACAAGTTCTCCGTAGTAACTATTTCTAACATACATTAATTACACCAAAATTGGTTCCCCTTCTCCGGCGCTGGCGTGGAGACCACGCTCGATCTCTCCCCCTCCGGCGGTCGCTCCAACGGCGGGAGGGTGGGGGATCGACGATTCGTGGCTTGTACATAGTGTAGGGTGTCTTGGTAGCTGGCCGGCGGCGCTCAGGAGGCGGTTGTGCGGCCGATGCAGCGTTTTGGTGGCGGAGCTCTTCCCCTCTAGCGATGGCTCTCTTCGAGGTGTTTGGTCGAGCTCTTCATGGCCTCGAGCTTGAGGGTCTCTGGATCTGTCGAGCTCGGTTCCCCTCTCCGGCGCTGGCGTGGCGGCTGCGCTGGATCTTGAAGACGAATAAGGAGGAGGTGTTGTGTGGCCTCGTGGTGAAGATGGGTGGCCATGGGGTAGGCTCTATGGAGCTGGCGACCGACGACTTCCCATCCGCGGAAGGGGTGCTCCTGATCCAAGACATCGAGAGGAGCAACGACGGCGGCGCGCCACATGCGGCTTTCTGGTCTTCGTCATCATCATCGGGGTCCAGGGTTCTGTAAGATCGAGGCTATAATATTACTTCCTTTTTACCGCAAAAAAATAGGTTGTCAAGTGGATCCCACTTAAGCCCACTTATAATGCATTTTAATTTTTTTAGAGACAATTGGATCCCACTTAATCCCACAGTCCCACTTATAATGCATTTTATTTTTTCAGTTGGGTAAGCTTAATCCAAAGTGAAGTGTTTTTAATGTGGTTCGGGCTTGCTGTTCCTTCCGTGCACGGTAACCCCAGCTCGTAGTCCGCATCTGCCACGACGAGCCACGTGATCCCAACCACGCGGTAACCCCACCGCAACAAACCGCCGGAACCTTCGTCTTCGTCTCCGCCTGCCCATCACCACAACCTCCACTCTCCGGCACGCTCGCCCCGCCTCTCCTCGCCGTAGCCCTTGCCATGATGTCCTCGTCGCCGCTCGCCGGCGCCGGCGACGGCGACATGGAGTCACTCCCCCTCGCCGCCGCCTCCGACTACGCCTCCGTGGCCTCCACCTTCGACCCGCTCCTCTCCACCTCACCCCCATCCCCTCCCACCCCCGCCGCCGCCGCCTTCCCGCTCTCCCGCGCCTCCTCCTCCTTCGTCGACCCGCCCTCCTACGCCGACGTCGCCGCCGCCTCCTCCCCGCGCTCCGCCTCCTCCCCCACCACTCCAAGATCCGCGCGCGCCGCCGCGTCCTCCTACGCCCACATCGCCGTCTCGGACCCAGAAACCGCGGCCGAGCCCGCCGCGACCTCCCTCGTCTCCGGATCCGCGCCCACCTACGTCTCCTACCTCGTCACCAGCGCCGCCCTCCCCTCCGGCCGCCGCCACGCCGTCCGCCGCCGCTTCCGCGACTTCGTCACGCTCGCCGACCGCCTCGCCGACGCCTTCCGCGGCCACTTCGTGCCGCCGCGCCCCGACAAGAACACCGTCGAGAGCCAGGTCATGCAGCGCGACGAGTTCGTCGCGCAGCGCCGCGCCGCCCTCGAGCGGTACCTCTGCCGCCTCGCCGAGCACCCCGCCATCGGGCCCAGCGACGAGCTGCGCGTCTTCCTGCAGGCGGAGGGCAGGATGCCGCTGCCCACCAGCACCGACGTTGCCTCCAGGATGCTCGATGGCGCCGCGCGGCTGCCAAGGCAGCTGCTTGGGGAGGACGCCGTGGCGCCGCCGCAGGACGTCGTGCAGCCCGCCAAGGGAGGGAGGGACCTGCTCCGGATTTTCAAGGAGCTCAAGCAGTCCGTGGTCACGGACTGGGGTGGTGTCAAGCCGCCGCTCGTGGAGGAGGACAAGGAGTTCCTCGAGAAGAAGCAGAAGGTGCAGGACTGGGAGCAGCAGCTCAGCAGCGCATCACAGCAGGTAAATTTCCTGAGTAACCTAGGACAGTGAGGCATAACTACTGAACTCAGTAGCGCATCATAGTAGTACATTATTACTAGTGCTGCCCATAAACACAACTTTTAAGCTGCTTTTATTAGTTGACTGATGAAATGCCTCAAATTTTCTAATTTCTGAACACACTGTTTGTTCAACAATATTGCTCTTCTCCATTATCTAAATAAAAAACTGTGGTGTTCAACTATCTAAACACTCTCCTCCATACATGTTCGACCAATGCAAGAAGATAGCGTGGTGCATTGCGGGAGCGAAAAAGCTCCATGTTCTTAAGGAATAGGTTGTGGTCGTTAGGTTTTCGCTGTGCATTCTACTATTTGTCGACGTATTTGTGGTCACCATTTGTATTGAGGACAAAAGTTACAATCTTTCGACGCAAGTCACGTCATGCCCATGTAATTGTAGCACTGTCCTGTAATTACTATTTATATCATGCTACGATACTAAGCGTCTTAAGTAGTGTTGCGCTTGGTCATTTTGTGTAGAGCTAGAATGCCGAGAATGCTCAGGTCATCTGATGGAACGATCTTTCCAATTAGGTTTGTCTTTAGGCTGTGTCTTAACTCTTGTGTTCACCAATCAGCTTGTCATTGGGGTTTGGCAATATTAGGGGCACAAAGATAGATACAAAGAACCCACCACTTCAACATATGTATCTTAGTTCTTTGTTTGCTCACAAAATTGTAACTTTTATCTCACGCAAGATACAAGAGCCGACTTGGCATGAGTTCAGAAGCAAATGAGGTGGGCTACTGTAGGGAAGCATTTAATGTAGTACCACTACATTTTTTGGTTGTATTTGTAAGGTTTCATGTAGTTCAGCACTAAATTATGTGAGCTCATGGATGAAGAAGATGTGGGAAGGGAAGAAAAATCACATCTTAGATGGAAAGTTGGTAAAATACAAATGGGAATTTATTACCATATGCAGAAATCAGCTATAGGTAGAAGTGCACTGCAATTAATTTTGTGAACAGAAAGGTGGTGGTACTCTCTCAGTCTCGTGGTCATAAAAAAACTGTTCTTTTGCCGCCATGCTCGATTACACAGAGATGTTACACCCTGCAAGTCTTGGTCTCATTTGTTCACTACTTCACTTATGCCCGTAATAGTCTACCCACAAATAAAACGTTGACCAACGGGGGAAGATTCCCTCCCTTGGCTATACGTTGTTAGATAGATGATGAGACCTCTCCTATACGCGCTAGATAACACCCCGTTTTAATTCGGTCCCCTTGGGACTCGAACCCGGGTGTGCTGGCTGCGCACTCGCAAGCCTTGCCACTGAGCTAGCACTCAGTTCTCTAGTCTACCCACAAATGATTGCCATCGTATTGAAGTACTTACTTTATTGTTCTTAGTGTGCCAAACACATGAGCCAGCTTATCAACTTTATGGACCTACTTTGCTCCCTGCTGTAATATACCCCTTCAATACTACCAATATATTTATTATATCATGACCCATACATACACCCCCAATATGTAGCATTAGCACACCAATTATATGAGGTATGAGATTGATAGGACAGCATATGGAGGCTATGATGTTGCAGTTAGTTCAATGCTGAATTCAATAACTCATGCATAAATTTGGAGAAGTATGAGGGACGAGTTAGTGAAGACATCCCGGTTTTAGAGTCGCTTCACTGCAGTCAACTTGTACTAAATATTTCTAAAGTGACCTATGCAAACCTTTTGTTTTCTATCTGTGAAGGCCATTGTGGTTCTGTGTCTATCTCCAGTATGTAGTCTTTTTTGGTTTCTGATATCTATGCTTGAACAAGCGTTTGTTTTCTCCTAGATGGAGTTCTTTTGGGTGTATTTTCTCAATTTGATCCAGAATTTACACCAACATTATACACTGGAGGAAATGATCATGTCAGTTGAGCCTAGGACCACACTACTCTAGCAGTTGTAAGACTAGCATACACCTGGTAGCATGAAGCGAATAAATGATGGGGTATTTAACTTGAAATAATGTTACTTCATGCCAAAGGGTGGATACAAAAATTTGGTGGAAGCTTTTGAGGAAGTCTTCGTAGTATACACCTGGTGTGGTTTGAAGGTAGTTTATCATTGGTTTACGAGTTTGCTTTGTTTCTATTTCCTAGGCTGAAGCACTTGTCAAGGCTCAGCAAGATATGGGTGACACAATGGGTGCTCTTGGATTGGCATTTGTCAAACTTACAAAGTTCGAGACGGAGGAAGCAATGTACGATTCTCAGAGGATAAGAGCTGTTGACAGCAAACGTATAGCCACAGCAGCTGTCAAAGCTAGCAGGACATGTCGAGATTTGAATACACAAACTGTTAAATATCTGGTACTATTTCAATTCCTCCAGTTCTATTTTCATAAACTTCCATAGCTATCAAGTAATTATATTCCATGGCTCGTTTCTTTTTTGCAGGATACTTTGCATGAACATTTGGGGATTATGCTCTCTGTCCATACTGCATTTTCTGACCGGGCAAGTGCATTATTAACTGTACAAACGCTTATGTCAGACCTTGCATCACTACAATCAAGGATTGAGAAACTCGAAGCTGCGTCATCAAAAGTGTTTGGTGGTGATAGAACTAGGTTGAGGAAAGTTGAAGAGCTGAGGGAAACAATAAGGGCTACTGAAGATGCTAAGTGTTGCGCGTTAAGGGAATATGAGAGAATTAAGGTAACTGGCATGCATTTTATCAAAGATGAACTGATGGATGCTTTCATAACTAGCAATGAGCATGACAAGGCCAGTGGCTGTGCAAGCATCACTACTACTTTTAGCTGATAAAGTGTGATATGTTATATCATTAGTTTCTTTGCTTTTGCAAGGAATCAGTTTCTAGCACAGGTTTGGAATAGATAGATTCTGCCATTTCCATGTTTTTTTTTGACACCTGAACCGTAGGGGAAGCCCCTACGGTGTGATTTTATATATATATAAAACGGGGATATGTACAAGGGATTTTACAAGGGGCCTTAACTGTAACCTGTATGTTGAAGTTTCTAGTTGAGCTAGTTAATAACTTTGTTGAACATTTTACTTCAGTTGATATCTTATATTATGTAAGATACTACTCCCCGTCATCTCAACTGTAGCAATTAACCAGTATGGTGTTTCCTATACCTATATTTCCAAGTTAACACATATTAACTGTAACCTGGTGCTAATAGTTGAAACCCACCTGAAAAGTCCTCTCTTCTAATTCCGTGGCCCCTCTCTTCTGCCGCTTCATGGCGTTTTGTGCAAAATACTGCCTATGTTGCGGGGGTCAAACCTCCACGTGTGTGCATCCCAAAGCTGATTGAGCATAGGACCTGTGGTGAACAGCTTAAATACTTTTAGGATCCAGATGTGCAGTTTTGGAGAATTGGGAGCAAATCTACACCTTTGGAAGAGAATTAGGACCTCGGATGCATTTTACTCTTTTTTCAACTATTCGGTCGTATAATTGGAACTACTAGTCGAGCCAGCATAGGAAATACCGTTGAGCTATGAGCATGCCATAAATATTTCTTGTTTATCTGATTGCATGAATCATAATGTGCAACTAGTGCACTAAAACCCTCGAGGCCCATTTAGAATTGCATTGGAATTCACCCAGAAGATAAGATTTTGTGTCTGTATTCTGAGCAGAGGTCCTTACTGGCCCGTAGGTGGCCAATATTACAGTGGCGACTGTAGCTCTGTTTCCTTCGATGAACTTGTTGTGAGCAGTGTGCTTTTTATTTTTTGCAGCTTTGCTTAGGTGCCCAATGTATGAATATTTCAAATTTGTGGCAGATATCTTACTCTTGTTTACACATATTATGCAGGAAAATAACAAAGTTGAACTCAGCAGATTAGACAGAGAAAGGAGGGAAGATTTCCTGGAGATGTTGAAAGGATATGTTACAAGCCAGGTATTATTTCAGATATCCGAACATTGCATTAGCTCTTTTGTGCAAACGACCCTAGTTAGAAAACCTTGTCAGGACTATTACATGCCACTGTTCTGTACCTTAGTGATTAGATAATTAATTGTTACATAGACTAGAATTTGCTCACCAAGTACTTTGTGGAGTAGATCACACATGCTAAGCCTGCTGCCAAGATGTTTTTGTTTTCTGAGAAACATTGGGTTTTATTAATTCGCTGGAAAGATGGGGACAATAATCTATAACAGGGCAATTGGAGAAACAATAATCACATAAGTACTACAACCAAATTTAGCTAAAAGCATGCGGCGCTGTGACGCTGATGCCTCATTGCCCTGTGCGATCTCCTGCATCTTTGCTTCGGTGAAATCATTAAGCATTCTGGTATCTCATGGACCAAGGTTCCCGGCATGGACAGGTCCTCCCGCAGCACTACCAGGCACCTTCAGGCCATTGTTTCCGGATGGCAAATAGAGAGCACAGCGATTCAGTTTTGGAAATCAGCGCTCTCAATGTGTAGCATTTTTAGCTAAAGAAATTGTCTGTGTCGTCAAAATAAAGTAACAAATAGAATTGAGAGTGAGTACTTAATGGTATATCATCTGCTTCATTTCGTTGTTTCCAGGCAGCTCTGCAAATGTTTATCCTTGATTCTAATGGTTCCTTCTATATACTCCTGTTTAAGCCTGTTCTTCACAAAATATTTTTATTTGATATGTACACAGGCGGCATATGCAGAGAAAATAGTCGATGGTTGGGAGACGGTAGCGGAGGAGACAAGCGGATATGGGCGAAGATCAGATAACATGACATCTTAAGTCTGTGGTTTATTGGATGCGTGTATGTACAATGTAATTTTAGGATGCATTGCGAATAGAAGAAAGATGGACCCATTTAATATTTTCTCAGTTATATATCAGCTGTCTCAGCTTAGATGGCTGGCGGTTTGTTTTTCACTTCTGCTTATTCTTGATTGTGTGGAATTTCTGTAACTCTCAACCAACTAAAATTTCACTACTAAACGTGAAACTGCAATCAGGAAGGTACGTAACTTAAGTGAAACGTTAGTCTAATTTTCACTAGCGACAGAAAAGATTTTGTGATCAGGTCTGATTTTTGCGTAAGGAAAGAACCAGGGAAGCCAGATTTGTAAAGCATTGAGATTTGCGTTAGATTTATTTGTTCCTGCCCCCGATTAACGGACAGAGATTTGGTGCGCATGGGCACCAGTGATCTCGTTTTTTAAAAAAATCAAAATTCATATTTTTGAGTTTCAAAAAATTCTGGGAAAAAATCCGCACATAGTCAATGATGTATCCCACAAACGTGAAAAAAATCAATTTCAAATACTTAATATTTTGAGGTACACAAAAATGACAAAATTGTAGATCTGAGTAGTCATTTTCAAATCTTCAAAATATATCAGATTTTGTCATTTTTATCTAGCTCAAAATAAAAAGAATTTCGGATTGGAATTTTGCATGATTGTGGAATGTATCAATGACAGTCTTCAGAATTATTTTCATGATTTTTATAACTTGTAAAAATATTTTTAAATTTTTCTTAACATAGCGAGAGCACTGGAGCTCGGGAGCTAAAAACACTTTTCGCCGATTAACCGTCCTTTTCCTGATTGTTATTTCGGATTCTATGCCTTGGTTGCTCTTTGGGCAAACGTTGGTTTTCCAGACCTTAGCAGCGACTAACGTTATCGTACTGCCTCAAACACGGTTTGGTCTCAGATCAGCGCAACAGATAAACGACATAAAAGAAGCAGAACACCAGCAACAAAACTGAACAAAATAAATAGGAGACAATCATATGGTGAAGGAAATGCATGGCATTCACTTCTTTTCTTTCATTTCACTTCTCTTCAAAAGATCGTCATACACGAATTTTCTTGAAACATAAAGTTTCCATGCCTAACAGAACTACAAACAAAGCACAAAAATCTAGCTTAAGAAGCTTATTAGTTCTGCCAAGGAATCCAATCCGGTTGACTGTTTGATCTTCTTCATTGGAGCGAAGCAACGCCAATGTGTCTGGCAGATGCGCTAAGCCGACCAAACGCCACAAACATGGCTTGGCCGCTGGAAGGAATCACAACCCCTCGAAGAACTCGCTTAGCTCAGCATCATGGAAGCCAGGGTTGTACATGTTCCGGTCCTCTGATATCCACACTGGCAAGGGATCAGCAGACTGTAGCATGCCCTCCAGCGTGTTTGGGTCGACGCCATCCAGGTACAGAGGTTCCTGTTGGGTCATCTCTGTGACAGTGTTGGCTCCGTGCTGGCACTCGTCCCAGGAGCCCCCAGTTGCAGCCTCAACTTCCACTGGGTCGGTCTCCATCATTCTCAACAGCTCTTCAATATCAAAGCCTTCATCCTCCCAATCTGGTAAATTGGAAATGGGCTCCAATGGCTCAAAAACATCCTCTTCAGATGTCATCCTTGAAGTGCTCGAGCCAGCTTCAGGAACAGAATCTTGTTTGCCGCAGTCAGAGATGACAGATTCCAGCACATCTTGTTGAGACCTCACTGGACTTGAAATCTCATGAACTTGAAGCCAATTATGTGAGGAAGACGCAATGTCAGTGTGGTTAGATGTTGTGGTAGACTGGCATGATGTTGAACCACGGAGTAGAACACCTTGAGTGGCCGCTGGCACAGCCACATCAGGAATTTGTCCATCTTGCAGCGGGAAATTTGTGCGGGCCAGTGGACCATACATCGCCCTGGCTGCCTCATCATAAGCTCGAGCCGCTGTTTCAGCGGTAGGGAACGTTCCGAGCCAGAGCCTGCTGACCCGATTCGGCTCCCGAATTTCAGCAACCCACTTGCCCCATGTACGTTGCCTTACACCACGGAACCCACACTGTGTATTCTCAGGCCCGCCTTTCCCCTGCATACAGCCCTTCTTTGAGCCCTTTGCAGGTGGCCGCCTCGCCCGCTTTGCAGTTGATGGATCACGCTCCAGCTGTTGGTTGACCTCTTTCCATCGCCTGATCGTCTCAGAGACTGAATTAGGCCCATCACGCGATCTCCGAGGTCGCTTTTTCCTGCATAACAAGGAATAGTAGTTAGTACTTTGATTTCTCTTCAGTAATTCATTCACCCGATTCAAGTACAAGGATCAATCAACCAAAAGTACACTATGATAATTCCCACAACTAAAAGGCAGCATCTACACAGAAACGTTCAGTTCAAACGACTAACAAAACTAGGTGCCACTAACAAACCATCTCCACAGGAACAGGTGTACATTGACAAATACCATCTCCACAAATGATACGGCATTACATCTACTTAAACCTAAGACTGTGCAACAACTAACAGCATACCATCTCTACAGAAAATGACTACCAGTGTTTATCACTAAATCTGTTTTGTGTCAAAAGAACATTAAATCTGCTCACTGAAGTATTTTGAACTTAAGATTGCGTTACAACTAACAGGAATAAAGAAAATAATAAAGAACCCTACAAGACTAAATTTTTGTTGATCATTATATCTGCTACTTCTGGTCCCTTGAACATCTTTAACAGCAGTTGTAAGTTCGAAGTCAGTTTGACTGAGACCACATCCACAGAAAGTGATACCATAAACCAACAGATAGACCACAGATCGAACAACTACTTAGCATCAACTATTCAAGCGTTCAGAGATAAAACTGGCCAAGGGTCAGCTAGAACTCATAGTCATAGCTCACATGCTCTACAACAAATAGAGCAGCCAGACACGGAACGGTTCAACACACCGCAGAATAGACGCAGCCACTGGTGGCGCAGGTCCCTTGGGGTTCTGCTGCGCCCAGAGTGCATATTCATTACAGGGAAGAGCACTGCTTCCTGCTGAAACACAAACAGTTACTTGAGCTGGTTCTTCGAGCGTCATAAGCGAGGTACCCATCTCAGTCATACTTCATGTTTTTTTGTGTGTACGAGAGTAGTCAAAGCAGCATACCTATTTGTTGGACGAAAACATGACTCCGGGTATTTGCCTCTGCTCCACATGTTCTAGTTACCGAAAAGACAAGACAAACAGGTACAACACGTATCAGACACTGGATATACCAAGAAAACTGACAAACAAGACAACAATTTGATTCAGAGTACATCAGTAAGTTAAGACCAACAGCACCGAAACAAGTAGTCAATTATACACGGTCCTGTTGTGTTAGTGCTGACTCAAGTTCCATAAACATTAATTCTAGACCAGAAAACGCAACCAACCCATGAACAAATACTGGTACAGACGTTTCTGTGGAGATGGTACTGACTAAAATTAACAATTTCACTTCTAGCTACAAGTGAGAGCTCCTAGTAGTTAATAGTACACGTTCATGTTTAGTTAGTACTGACTGCGGTTACACCTGAACCAGTTAAGGAATCGGTTCATGAACTCTACAACGTTCCTGTGGAGATGGTGCTGACTAACATTAACAATTTCCGTGCTAGCCACAAGAATAAATCAGAACTAACACTTATTCTACCAAGACCCCTGACCAGACAAAGTTCATAGCCTAGGTACTGAACTAGGTGTTTTCCGTGATCCAACATATTACCGTATCCAAAGGCACCACCTAGTATTATATCAACCTAAAGTAAACAACAAGCACCAATTTCGGGGCCTCTTATCGATTTCACCCAACAAGAATGACTCGCAACAGCACCCAATTCGAAGTACTAAGACCCCGATTCCACAGTCATCACCAATTGCAAGAAGGGACTCCCAATCCTACGCGACACCAACCAGATCCGAAACCCTAACCCCCAAATCCCTAAAACAGAAGCCCCGAAACCGGCGAAACAGGGCCGATCCGACCACCCAAACCCCCAATCCGAACCCTCCACACCACGAATCAGGTCAACCACCGACGGATCAGACCTCACCCCCCACCAATTCCAAACCCCCGAACACAGTACAACTAAACCCTAGCAGAAGAAGAGAAGGTTCCGGGCAAAAAGATCTCACCTTCCAGGCTGGATCGCCGGGATCTCGAAGGTGGGCGCGTACGGCAGCGCGGCGGCCGCGGCCGCCGCGGCCGCCTCCATCTGGTTCACCGTCATGGCCGATCCGAGGACCGCCGCGGCTCCGGGGCTCGCTATCTCGTCGTCGCCTATATCTTCGTTCGCGGATCGAGATCGAGTTGTAGTAGAGGAGGGTGAGGGGAGAAGGAAAAGTCGGAAACTCAGGAACCCGTGGTGCGGCGGCAATTTATAGCCGGATGCCCACGGAACTATCTAGCTCACTCGGGCACGGTTCGGCGCGTGCGGGCCCCACGTGTCAGCGACGTGGGCGCGGTGCGCGTGACGTGAGCGGTGCCGTGGCGCGCGCGGAAGGTTCGCGAGACTTGGTCCCGAAGCAAACTCTGCGTCCACTTGCAGTTTTTTATTGTGGGCTTTTGGGGTTGATTGGCTAAGGCTCGTCTGGGTGGGTTCCACGTATAGGACCAGGTATGGTGTGCGTCGAGAAGGGAGGCGACACGTTGGATCGTGAGATTCAGTGTGTTGTGGCGGCTGGATTTGGACTCGAGTCAGTGACTCGTGTGCAAGAACGAATAAGGGAAATAACCCAAGTATTACCACAAAAAAAAAGAAATAATCCAAGTACTCTATTTTATTCTTCATGTATGTTCTACTAATAGTTACTATATTTCTTTAAAAATCAAGGCACTTTCCTTATACAACAATACCCTCCGAAGTACTCAAGGTATATTTTCTTCCTCGTGTATGTTCTAGTTACTTGATCATTAAGCATCAACGCACTTTCCTCATACAATATAATACTTCCCTCCAATGATACTTCATCCCTTCTTCTGAGCAAACCTGTACTCCCTCCGTTCACTTTTAGTCTACATTTTAACAAAGATCAAACAAATTAGTAGTCGTTTATTAGTACTACTTAAATTGGTAAACAACCAATTCGAGCTACATTGAAAATAGCGACATCCAATAGATAAATGAGAATCACTTCGTTTTTTGTATTCTTGTTGACTAAAAGCTAGAATGTAGAGTATTGCAGAACAAATTTGGGGTCTAGAATGTAGAATATTTCAGAACGGAGGGAATATTATTTGGCGAACAAGACTTTCTAACTTAACCTTGGAACCGCGGCAATGGAGTAGTTACGCACGAGATCAACTTCGACAACGCCATCGTCTTCCACGGCAGCGCCATGCTACTACACCTCGCCTAACAACTCCCATGAGCTCACTTGTTAAGTGGTTCAGCCCATTCTATAGGTCGTAGTTTCCATGACTAGTTTCTAGTTTTCCTAATTATTAATCTTCAATTTTGCATTTATCTTTGAAGCCATTCTAGGGAATTTTGTCAAATTTGTTACACAATGGTTCACCATTCATTTGAGGAGTAGATTCATCTTGTTTCGCATGACTCTCTCTCTCTCTCTCTCTCTCTCTCTTTCTTGTTGTAAGTTTTCGGTATCCATACAAAAATATTAATTAGATGTCAATCTCGCATCTCTACTTTAATGTTTTCGTGCTTGTTGTACATGAACGTGTTTCTCTCAACCTTTCTCGCATAACCTCCGGATCGTCTAGTTTATCAATCCACAATTTCATGATAACCCTGCACAAGGACAATGTGATTTCATTTTGACAATCTCGTAGATTATAAGTTTGGACTTAAGTTAGATGGGTTTTGTTTAATTGGTCGCACATGGTCAACCTTTTAAAATTTCTCTGACAATCGGTTTCATCTTTTTATTCTACCCAAAACTAGGACGTTGTAAGCTTTTCAATTTCGACTGTCCTAGATGAAGTTGCTACAAATGTGGTAATGTGATGCAAGTTCACACTGTAAATACGAGGTGAGAGAAGTCCTAAGTGCACATGTCTGAACACACAAACTTCACATCCAAGGATGCAACAAAACATTATGCTCATGTTTCTGTTATCATGCAGGCCGGCCATACGTGGCCTCATGGGTAACGAAACAAATTTTACAGTATGTGTAAGTGTGCATGCCCTCGCCCAGGTACAGTTGGGTCATTGCACTCATCTCCTCATTTAGGCCCGGCCGGTTCTCTCGCCTCCGGCAACGTCTGATGTTCCTCCTGGTCCAGTTGAAACCCGAGGCGAACTCGTTCCACGCCGAGTCGGGTCCGACCTCGACGCAAAAAGGGCTAGCCTGGCCTCCGCCTCTATAACATCAGAGACCAAGCAGCCGTCACCGTTCCCAAATCGATAGCTAGGGTTCCAAATCGAAAACCTACCAGCGAACGTCGGATCGATCTCGCTGCAGCGCAGAAGGCGATGGCCGGCGAAGAGGGTCACCTGGGCACCGCGCCGTTGGCGGCCGTCGTCGCAGCAGAGGCAGATGTGGCGGCGCCGGGCCAAGGCGCCAAGTCGACGGTGGCGGAGCAGAGCAGGACGTACCGGATGCCGCCGAAGGTGGTCGAAGAACTCCTTTCCTTCGAGCACAAACCCACCGCGCTTTGGGGCGACGACGACGATTCCGAGCACAAGGAGATGTGGAATGAGGCGGTCTACTTTTTCAACCAGCTGAAGGAGGAGCTCGCCGTGTCCCAGGCCAAGCTGCGAGAGGAGCAAGAGACCAAGGGCTTCGTGGAGCTCGACGACGAGTATTATGACGAGATGGCTAAGCGATCGCAAGCCAGCCTCGAGGATTATCTCGAAGCCAAAGCCGACCTTGATGCTTTCGTGGAAAAGTTAAACGGCGACGAAGAGAACAGAGACATGAAGACAGAGAGAAAGGACTGAACAGAGGATGCGGCTTCACGACGTGCACCGCGCCATATCTATGTTACGATCTGCTCCACTGTCTATGATGCTGCTTAATTTTTACTGGCTGATTCGTGAGCTAGATCATGAATGAGATTCAGTTATGGCCTGAATGGGCTCATAATGTTTATTTGAGTCCTTTACTCATCAGACAAGCCGGTAACAAATTTGGATTCATTTAACTTCTGGATTGTTTCTGTTTCGTCGTCTGCCATCTAGCTTGAAATTGAAGCTTTTCCATATTCACATGATCCGCTGGAATCACATTATATAATGTCTATAACAACAATATATGATGTGAGAGAAAATATATAAGAGATCAGACATCCACTGTTGTTTTGGTTCCTTCAGTTTTTTTTTGCACGATAACCACTTTTTGTATGGAGTTCTAAGACCAGTAATATGAAGTCGCAAGATGATCGTGTTAGTGAAACACATGTTAAAAGATTATAGGGTAAGATTATATTACCTTTTTTGAGACTCGGTAAGATTATATTACCTGAGATGAGCTTGTTGACAGTTAAATTATTAGGCATTTTGCAAGTGAGTTTAATTACCGAAAACAATATCCGCATAAGCAATAACTGACTTAACCACATGAATCAGCCTAAGTATACATCTACCAGATCTGCACATGAAACAAAAACTAGTGCAATGTAAGAGAGGATGTGCATGTACATTGTGACCGGGAAGGTCGCTACACCAGCCTCATTGTTGAGGTCAGCCATGGTGTTTTCGGGGTAGCCAAATCCACATATGTTGGCAATGAAGCAGCAAGTCATCGAAGAGGAAGTAAGCCGGCGATGAAGAACTCGAACAACATTGAGCAGTCACGCTGATACGCTCCCTAAAAACGTTATTTCCCTTCTCCCGGTTCAACAGACGGGGTTTCATAGTCCTGCTCTGCCGAATGGTGGTGCACACAATCTTCCGGATGGGAAGACCGGAGAATGGCACATTAAAAGGAACACACAACGAGCGAGAGACTGGGAGAGGAGTGGTCGAGCACACAACCATAGACAAGTATTGAGTTGAAACTTACCAATGCAATTTTTGATCAAATAACATGACTATTTGCTTTAATTTTTTAATGGGAAAATTAAAAGGTAAGATTTAGAACTTGTTCCAGTGTTGATATCAATGGGAATAAAATTTTGAGGCCAGCCTCAGTGGGTTGAAAAATGGAAATAGATGATACAATGCCAGATCTTTTTATTTAAAGGCTTGAGTGAGTCTTCTTGTTGACAACAAGCCAGCTATATATGGCGTTGTAACTATCTCATTGCGTTGTGACCGAACTGATATGTGAGGCAGGAGACGTGATGAGGCGGCTATCACAAAACCCATCTAGGGTTCCATTCCCCGAGCCTGCGACGCCACCGGTCCACTCCGTCTTCGTTGGTCTTGGGGATTTGAGGTGTGGCAAACCACGACCCTTTGACAGTTGAGGTTTTTGTTCTTTTTTTATACAGTTTTTATTGTCTTTTTTAGGATGGTGAAGCGGCTGCTACATCCTCAAATCAGAATAAGGTCCTCCAGTCCTACCCTCGCTCTGGTGGTGCGTCTAGTGCCGACGGAGGACACGTGGAGTCGTGTGCCGACGGATCTCCTAGAACTCGATCGGTCTGCGTGTTCGTTGATGTGGTTTTAGGTTAGTCTCTTTCGATCTACGGTTGCCATCATTGACGATTGTTGCTACTTTAGTACGCTGGTCTCGTAGGGCCTTAACACGACGACTCCCCATATATCTACCACAACAAAATCTCCTACGACAATCATTGCCCGGCTCCGGTGATAGAGACGCGAGGACAACGACACACCTTCCGCAGTTCCGCTCGCGCTAGTATATGCAGTCACTCCGATCGAGAAAGATTGACGCGAGTGATGCCTAGGACTAGCTTATGTACATGCGTATGCCAACATCGATCAAAGATGATTAGAGGGAGTATTTCAATAATATTGTAATTTGTTGTTACATATGTTGCTATTTTGTGCAAAACTTTAATTAAATTTAAACATATTTGATTTTTCAGCAAAATATACTTATTCTTGGAGGGAGGGAGTACATCCCTATCCCTATGATCCGTGCTTGAAAAAAGTAATAATTAAACAAAATTAGGTTTCGAGGCCACCGCTATCCCTTTGACGTGCTACGGCCGCAATGATTTTGCTCACCTCACCTGACGCCGTCAACTTCGCGAGGAAAAGGCGAAGCTCTCTACCAGAAATACCCGGTCCAGGAACCCACCCACATGGTCACGAATCTTAACGCGCGGTGTACCGGCCTAGATATCCCAGAGTCCATACACCGCGTGCACGGCCTAGATATCCGCAGCACCGCCGCACGACTCGCATCCTCGTCACTGGAAAGCGTAGATAGAGTAGAGTCCGGTAGGTCGCGGGCAGGCTCTCTCTCACCTCACCTCCATCTCCCCCGATTCCGGCGATCCAAGCCGAATCCGTGCGGCTCGAGGCGGATTTGCGGGGCGGGGAGGAGCAGAGGAGGCCAGGAGGGGAGATGGACCAGGTGCTGAACAAGGTGGGGAGCTACTGGTTCAGCAAGAGGGCCAGCAAGGAGATCGACTCCATCGGCGACGACCTCAACGTACGTGCCCGCCCGCCCCACCCCACTCCAATCCTTTTTTCCTTGGCCTGCATTGCGTTTCTGGTAGTAATAAATGTTTCTGCTGTTTGCGCCGGCGCTTAGCCGAAAAAGTGGGGATGAGCTAAACTAGATTGAGGATTGTTCGCTTGGGTTTGCCATGGGCAGATGTGATCCGTGCGCTGTGTTAGACTGGTTCATGTTCTTGCTTTCACTGTTCTGCTGCGGAAGTAGGATTCCATTTGAATTGCTTGAGGATTTTCAGCTGGTAGACTGTTTTGTCCCAAGAACTGTATTAATTGTCACAGTTCACCAACGAGCTTTCAGTTTTCTTGGTAGTAAATGACTCCAGATAGATCGGGTTTAGAAGGAAAGATGTAATTTAGCACGAACCAGGTAATTCCACCTGTAATCCCGCGAGGGTGGTCGATCTAAGTTAGGTTGTACAATATGCTGTCTTTTTCATCCAATTCAAGTTTCGGTCTACAGGTTTCCAACACAATTACATACAAGTAGGTTGTGCAACTCCATGACTACGCACTTGACACCTCTCCGCTAGAGATGAATTTGTCTCTCTGTACACACATAAACTATGAAGGTGTGCAAGATTGATTACCATGGGATTATTCGCTAGCTAAACTAGATTGAGGATTACTCGCTTGGGTTTGCCATGGGATTGTAGATGCCCAGATGTGATCTGTGCGCTGTGTTAGACTGGTTCATGATCTCGCTAGCACTCTGTTCTGCTGCGGAAGTAGGATTCCATTCGAATTGCTTGAGGATTTGCAGCTCATAGATTGCCTTGTCCCAAGGACTGTATTTATTGTTGCAGTTCACTGACGAGCTTAAATGACTCCAAATAGATTGGGTTTACAAGGAAAGATGTAATTCAGCATGGACCACGTAAGTCCACCTGTAATCCCTAGTGGGTGGTCGATCATAGTTTGGTCGTGCAATGCGGTCTTATTCATGCAATTTAAGTTTCGGCCTTCAGGTTTCCAGTACAAATACAGACAAGATAGTTTTTGTGCAACTCCATGAATATGCACTTGATCTCTCTCTGCTTTTTGGTTTGGGCCATACCAATGGGAAGCAATGGAAACAATTAGAGAAGCAAGAAACAGAAGAGGTTCAGCTAGATGCTTATTTGCTACATCTGTATAGGACCCCTTGTTTGGCAAACAGACATGAGTGACTTGTCAGACTCGGTAGTAATAATTTACGATGCCCAAGGTTTCCTTCGTAGAGCTTGGCTACCGATTCACACAACAAAGGAAATTCTTAACTGCTTTCCAGCGCTCATGCTGCACCTGCAGGTTGAGATAACCTCGCATTCTGATTCCTGAAACTCTGATATGTTGTTAGACTTTTGACTCCAGGAATAATACATGAAGACATGTAAAACCATACTATTAACTTTCCAATATTAGCAACTAAACTGACGACTCATTAAGACTGAATTTGCCTCTCCGTACAAACATTGCCTATGAAGGTGTTCAAGATTGCTACTAAATGCACCCAGCCGGAAGTAGGCAACTTCCATTGTTCTCTACTTGCTGGTCTAAAATGATATCTGATTCGTAAATATACTGAATAAGTTATATTTTTTAGTTACGAATCTACTCGTGTCATTCTGATGGGCTAGCTTAAAGATACTAAAGTAGTGGTTGCATCATCTGCTGCCCTTGCTGGTCAGCACATCTAGCAGTAGAAACAATCTATGGGCTAGTACCTTCATAATTCCTAGTTGACCGAGTAAAATCTTTTAAACTATGGTAGCATATCCTACTCATAACCCTCCACGACTATTCAATACCGCATGATATCTGCAGTAAAAAGGAGGGGTGTAGAGACGAGAGGCATGCTTGTAAATCCACGATAGAGCTGTAAATGGATATGATGGTCTGGTTATACTTGTATCTACTGGACAGAAAAATTTAGTAGCTGTGGTACAAGTTGATTGCTCATGGCCTTCTGTGGTGGTAGGAAGATACAGGAGTGGTAGAAACATATCATAGCTATTTATATCCATTACCGGGAGACTGTGTTCATACGTTGGTCTATTACTGGCACTGATTGTGCTCTGCTGAGGTCTGACTGGAGCTTCTTAATTGTTCTCTTTGTTGATTTAGCCTAACACACTAGCACGACTCCTGTGATGTATTCTTCCTTTACTCTGAACTTCACTCCTAATGTATAATTCTAATTTTGCGATGTTAGCATTGAAATTTATACCAATTAGATTTAGATAGTTAATATATGCTTTGACTAAATACTTTTAATTGAAAATTGGGTAGTATATTAAAACCCAGCTTATTGGTTGATGAACAGAGCTCTAAAAACACATATCTATGACAGCCTTTGCAACCTACAAATACTTTCATAGTACTGTAATCATCATTCAGTAAACCCTGAAGCAAAGCGCAAGGCTGATAATACTCTGCCGTTAGGTTTTCAGCATTGAAAAATATTATTTTTCCAATAATGTATTTTAAGGGCTCTTCAATATTCTTGTAGTATCAATACAAATATACTAAGTGAAACGTTTGCCACCTTTTATGATGTTTTACTTTGTGTTCCAGACCCTGCTTGTATGTAAACCAAAGATCTATTTGCAGTTCTAGCTTCTAACAGGCTATTATTTACGTTATGAACCCAGTCGGTCTCTTCCAGCATCGGCGGGGGAGCTAAATGGATGGTGAACAAAATCAAAGGTATGTCTTTATTTTGTATTTTTAATGGCAAACTATGCTGTCGCAAATACCTGCATTACCTGATATACTATATGGTATACTGCCGGTACAATATGTCAGCAGTATTTAGAACTTCACTATTATAAGTATGACACAATATATTGTGTACTATATAAATTCTGATGAAGCTCATTAATTAATACACATCGATATGGGGTACGCTGATGAAAACTGACAGTTCCTGTTTCCACATTATAATCGAATGTAACTTCTTGAAGTTGTGATTTATGTGAAAGAAGTTAAATTAGCTACTTCAAACTGTTACTTACTGATGTTCGTGGTTTATTAAATTGCAAAGGAGGAAGCTGATCTTTAATTTCCAAGTATTTCTGAAAGCTATTGTAATAATATTTGACCTATAACTATCTATCATTTCAGGTTCTAATAAGTAAGAGAAACACATGTTATCCTCAGATGACTATTGACTTACTGTGTCCCATGAAAATAGATCACTAGATCACTTACCAGTAATGCAACATGAATAAAAATGATACCGGATTATTCATTATTCTGGAAGCCCCCACAACTGCTAGTTTTTGGAGCAGTGCAAAGTTTTGACGAGCGAACTAGTGATGCCTTGGAAGGAAAATATCCACTTTTATTTCCTACATCCTGTAGTAGTTTAGTATACTTAGTTAATGCCTGTTCCCTTTTTGTAATAACCTGAAATGTGGGGTATGGTTAATTGTATTGACTAGAAACACAAGAAAACACTATCATGATTTGAAAAGATGCCGCTGCTCCTTTGAAATGCCTTTGATACATCAATTCTGCACTTTTGAAAGTGAAGATCTAGGTCTTGCTGACCAAGAGGAATGAAATGAGCATACCAGGAGTTGTCTCTTAACATGTCATATGAAGAATACCTATTTTCAGAGAGTGCCTCCAGGTTCTCTAGTAGCTATATCAAACCACAACTCTGTACTAGCCAAGAGGCTTCGGTACTAACCAACACACCAGGATTCAAAGATGCATTGGCAACCCTAGTTGCTTGCACTGTTTTGTTTGCTCAAATGGGCATCAATTTCAGTTGATATATTCTGGTTGCTCAAAACAGCAGTTTCAGTGATGTGACACATGTCACATCCATGTATAGTAATGCGTAGTAAGGATCCATCTGCATCATGACTTGTAAGGAAGATGTTACATGAGAAAGTACCATGTCATCTGGATTGTATTGATGGTCTTACTCTGGCTCCCCACCTATTTATAGGCAAAAACTAGTTGTTTCTCATGCACATGCAAACCTTTCGAAATAGAAAATGTATACTTATATTTTCTTCAAATATACAAATGTTTACTGACCTGTTTGCAACTTGTCTTGGTCATAGGGAAGCTGCAAAAAGCATTACCAGATCTTCTCAAAGAATATGACATGCCGGCGGGCCTCTTCCCAAGGGATACAACTAATTATGAGTTCAATGAAGAGACAAAGAAGCTGATAGTGTACATCCCTTCAGCTTGTGACGTCGGGTACAAGGACTCATCAGTGGTGCGGTTCTTCACTTGTGTGACTGGCTACCTTGAGAAGGGAAAGCTTTCTGATATCGAGGGCATGAAGACCAAGGTGCTTGTATGGACCAAGGTGACCTCCATCAAGACCGAGGGCTCAAAGGTCCATTTCACTGCTGGCATGAAGAAGACCCGCAGCCGCGATGCATATGAGGTCGTCAGAGATGGTATCATCATAGACAAGTTCTAGAGCACACCTGTCCTGAAGGATGAGCATACCTGGCCTGACAGATGCAATGTAATTACTTAGATGATGCTTTCCCTCCTAGCTTATGTCAAAATCTAGTGTGCTATCGGCCTATAATCAATGGTGGTGGGATAAACTTTGCTCTCGTGACTGTTCCTGTATCTCAAAATATTGGCGATTATTCTCTGTGATTCTGATTCTTCTAGCAAACCGAAAGGGGTTGTCAGGCCACAATATATGAGCCGGTTTTTCATTCTGACTGTTAACACCAAACTTAGTTGTGCGGTTGGATTCTGAAACCATTGTAACTTGCCAGAAGACTTATTCTGAGTTTGTGATACAAAGAGGTTCTAAACTAGAATTCTTTGTTTCTTTCAGAAGATGTGGTTACCGTCTCCTGAATGAAGAGGATTATACAATTAGGGTTACTCCGTAGAAAGTTTTTAGTCAAAATGCATCTTGAGAGCTTTCACATTTTCTAAGCGTTAAAGGTTTTAGCTTTCTCCCTTTTGGTTATAAAGTATCAAAATGAAAATATGCGATATTAGTACAAGCAAGCAGTATATTTGGATATGAATAAACGCTTTTAAATAAGTAGATTATGGCAAGGTTCTCATCAGCAAGATCGATTGGCCTGTTCTTATTTCCTATCAGGATAACAAGAATTATTCTTTATGCTGTCAAAGAAATGGGATGATATGTTACATATTCACTATATTAATGTTACACATAGTGATCAACTGGCACCAAAAATAACTTTGGACATTCCTCTAGTTCTTGGCGACTGCCGTCATGCCCACATGCTTGAACGATAAATTTCAGGGAAGTAACTTCGTCAGGAACCAGGAGATTTGATACATAGAAGGCTTCAACACTTGCAACCCCAAGAAAACTTCTGAAAGGCTTAGTATTTGAATCCGCAGTTAACTTCTCCACATATACATTATACTTGGTAAATGGTGCGTGACGGCTGGTATTCAGCTTCCAGCTAACTTTCAAACTCAGAAGCTTAGATGTGTCGGAATTTTTCGACCATGATATGTACCCGCCTTCTGTCATCCATGATTTTGCTGGTGGGAACAGCTTGTCATCATTGCTGCTCCGAATACTTATATGGCCTAGCGATGCATGGTAAGCTAACAATCTGCTTCCATTTGCCTCCAAGCTTCCATCTTCCTCTATTTCTGTATTGACTTCGGCGGTAGTTTTTAGAGTGCATACAATGTTGATTCCAGTTAATGTGTAGTTGACACTGGACTGGACAGTTGCTTGGTAGAGGACCCAGTTTTGGTTATCTGGAGCTTGTGGCGCTACCTTATCAGATTGAACATATGAGCTATACATGCGATTTTGTTTCTTCCTATGGAATGTTGTTATGTCATCTGCAATGAGAATGGAAGTATTCCCCTTGTTTCTAGATGACAAGTCCAGGGACAAGCCTACGACACAGTTTGCATCAGCATTGACCTGAATCAATAACCAAGAAGGAACTATATCATTTTTCTGAACATAATATAGCACCGAGAACACTAAGTTGAGGGTTGATATCCAGTGTTATCATGGATTCACGGACCTAGTGTCAATGTTCGTAACAAGTAACATTTCTATAGTCTGATTGCGAAATAAGTTTTCACAGAATTTAAGTCTTTCATTTGCTTTTGCACTTAAATAGAACAAGTGAGTATGCTCAGTGATCAACTGGAAGAGCTAAAATGACATAACATATGAAACAGATCTTCTCACCGAATAAAATAGAAGTACAGATCCATCTTCCATGGATAGTCCACCGTTAAAAAGCTGCTCTGAGAAAATAACATTCTGCTCGAGACTTCCTTTGACTGTCACACAGCCCCCACCACTGAACTGCTCATCCTTGAAACTGTATATCGACAAGCGAAAAAAATGTTACAAATTGGAAAGGCTTGTACAAGAAATAGTATGAAATGTAAAGGGCAAACAGAAATGGCATGCTCTCTGATCAAGTGCATAAGATGGGGATGAACATTGCAGCAGAGTTCCTCACTTCTCTGAGAAAAGCCAAGGGGTCCCTCCCCATTCAGTCCCCTTTTTTTTGATAAAATGCACAATGAATGCAAATGTGACTACAGGAAATAACCGATATCCATTCCACTTGTTTGAAACGTATACATTTTTAAAACCTTATCATGAGAAGTGGGAAGCATACACAAGAATTCAAGGCACACATAATTATGTCTCACTTGTGGTGACCTTACTTGATAGAAGTTTGCACCTGTGTCTGAACTTCATCTCCAGTGTATTTAAGCATAGGCTAACAAAAAGGGGGCATGATGACAAGTTAGTTAAGATTGGGTTGAAAAATGTCACCCTTAAATCCATAAAAATAATCAGCAACTTTTAGAGATATAAATGGTAGTACCATTTTGAAATAAAGTTTCAACCCTGCAATTTAAACCTTTACCTGGTAAACATATTTATTGAAGTGCAAGAAACTTTTTTTTTTTTTTGCTTATCATCAACAGATGTCAGGTACTACATTTTTTTAAGTCACGCAGGATAACATATCTCTGTTTTTTAGGTATACCATCATTATGTGTCGGGGCGTATAGAGTGTGAACAATGCAGAAGACATGACCAACAGGATCTGGCAGCATAGTACCTGATAACTTTGGCAAGAAATATTGTTCCATGGATCACCAGAGACTTGTCGACCTTCATAACATACCTGATAACCATGACCCTGAACAGAGCATTCAAAGGAAATAACATTAAGCAACTTTTATACTACGCCCTCTGTTCATAAATATAAGATGTTTTAGACATTTCAAAGTGAACCAGATACACAGCATAATGAGTGAATGTACACACTAAAAGTAGACTAGATACATACCAAAATAGATGAATCTACAAAAAGCTAAAACATCTTATATTAGTGAACAGAGGGAGTATTTACTAATTATACTCACTATTCAGTGCTAAGTATCAAGTTACGCATGTCAAACATGGCACACATAGCTATTCATTTTCACAACTTTGCATTGTGGACCAGCATTCCTGGGATTAGAGGTTTTGTAAAGAGCTTCAACATCATATGACATGCCTATGCTGCAGGTACTGTCATAATATAGATTCTCAGTAGATGTATTTATTTACGTCTGGACCCAATATAATAAAGATAATTGGTGCAAATAATAAAAATAAGTGGGAATCTACCTGATCAAAATCTGAGTAGAAAGGTAACTCTTTGGGATAACTCTGAAGAACACCCCATGATTTTTCAACGAGGCCCCACCAACTGCAGTATTTCCTAGGTGAATACTTTCAGAATAGTATGTTAGAACTTAGAAGCATGTCAACATTACATTACCGATTTTGTGCACTCTGAAAGTCAGGTGGTTGGTTAGTTTCATATATCCATCCAGGAGCAAATATGGCAGTAGAGATATCATCTTTCTTCAGTAGATCAAGGGCAACATTTGTCTAGCAAAATAGACATTAATTCTTAAAACAAGGTGATGAAGAATAGAACGCATTTACATTAAAGCAAACTCAAATTAGAGGGATGATCTACAGTAGCAGTCCAGTAGAGTTGTGCAGTCAGGATGTTTTAAACTAAAATATGATAATGTAAAGGACTAGGCCCAGTGAGATATTTAAACATAAGCGTATGTATCAATTATACACTTAATATCTGCAGGACAATTGTTGAGTTACACTGAAAATACCTTACTAGTTTAGTTGCCAGTTTCAAAGCAGAGTACAAGTAGATAGGTACGCATTTTTTTGTATTAACTCTCCAAGTATAATTCTTATTGGAAATAATTGACTATCATGGGTTGAACCAAAAAAACAGAGAGAAGCGTCCACATACGTCCCACTGCCCACCACCATAAGTATTTCGCCCAAAAACATCAATACCCATGTACACATCGTACTTGCGGTCTCCAGCAGCTGCAGCTGAATCTTGTGGATACTTTTCCTACAAAAAGCATCCCAGCATTTTCAGGTCATCATCATTTAAGGGAGATTGTGGGGGACCATAGAAAGAAACGAAGGTTACCTTCCAAGTATAGTTGACAAATATGCCGTCACACAAATCAAAGAATGGCTTGTTGTATTTGTTGAGCTTATCCTGCCAGCCGAGGTCGCCATTCACAGTAACTGCATCGTACCTGCAGAGCCAAGAAAGGAACACCAATTTGTTCATCAGACAAGCTCCACAACTGAAAATCGGTGATGCTTATCATCGCAGAGTAGAATTAAAGTACCATATGACTAAAGATCCTGGCACAGCAGCATGCATTGTCTTGGTTAGATGATTGACAAACTCTTTGAGGTTATCGATGAACTGAATGTCGAGTTCAACCTCGATATTGATCTGAGAGACAATAATTTGGTATCAGCAGCAGGCATACATATATGTGTCCAAGAAGAGCATCATCACAGATGGGATAGAAAGGTTGGGATGAATAAAAGTTAGACACATGCGTATCAACCTACTACACAGAATCTTAGATCCCATCTGCAAGAGGAACATGTTTTTGAAAATTAAGGTGTATTGCTTTTTCACTAAAAAGTAGTGTATCACTTCACTTGAGACGCCAAACTCAAAAGAGATACGAATGGGAAGGAAACATTACGAGCCAGCCATCGAAGCCTAAGGCAGCAGCCAGCTCCGCGAGCCTCTCTGCATACATGTGAGCAGAATCCTTGGTTGCAAGCACCTCCTTGCAGATTTGTGCGCCTTCAACCCACTCTGTGATGAACGTTCCTAAAACCTTGGATCAAAAAAAAAAGAGGGAAAAGTAGAATTACATGTCCACTTAGGCGAAGTCAATCAGCAGGCATGACCTTGGAGGTGGAGTAACCTTGACGCCGTGGAGGTGCGCGGCGTTGGTCCAGCAGGGCGGCGGGAGGGTGACGAGGTAGTGAGAGAAGTAGACGAAGACGTCCATGAGGTGCCAATGCCAGAGCGCGTATGCGTCGGGGTTGGCGCCGCCCTGCGGCGCCGCGTCGTCGCCGTACCCGCCCTGCATGTCGTGGCACACGAGGAGGCGCCGGCGCGCCGGGAGCGGCGCCCCGGGGCAGGGGAGCGGCGCGGATGCGCGGTTGAAGGGGAGGTGGAAGTTGGAGGCCTCGGAGAGGTAGGAGCGGGAGGCGAGCGCGGCGAGGTCGGTGATGGGGTAGGAGATGGGCGGCGCCGGCTTGGACGCGTCGAATGGCGGCTCCCACGGGCGCCGGTCGTCTTCGGAGACGGCCGCGGTGTCATCGGCGGAGGAGAGAGCCATGGCGCGGAGGCGGCGGAAGAAGCGGCGTAGAGAAAAAAACATTTGGTCTGCCGTGAACCGGCGGCGAGGTGGAGGTGGACTGGTGGGGTGCCTGCCTACCAATTTAGTCCTTCAACTAGTCAACTATCACGAAATGATCAGTTTAGTCCTAAACATCAACAAGGGACCGCCCTGCCTTCTGACGTGGTTCCGTTCCGCTGGGTCGTTGACCCTCCTTGCAGTCAATGCGCGCCTGATCGATCGACGCGGCCTCTTGTCTGACGCGGCCGCAAATACTGATCCAAGTTTGGGTCGATCAATTTGCTCCTTGCCTGCCGTTTTGCCGTTTGCTTCTTTCCCCTCTCCTTGTCTCGCTTTTGGGTAACCAAATCCATAAATAAATAAATCACATAACGCGCCAATCTTAATCTTTCAAACCCGACCTGCGCAGCGCACGTCTTGATCGATTCGGTCGCTCCTTTCCTTTCCTTTGCACAGTACGTTTTTTTTTTTTTGAGCATTCCTTTGCACAGTACGTGAGTCGTGTCGGTCCAAGACGCTTCCGCCTTCATTTCTTTATATCCATCTGCCAAAATAGGCTGCTAGGCTATTCTGCCTCCTGTCTACTCCATCTAGCTATGGCTGGCCCATATAAGAAATTTAACAGGCCGCCCAAATTAGTAGAGCTCAAATGACATGATGGCCTCTTACACCAACCTAGTAGCCTAGTACTACGTAGCTGCTTCACCATTTTCACATCGCCCATATGAGAATTATAAATCCCCCTCAAAAAAAAAATATGAGAATTATAAATAGTATCCCCTCCGGTCCTATTTAATTGACTTATATTTAATATAAAGTTGTACTAAATTCGAGTGAATTAAAAAAAACCCGGAGGGAGTAGTACTAAATTTCATTATTAGTTAACCATTAATTTAAAAAGTAACATGCATGTGCGATCAACGACGACTCCATCGGGCCACGCGCCGGCTAGTGAGCTCTTACACTGCTGTTGTGGGCGCACATTGGTCTTAGTCTCATGGACGACGTCCTGGGCTTCCACAACACGTTCGAGTATGGGGCCGTCCTCGCAGCTGCACAAACAACAGTTTATTAGGGTTGCAAGCGGTGCATGCATGCAGGGCGGATTGTTCGGATGCCATGCATGAAGCTAGGCCGCCGGATTTGATGTACGCCTCAGATACCCCAGTTATGCCTCAGATAATGTGACTGTAAATGCCCCTCGCTCGCGAATCAAACAAAAATTAGTTATTACCTCACATAGTACAATACGTCTCCCCCTATATATTGTTTGTTTCTCACCAACAAGGCGTGGTGATTGATCAACTATTCAACTATGACAAAACAATGCCATTGGTTGACTGGCAATAGCGACCAGATACAAGTACGCGCGTGACGGCTGGACCGACCTTTTTCCGTGCACGCGAAGAAGGAAATGAAGGACATCTCCCTCTCTCTCTCGGATTATGTTCCGTACGCGGGAGTGTGCTTCTTTCTCTCTAGCTCGCAGCAAATGAAAGGAAGGAAGATCATCAATTTATTTAATTAATTAGTCACGATCCTTCCGCTCCTGCGGTTGACCACGGATCAAACAAGACCAACTTTCGTTCGCTCCATTTTCTCGAACGCAGTCAACAATCCAAATACTTTTACATGTATATATACACTACGTGCTTAGTACTGTATGCTACCTAGTAGTACTACCATGTTAATTTGCTTCCCCCGATAAAGTAATCTCAAGCCTCTTGTGCGCCTTGCTTACTCATACTTAGTGTAGTTTTACAAGGAAGAAAGCTGGTGAATTACTACTAGCTAGAAACTTCTCTAGATTGATGGAGGCCCTTTACATAAGAAAAACTTGAAGCGTCCATATCCCACAATCTCTGCATCGCCTGCTACTTTGCTAGCCCGGCCCCTCTGTACCGATTTGCAAGACGTTGCGGTACAGAGGTTCTGTCAAATTTCAAGATTAAATAAACATTGATTAATGTGAATCGGTGATTTGCTCATCTCTTTTCTTTTGCGAGAAAAAGCTGCATATATTAAAGCAAGGTTCTTACAGAAAGATCCAGAAACAAAGAGAAATAACACATAAGTCCTTCTGGATCCCGACGCCGCCGAGGACGACGAGGACGTGCCGATGGCACGCAGCCGCTACTCCCCACAAGCCTCGGATCAGGAGCAGTCCCTCTGTGGGTCGTCGGACCTCGAACTCGAAGAGCCTCCACCCAGCGCCGCCAGATGCCGTCGCCTTGCTCAACATCAGCAACTTCAACACACCGTCGGAACCGCCGCTCCTCGGAATCTGGCCAGGGAACACCACGCACAGCAGCTCCGCAGACTTGCCGACGTGGGGAAGGAGGACGATCTGCAGCGAAGCTCCACGGAGCCCCACCACCAGAGAAGCCGATCTTTGCCGCAAAACTCCACTCCGGCAGCGCCGCCACTCCTCAACACCGCCGGCTGGAGACCTACTCGACCCTACACTATGTACACGACGAGATCCGTGGTTCCCCCACCCTCCCGCCGCCGGAGCGGCCGCCGGAGGGAGAGGGAACCGGCGAATCTTCGATGGCGAGGTGGATCGAACGGCGAGTTTCAGAAATTCGCCCTTCTGCACTGTAGCAGGGAAGGGGATAAGGTCCAGGCTCCTTTCTAGTGATTTGCTCATCTCATGAGTTCCATAGAAATATTTATTTTTGCATGCAAATTAATTGTTTCAAGGTGAAGTCTATCCCCTAATCATTTTGTTTAGTACCAGCAACAAAGTGTTTTGGCCTATCGGTTAGCAAAAAAAACTTGGCCCAGAGAAAACAAACCTAGTCTGGCTGAGTGTCTCCTATTGTGAAGTTCGCCACGTCCAATTCCAATTCATCTCTAATGCCGCACTCTCTTTTTTTTGCGAAAATTCTGTCGATCTATTAATAATCATTAATAGCAATACAAACAGACCCAATAGTAATAAAAATTACAAGCAGGCCTTTGGACCACCTAGCGACGACTACAGACACTGACGTGAGTCAAAGGCGCGCCGCCGTCCTTGCCCCTCCGTCACTGGAGGCAGGCAAAGGTTGTCATAGTAGAACTTTTTGTAGTAGACAAACGAGAAGTCGTCGTGCTAAGACCCCAATGAACCAACGCACCAGAGCAACAACCATCGCTAAAGATGACAACCATAGATCGGAAGAGACTGACCTCAGACCACACCAACAAAATCTGCCTATGACGCATTAAACCATATGCGTAACAAAGGTAGATGTTGCTCATCGATGCATCATGCATGCATGGGAGGGTACCACGTGAGTGCCACAATAATCTAGCACTCCAGCAATTTCCAAACTAGACTGACCACGTAAGTAAATGTTGAAGTATAAATGCATTGCCTAATCTCTTCCATCAGATCGGTCTTTTGGTTGCATTGGTTAGAACATGCAGTTCTCACTTAAAAAAACATGCAGTTCTACATGGTATCAGAGCCAAGAGGTCTTGAGTTCCAGGCCCGTACCTGGTGCAAGTGCACCCTGTGCGACGGCACAGGGCCTCCTAAATCAGAGGGCCTCCAAATTTGTATTTTTAACTACTACTAGTACTAGTTTTAATGCCACGTTTAGCTGGGCCTAATTAATATATTAAGCTATTGACCAACTCCACCCCTTGGAAATTGCCCCAGAATTAACACCACAGGGCCACAACTCACGCACACCTTCTTCTATCTCTTCTCCGAGAACAACGATACCAGTAGACGAGGCGACGACACCAGCAGACGAGGCGACGAGCAGTTCTTCCAATCGCTCGAGCGGCCGGAGTTAATTTCGTCCTGGTTTCCCCGAATAGATCCGTTGATGCAATGATTCGATGCAAGGTCCGTTGCAATCACCATCTATTTATTTGGTAGTTTCATCTCAATGTCTCATCTCTGAATCTCTGCTCAGCTTCTTTCGATCCGACGGCCCCTTCGCTCATTGTTTCCGCACCGGAAATCTGGGCGCACCAATTCGAGTTGGAGACCTTGCCGGAGTGCTTGGTCGCTGATTTCTCAAGAGGAGGAGCGCTGGATCCTGGAGCCTGGAGGAGCAACCGCAGTAACCCTGCCTTGACGCTTCCAAAACAATCAAAGGTTTCTTCATCCCTTTTCTTTGGCCATTTTGGTACATGATATTTGCCTGATTTCCTCCTAGACTCCTAGTTTCAAGGAATGCTAGAAGGATGTCACGTTTCTGCTAAAGAATGGAGGACTTTTGAATTTTGAGATTAAGATGTAATTTTTCCAAAAATTGTACCACCAACATGATAATAAATATAAATTTTTTCTATTTTTTAACTGCCAATAGTTGCGGTGAAGGCCAATTTTTTGCCCAAAATAAAAATATTGCATCCCCTTTTTCCATGTTAAACCTCTAGCCACATTTGAGGAGAGTAGTGTGAAGTATAAATGCATTGTCTAATCTCTTCCATCAGATCGGTCTTTTGGTTGCATTGGTTAGAGTATGCAGTTCTACAGTAAATGACCTCTAATCATTGGCATGCATTAGCTCTTTGAAAATACAACACGAGAGTTTTACATATTCTAAAAATATAGATATGGAACTCTTTGCCGGTACTTGGTGCTCCGTGGGCGACCCAGATCTCATGTTTTCTCCAGTGCTTCACTTGATTCCTTTCCAACTTGGCACTTGTTTTTCGAAGACTTTTTTTTTACGTGTATCATTGCATGAGGCAACTTATGACGGAGTTTTGGCTTCTTTGGCTGGCTTGGGCAACGCACCTGCCAAAACTCTCGTTTTATATCTTCTTCTTCATGTGAGGACATGTACTCTTGGTCGTCCAAAAGTTGCTGGACGCAAGGCTCCTTTGAGTCTCATGTCGAGATAGAAACCTCTAGCTAGCCGTGTGTCCCAAGCATATATATATCTCGCTCAGTCTATCACCACCAGGTAGTGCAAGTAGGTCGAGGTAGTCACCGGCCGCTGGGTAGTGCACGAAGCCGCCAAATGGAAAGTCGTGCTTAACGTGCCACGAAGCTCATCTTGATGCATGTTGTCCTATAGCTACCAGTAGTAGCTAACTAGTTAGCGTATATTGATAGCCTTTTATTTTTTTTATTTTGATGATTGTTGCTAAAATAAAGCTTTCAAGCACTTTTGAGCAAGTTAAAGTCTATTCATCCAAAGAAAAATCGGCGCAAATAAAGTTGTCGAACACCGTCAAGGACATGAGCATAGTCAGAGGTTTTGTGTGTCGATGCAAAGTATATGAAACAAATAACGAATATATGCATATACATGGTATGAAAAGTAGCTAGGTATAGCCGTTCCATTGGATGCATGATGTCTACTACTCTCTTCATCTAAAATTAATTAGTTTAACTTTATGTAGATAGCGTATGTACTTATACATGAAAAATCGAGTCGATTAATTGCGTTGGTGCAATTAGCATGTGATTGACGTCAGAGTCCATGATGGCTTCCAAGCATGTCGCAATCAACCGAGTCAGTTAGTAAATCAGGTCATCGTCCGCATGCACACCATCTCTGTTAAAAATAAGTCTTCTACGTACCCATACTGCACTGCACTGGTCATGTATTCCATCGACTCCTTCTTCCGTCTTGCCGCCGATCGAGAAGGCCGGATGTGGAGTAGAGACCATCCAACCCGTACGACCAAAAAATAATCGCGTGTGTAGTAGAGATGTAAATAACGTGATTTCACAATGGAGCACTTTTTGGAATTTGTGGAGTTGTGGATGCAACTTAGTACCATCCAACTCAACCCCGATATGGATGATGAACTCTCTTGGAAGCTCACGGAAAACGAGCAATACTCCACCAAGTCGGCCTACGAGATGCAATTTTTGGGCTCCATCACCTCCTACATGAACAAAACAATTTGGACGGCCTGGACACCTCCGAAGGTTAAGTTCTTTGCATGGCTAACTAATCAAAATAGGGCGTGGATGGCCAACCGTTTGTCCAAACGAGGGTGGCCAAATTGCGGGTTATGTCCACTTTGCAAACACCATACTGAATCCATGGACCATAACTCGCATTTGGCGCGCCGTCATGGAGTGGTTGGGCATAACCGAGGGCAACCAACACAATTGGGCAAATCTCAACTTCCCCGCTTGGTGGGAGATCATGGCGGGAGGTTTTGGCCAAAACCGCAAGGGGATGGCATCCGTCACCCTCCTCGACACTTGGAAGGTGTGGAATGAGCGCGTAATGATAGGGTTTTCCATAACAAGAGCGCTCCGTTGTTGGTTGTCCTAGATATGATTAAGAGGGAGGCACACCTTTGGGTTATTGCGGGGGCCAAAAAGTTGAATCACCTTATTCCGCGAGAGTAATCCCCTGTAATATTTTGTGTGCATGAATCTCATGTAACAAACTGTTCTTCTTAATCAATAGATTGGGGCAAAGCTTTAGCCCCTGTTTAAAAAAAAGTTACTCGGTTGATGATGCTGCCACTGGGAGAAAGATAATCACACCACGGTTTGGATACACACGCTTTCATCTCATAGAACTCCGGTCGCCACCTTAACAACATCGTGACCTATAATTTATTTGTTTTCCTTAAACCGATTAAATATTATCAAACTGGATTAATGTTGTTAAAATAGAAAATGATTCAATCTTATTCAAACCGGGAACACATCCATCAAAGTTGAAAATGATAAATAAAATCCAAAAGGTAACAAAAAATACTTTAAATGAAATGATTAACCACAATCAAACTGTGAGGAGACGGCCGACGCTGCAGAGGCAGAGCCCCTACCTTGGATGAAAAGGTCGACATGGTTAGGAGGATATTGATGTGTTGTCATTGGTTTCAAAGATGAGGTTGGATTAGGATTCGTCGTTCTGGAATGCCTCACACCATGCAATCGATGACTTAGATGAGTGAATCTCGATGGACGTCTAGGAAGTGGATTGTTGATAGACCTCAAGACAAGCAGGAAGCATACGCCTCTAAAGCTATGAAGGGAGTCTCACCGCTTGTCTCCCCTAGCACCACGACAAGCTAACAAAGTAGATCTTAGATCACATCGCCACCTTCATGCAAACGAACAAGGCTTTCCTAGTCCTCCTTTCTTTCTTTTATTTTTTGGATGGTCTTTATTCTTATGCTATCAATAGTAAAGATGAATGTCACACAAAAGTTCACGTATTCTTGTTTGTGGGGTCATAGAGGAGGGGAACATATAGTATCACGGAAAAAACTGTCGGGAACCCTAACTTGTTTAACATGACTACTAATATGGGTTTGTGAAGATAAAAGTAGTCTAATACAGAACTCTAGACTAGCACAATCTTCACAAGTATGACCGTCTTGAAGGAAGTTTCAGAACTTAGAGTGGAAATCTCCCACTTGGAAGCTACCAAATTAATTTTTTTCAATAAAATTGTAACATCCCAAGTTTTTCAACAATAAATAAAGCAAGTGAGAGTTCAATTACTCAAAAATTACAATAAACAAAAACTTTTCTATACATATAGTGCCACATATAGATTCATGCATATAGTAATTTTTCTTTTGTGCAATTGCCATGATGAGTGCTAGCATGTTGATCTATTGATATGTGAACACTAATCAAGATCACAAAACCCTAAATTGAGGAGAAACAAAGAAAATAAGAAAAACCCATTCTTCACTCACATACTCTCTATGTAAAAATGCAAAATCATCACCAAGGCCATAATTGCTTGCTTCCTTGCTTCTAAAATGTTTCAATATGATAAACTAACACAATTGCATCATTGGATCATGAATCAAATCAAGAAAAATAAAGATTTCAACATACATGTGATAATGGTCATTTGGGTGAAAAATATTTTCTTCACCACTTTGCACCCCTGTATTTCTTAAAACCTAAACTAAACTTTGTCAACCAAAGCCATGTCATCCAAGACCATGTCAAGGTGAGTACTTTTCATGTTGACCACCATGGCCAGAGTTGACTAGGTTGACCAGAATTTAATTGCCAAAATGAGATCTGAAAATAAAAAGAAGATCACCTCAAATTTGAAACTTTGCAATTCTTTTCCAAAATGAGTACCACCACCACCAATACTTCACTCTAATTATATAAGAGAGATTCACCAAAAAGATCTGCAATTTTCGAAGAAAAGTTTCTTGCGGGCATTATGTCGAACAGGTTGCAGGCAGCTTTTCCAATTTTAGTTACATGCTATTGTCCAGCAGATTTGAGCCTAAACCACTTTGCAATGGTGATCATTAGCTAGTTCTACACCCCCTGCCTCTAGCCCAGTACCTGCATGGTCGATTAAAGCCAAGGAAAAACCCTAAACTATGAAGAACTACACCATGCCGGCCACTTTGGCCATCCTCTCTCCAGCCCTCCTCTCACCCTTTCCTCTTGTCCTCGAGACTCTCTGGCACTCAAGGAATCGAGTGGTACACGCACGGGCAAAGCCAAGCCTTGGCATTGGCCAGAACAGCCATGCCAAAACCATGCCAGTACCGTGCCCATGCCGTGATCACCGCGCTCTGGAGCGCGCCAGGACGCCGTGCACTCGAACGCGCTCGTCCTCGCCCTGCATCCCTACCATGGCCTCGAGCATCCACTCCACTCACCCTACGCGCTAGACACACTCAAGCACCGCCAGGGCCTTGTCACCGTGTCCTCGCCGGTGGAGTACCGCGGCACCGCGCACTCATCACACGCGCCCGATCCATTCCGTCGCCCTTTTCTCTGCGCCAATACGGGTTGAGCATCGCCAGGACACCGCCTAGCCGTAGCCGTCCTCGCCTTGCCCTTTCACGCACCACAGGAGCCGCGCCATGGCCGCGCCCTTGCAGCACACTCGGCCTCCTCCCTCCCTCTATAAATAGCAACGATCGGCACCCTCACTCTTCACACAATCCACTCCCCTCACCTCACCGAGACTCCTCCACCAGTCAATTTCACCAGAGCTCGCCGGAGCTGCTCGAATTGCGAGCTCGAGTCCGCCGGAGCCCGCGGAAGCTCTGCGTCGATTGGAGCCTCCCCGAGCGCCGCCACTTCACCAGGCTGTTCTTCGTCGACCACCACTTCTCCGCGCACCTTGCCAGAGACCTGCAACGGCCTGGTAAGCCCTCCGACCCCCTACCCACGCTCTGACCTCGCCGGAATCCCGCCGGGGACGACGACACTCACCAGCCGTCGATCAAGCCCCAGATCCTACGGCCACGTTTAAACATACCGTTTATGTGTTATGAGGCGCCGACAGGTGGCCCCCACCTTGTCAGGCAGCCCACTCGCACCCGCGGCTTGCTGGGCTGCACAGTGTTTAAATTTCAGTTTCGGCCCAGTAGCTTTCCCGCCCAGGCCCAAAATTCAAATAAATGTTTAAACTTAATTTGAATTGTGCTGCAGATGGTTTAGTAAAAATTGAATAGTTTAAAATCTGTCAAACCAAATTTAGCAAACTTTATATCATTGGAAAGCTCATGAAATTATCTAACTAATGCCACTGGCCTCATGTCCAAATTCGTATTAATTTTTAAATGATAAAAATAACAAGGCAGAGCCTTTTCTAACTTCAAATAATTATTAAAAATAATCTACAAATGATTTTAAGTTGATTCCAATTCTAATAAATCACAAATGATGTTCTCTAATTGATTATGCAATAATATAGCCAGGTTATTTGCATGATCATGGACTAGATCAAATAAAATAGCTATGTAGTGAGTTCTAGAACAATTAAACTTGGAATTTAAATTTAATGAATAGTATGAGAGCTACTCTCTCATTTAAATCTTGATCCTAAGTAATATACCCAGGGGGAATGACCTAGGCTAATGAACCCCTGATAAGTATTACTTAGAGATTTTAATGCATTTCAAATAATAATATGATAAAATGTGTAGTGTAGCACTTTAATTAAATTAGACTCACATATAATAGATATGAAATGTTGACTTGGGTCAACCTATATTTCATACCTGATTATTATATGAAGAGATTAAATCTTATTATGAAGTAAAGAGAAGAAATGAATTTCTTTAAGGACCTACCTATCTAAATTTAAGAAATAGGAATAATGAGAGGAAAGTATTTTTTTTTTAAAATAAGAAATCATCAAATAACTCACCATGCCATGTTTGATTGATAATAGGACTAGAGTGTGAACTCTTTGAGTGTTCCTAGTTTAGCATATGAGTTTGGTTTAGTATTTATACCTCGTATTCGTATATAGACGCTAGTAACGAGGATTACCAAGAGGAGGAGGCCTATTCCCAAGAAGAGGAAGAGCACTTTGATCACTACTCAGCTCAAGGCAAGCTAACCCTTGCTAAATATAAATGCTTAGCTCTACAAGAGCAAAGGCCTCATCACACTTTACTTTTATGTATTACCTATCCCATGTTTTTACTTAATTTTACTTTGGCTTATTTACTTCAAAGTACTTTTGATTTATGATTCACTTGGTCTAGAATAGAACAATACTTGGGTTAGATGAACACAAATCAAAGCTAGATAGCACCTCTCATTTAGTGGCTATTGCTAATCAATTAAAAATTGACTACTCTAGATGGGAACAAGTGATGTTGATATGAATTCGAAACCTTGGAATGATGGTTCATTCCATGGAATGACTTTGAAGGTGAATATGACCAAGAGAAGATGGTGATTTTTGATATAAAACTGAGATGGTTTGGAATGCGATACCTTTCCAATTATACAAGTACCCCCACAATACCTATTATGTAGGGCTTAACTAGAAACTTGTGTATTTTAGTATGGGTTCCCTCTATACAAGCATCATAGGGGTTACGCTGAGGCTGCCTCCGTATGTGAGAATGATGTGAATATGAGGTGAATGTACGACCCAGGCCTGTGCAGTTCCCGGGTTAACAGTTGGTTCTCACCGGGAGGCCAAGCTCATGGGGAGAGGTGCCTATACTAGGACATATAAGTGAAAGGTTATGATTGATGATCCGCGTACTGAGTTACGATGATTCGGGGTTATCCTCGACGGATTAAATCAATAGTTGTGGCACAAGAGTACAACCTCTGCAGAGTGTTAAAACCTATTCGAATAGCCGTGTCCGCGGTTACGGACGGTTGGAAGGGCCATACTACTTCCGTTATCAGGATTTATGTTGAAATAATAATGGTGATTGATGAATTGTCTTGAATCCCAAATGAATTGTGGGAATGACACTAATGTTCCCACTTGAGTTAGTCTATTAAATAATGAGGATTTTATTAAATGTTTATTCAAAGAAAACTTGGCTTTATGCAAATAAACTTAGAGCTTAGTACCCCTTTAATACAATATATTATGCTTTACCCTAGTATTAGTTTGCGAGTACTTTAAAAGTACTCATGGCTTTGCCCTGGCTATTCAAATGCCAGACTATGAAGAGGAGCAACAGTATCAGGATGACGGACAGCAGGATGTCTACGATAACTAGGATCGTCTTCTAACGTCAAGCGTTGCCTGTGGAATTATGAGTCCACTACTACGACGCCGCTACTTATGTGTGATGTTGAACAATCTATTTGTGTAATATTGGATCATGTGATCCCTTTATGTAAGACCTTATGTGTTGTAATAAATGATGACTCTGAACGACTTACTATTATATCTCGCAAAAACAATCTTCCTGGGATTGCGATGTATGATATGATAGGGCATCCGGACTTAAAAACCCGGGTGTTGACAAGTGGCCTATTTTCACATTCTCTTGTTATTAGGGCGCATTGTATCATTAACATGGAGGAAATTCACATAAAATGATCAGTTTGGATGAAAAGTTAGGGCCAAAAGAAGAGGGGAATCAATGAAGTCATGCCAAAGGTTATCAGAAACCTGTATCTTTTGCATGCTCTCGTCACCTACCTCAGTACGCTGAGATGATTACCACAACACGGGCCATGATTGAAGGTGCACATGAATTCGTAGATAATATATTTCCCAACATAAAATAACGATATGCTAGGGCGGCAACCCTAGAGTGTGGTTCCTGATCTTACTAACACCTAGAGGAGATGTTGGACGGTGTTTGTCCCTAGCAGCCACCGACTTGGTTGTGGAGATCTTGGGATCTCTAGATGGTGGATCCCGCCATGGTGACGCACATGCATGCATGTACATGCACTATGCACCTGAATAAACTTTCTCTCTACTTCTCTCTTGATCGCCACTGTTCGACGCGATTTTGTATAAGTTGCGGCCGTACTTTATTGCTTGGCAAACTAGCATAAAAGGAAGATAGAAAAGCAAAGAAAGTGCACATACGCACACAAGTCAATTGATTCAGCGTATTAGCTAGTATGTGATGCACATGGAGGCTAAACCTGTACTGAACAAGCAAACTGCATACATGGATGCATGGAGCAGATCATTGGTAAATTAACATAGTCGATCGATCCATCATCTTCACATGACGCATAGCAAAGTCACCGGACAGTCCAACCGACCGGCCGGCAGCGTACGTACGCGTATCAGATCAATCGGACGAGTACACACGAAGCTGCTCCGAATTTCTTGGAAGAGATCGATACGTTGAACGGCCGGCGGATTGGATAAGCCCGCAGAGCGCAAGAAAAGCAGAGGACCTCGCGGCCAGGATGCGCGCGCGGTTGTTATTGTCTTCGCGTCGTCCCCTGCTTATAACACCCAGCTACAGGGGGGAACTAATTAACACTCAGCTGGAAGCCATCGTACGTACCTGAGCAGAGACGCATAAGACACCGGGAGCCCTCGACCCAGGCGCAGCTCTTGTTCGTCGACACCAAGCAAACATCATACACACAAATCCATATATAGCCCAAATACCATACACATACACGCAGAGCAGGAGCAAGGATTGGCCGCCATGGAGCTCCCGAATGGCAAGGAACACGGTTGAATCTCCCTCCTCCACTCTCCCTTTTTCTCTTTCTCCAGCACACATGCACGCATGCATCTGGTGACGTACGTGACGCGGGCTGGAGTCGATGTGCAACCCATGGACAAGGCGAGAGGGTCAGGGTTGCCGGTATGCAGATCGGTGACGTCCCCTCTCCTAAGAGCTACTCCGAAGACGACGACGTCCGTGCTGGTCATGCCGGCGTGCAGCGCGGCGCCCTCTCCGCGACACCCATGAGACACGACGACGACATCCATGCCGAGGCTGCCGGCGTGTAACGCGGCGCCCTCTCCACGACGCCCACGAGACGCGACGACGACGTCCATGCCGAGGCTGCTGGCGTGTAGCGCGGCGCCATCTCCACGACACCTACGAGGTGCGACGACAACATCCGTGCCGAGGATGCCGACATGTAGCGCGGCGCCATCTCTACCACCCGCAAGGCACGACGACGACGTTCGTGCCAAGGCTGCCGGTGTGTAGCGCGGTGCCATCCTCTTCACTCCCGCGAGCAACGACAACGACATCCGCGACGAGGTTGCCATCGTGCAGGCGGTGCCATCAACACCACACCCGTGAGCCGCGACGACGATGTCCGCGACGAGGCTGCCGGCGTGCAGGGCGGCGCCATCAACATCACTCCCGCGAGCCGCGACGACGAAGTCCGCGACGTGGCTGCCGTCGTGCAGTGCGGCGCCATGTCCACCACCCGCAAGGCGCGGAGACGACGTGTGCAACGCGGCATTCTCTCCACCACACCCTCGTGGCGCGACGATGACGTCCTTGACGGGGCTGCCGGCATGCAACACGACGCCCTCTCCATGGCAACCACAAGGCGCGATGACGACATCCGTGCCGGGCATGCCGGCGTGCAGCGCGACACCCTCTCCACGACACCTGCGAGGCCGGGCTCCACCATGACATCCGGCATAGGCCTGCCGTCATGCAGCCCCGGACACGGGACCCAAGGGAGCTGACCCAACTCTCGCAGCAATAATGTTCGGGAACTCGGCGTGACCCATGACCGTTGCCCAAGGCAAATATGTGCTGAAGGCCGGAGGGGAGGAAGGCCACGCTGCCGCGCAGCTCGGATACCACACTCGGCTGTGGCCTGGCTGCCCATGGCAGTTGCTAGTTCGCCGCACATCAGGCCAAGACGAGGCGCTGACCACATTGGCTACACCGACTTGTGCATGTGTCGGTTTTTACCCTGACACCGATCTCCATCGACAACATACTCTCGCGAGGCATACCCCTTGCGCATCCCGATGAGGCTACTGGTCGTCGAGAAGTCCCAGCTGAGCGGACCCATGCTACTCCAACTACAACTACACCAACGCTGTCAAGATCGACGAGGCACGACGGCGAGGGCGGGTGTGGCCGAAGCGAAGGCCACGCTACTTGCGGCACGTGTACCGACGACGACACGGGCTCTGCCGCCGCCCCCAGCCCCCCACACACCACCACATCATGCATGGAGAATGTGAAGCGAAGACGACGGAAACGACCACACGGCTTAATCAGAGGTGTCTCGCGGCGTAACCCGCGAGAGTAATTAACCGGGTGCCTTCAGTGGCCCCAGGAACTAGGAGATCACAATCGCCATAGTTAGGTTCGCCGCGTGAGCAGGCCATGGAGCGCTTTGTATTCGGGAACTTGTACTTTGTTTCTCCAAGAGAGATTAATGAAATGCATGCTTCCCTATCTTTTTCTTGTGTACTATGGTACACTGGCACACCAGCACTTCTTTTATTTTACCCCGACACATCTGTCTTTCATAGACGCTTTTCTCGTGTCAAACAGTCACAGCTCGTCCATTGCATGCGAATTCGTTGGGTTATGAGTCACGTACACCCGTGACCAAGTCTCGATCGATACGTTGAATATTTTTTCCTTTTGAAAAAGTGTTTCGTACATTCACGCCTCTCTCTGTGGCGCCTGATTCTTTGGACAAGAGTTCATGCGTTGCTGCCCTTTTGAATGCCTAAAACGAAATTGGCGTTTGCCACACCCTAGGTGTTGCGGTACCAGTATCAATCCCCCAACATAAAATAAGGACCCATTAACACATGTTGATGAAATGGCACATGAAACTTTGATTAATAATTAGCTCCTATCATAAAATAGTAACGACACTGAAATACCACACTCAGTGGCAAGAATGAACTAGCGCACCACTACGAAATGAAATATGATATGATAGGTAATAACTACCCCCATCATAAAGTAATAAAGCCTATCATGGAAATGCCACATATATGCTACTCCCTCCGTCTATAAATAGATGTCTCAATTTTGTCAAAATTTGAATGTATCTAGACCCATTTTAGTATCTAGATACATTCAAATTTGTCCTAAGTTGAGACATCCTTTTATAGACGGAGGTTAGTATATAATATCTATCTCTTACATGAAGCAAGGCTCCCAGAACAAGCCACAGTGAAACGACACATGGAATAACAAGCTAAAATTACCGCATATCAAAAAATTAGCACATGTCGACGCGGTCATCTTTTGAGCAAGGTCTAACCATTTTTTATTTTATCAAAGTTGACCCCCCCCCCCCTTTTAGGGCCTAGAGGGAGGTTGTTTGGGAATACATATTTTGGACTAGATTAGACATGCATTTTTATGTCATCAATATTTAGACATGAAACCATGTTAAATACGTTTCAATATAATTATTATTTCAAATGGAAAAACTGGTCTCAAAAATATTATTTCCTTTGCATAAAAACACATGAGGCGTTATACCATTTAGTAACTACATAAATTTTCTTTTTGATATTAATCATCTCTATTCCTAGTAAAATCCCCTGACCGTACGTGTGCATTGGGACTGGAAAACCATAAACCAAAGTAAGTGGCATACTCATAGTGACATAAAACACGTCGTTCTCGAGGAAACGCCTAGGGAACACTCTTGTGTGTGTGTGTGTGTGTGTGTGTGTGTGTGTGTGTGTGTGTGTGTGTTTTCATACATGGAGGGAGTTTCCACCATGAGCAATGAGTGGATACACGACGATCATGTCGATCCCCAACTCCATCTATAGCGGGCCCAACCTCACCATCTCAATCAAAGCCACCACAGCCCACCATGTGACTCTTTAAGTGTACATATCGTTGCCAATAGCGCATGGAACAAAACGTGCATGATAGCTAGATATAGTTTAAAACATATGAATGTTGTGGATTTGTTTGGGATCCTACCGTCGGGGCACACCGCGAGGATGCCCTTTGACATCGCGATCTAGTCCTTGTCTAGTGGCATGGACGGGCTGCCCAGGAAGAGCGAGAGCACGCCGACTTCATCCTTCACGGTTGCGTTCATCCCTGCCAGTATGTCACACTACAAATACCTTTCGCTATCGCACAACATGTAAATGGCTATGTGCGTGCCCGACGTGGTTCCAGCGGCTGTGCCACTACCCCGCCCAAACACTAACACGCCGTCCACACAGTGTTCTACCGCCTCTTCCCGTTGTGCGCATATTGTGCCCCACATTGTCAGTGGTGTCTTTGTCGCGACTCGGCCTCGACGTCTTCAACAGTTGCTCTTCAGCCATTGTCCTCTCACCATGTGGAAAACGGTTTCATTTCATAGTTTGTTTGATGATTTTCTCTTTAGTTGATTGCACTGTTGCAGCATTGCTGCCATCTAGGGCATGTTATTTTCGTTTAGATTCTCTCCTGCCCAGTTGCCCACACAGTTTGATGGATCCCGTGATGTAGTCTGTCGGTGTCGGAAGAGCGCACCGATATGATGCAACAGTTCATGTTGGAGTGTCGAGTGCCCGGTACTCCGGTAAGAGGTGGCTGCTCCTGTACCGCATGCTGCAGTGATTCTTTCACTACGGGTAGGCTCGAGTCTATAATAGCAGCTGCAACGATTGTGTTGGCAAGAAGACCAAGTACAAGCACACAACACTTGCATGTCAAAGACCTTCTCGAGCAAAGAAAAGAAGGTAGAGGCATGCCGGTAATAAGAGCAGCAGCAAGCAAATCGCCTACTAGTTGTCGTAGTAGCCATGCATGCAGTTAAATAAAAGGTCGAACATATGATTATTTATTCATGCATCAATTCCTAGACGGCCATGCAGCTTTATATAGTACTGTAAAACAATACTTGACAAACCCCTCCTAAATTTTGCTAAAACTGAGGAAAACCACCTTCCATACCGATAATGACGACACTAACAAAGATCACTGTAACAAGAGGAAGGAACCAATAGACTCGTGTGCCATCGTTAAGTAGCTTGTTTTGAAAGTACTTCAATTATAAACGTCTCGACCTGTATTCCGACGTAATGCCGTATATATATGGATCCTCGGCGGTGCTGGCGGCCATGGATTAAAAAAAACCAAAATGGAGGCAACTAATAAAAGATGCACCAATACACAACGAAGGAATGCATCCAGGCAAGCTAGGAATAGGATAGGTCAACCTTCTTGCTTAGTAGTCGTACCTAGGCGTCTGAGATGATCGATGCTTGAGTGCTTTCGTCCATCTCAAATGTGTGCATTTGTTTACCTTGAATTCACATGGGTGTACTTGGCCAACCAATTTGGAGTCGTTGATCGCATGTATGAGACGTGTCGCCGCATCACTTGAGTAGGGGATGTCATGCACGATCTACTCCGACGCGGTTGACGGCGGCATTAGGAACAGATAGCAGAAATTGTATGCAGAGGTCTATCTACCACCCCTTTCACCGTAGGTCGACATGATTCAAGTGCAACAATCTCGGTGCCCATAGACGAAGAAAGACTCCCTGGGGCGTAGCTAGCTAGAGGTGCACACGCCTTCTCTTGAACATACACAAAGTCAATCATGTACAAACCGACTTGTCATCACATGGACACCTCATAAAGCGTATAGTGTTGAGCGTTTCACGGATGGTCGACACTCGTCATCACATGCACGGTGTCAACATTATGTGTGACACCCAATCATCATATGAAGGTGCACATGCCGATAACAAAATTGCAGGACAATACAGTTATCATTCCGAGGCAAAATCTACACAACCTTCCCCCTCAACCTTTCCAACCAACAACATGAAATTGATAGACCACCAATTCCCACTATGAGCACTCTCGCGTGTGACTCCCACTCTTAGCTCCACCACCGCAACCTAGGGCATCAAATCTATCGAGGGACATGCATGATTACCCCATCCTCATCGAGGAGCACAACCCGTTATGCCTCTAGGCGAAGGTACACCATCCATAACTTCAGTGGTGTGTGTCTCAGGAGGAGCATGTACTGTCGAGAACCTTGCCTCCTGGCAGTCCGTCACCATAGAGATGCATACCTCTTGTGCGCTCTCGGATTTGCCGTTGGTGCGGCGTCAAACTTGTTTCGTGTTTATTTGAGCAAGCTATATCTTGTGCGCTCAACAACTAGTTGTGTGTTAATTACAAGGTTGTAAAAAACGCTAGGCGCAAGTGAGACGGTTGGCATTCGCCTAGTGCCTAGGCGATGCTTAAGCGAGCTAGGCGCAGCCTATGTGGACATAGTTTATACCATAAAGTGTGTGTATATGGGTTATTATATTTAAATAAACATTAATTTAGAGCAAGTAAATGTGCATATTTATAATTACTACCTTTAGAATAATGCCCATCTAGGTCTTTCGTGAAGTATGGGATGACTTCTTATTGTGGAAGACAATTTCTTGGTTAAGCTGTTTAGATTTCCGCTTATGCCCTATGTGAGGTGTTTGTCCATCACTGAGTGCCTAAGCGTGAGACTCTTTTTTAACTCTAGGATGCTTCGTGAATTGCTTAGTCCATCTTACATGCGCGTGAGTTAGTTCTTTCGAATTAAATAGAGTAGCATGCATGCTAGATTTGTGGTCCATACGGTACTCCACCATGCATGCATTCATGCATCAGGTTGGGTCACCCAGTTTATGAGGCCAATCCTATACACCCAGATTTAATTGGCCATGAAAGCCCGATAGAGAGATCAATCATGCCAAAGGCCCAAATAGCAATCCAGGAACAACATAGAAGGTGCATTGCAATGTTTAGTCCCACCTTGCTAAGCCAAGGAGATAGAGACCAACTTATAAGGGGATCTTTTTGTTGTCTTCTAGATAGTAGAAGAAGCACATGAAAGACACATAAATAGCGCGTGCGCTCGCGTGAATATTCGCGACTTAAGACTTTGGACGCTTGGCGGCGCCTAGCCTAGCCTAGCATATATTATCTATGTTTTTTATTTGCAATTTTTATTTGCAATTTCTGTCGGGTCGAGCTGGTACGGTTGAGAATACCTGGCCTGACAGATGCAATGTAATTACTTAGATGATGCTTTCCCTCCTAGCTTATGTCAAAATCTAGTGTGCTATCGGCCTATAATCAATGGTGGTGGGATAAAGTTTGATCTCGTGACTGTTCCTGTATCTTAAAATATTGGCGATTATTCTCTGTGATTCTGATTCGTCTATCAAACCGAAAGGGGTTGTCAGGCCACAATATATGAGCCGGTTTTTCATTTTGATTGTTAACACCAAACTTAGTTGTGCGGTTGGATTCTGAAACCGTTGCAACTTGCCAGACTTGCATTGTGAGTTTGTGATACAAAGAGGTTATAAACGAGAATTCTTTGTTTCTTTCAGAACATGTGGTTACCGACTCCTGAATGAAGAGGATAATACAATTAGGAGAAGGAAGTTTTCAGTCAAAATGCATCTTGAGAGCTTTCACATTTTCTAAAATTAAGATACGCGATTTTAGTACAAGCAAGCAGTATAATTGGATATCAAGAAACACTTTTAAATAAATAGATCACGGCAAGGTTCTCATCAGCAAGATCGATTGACCTGTTCTTATTTCCTATCAGGATAACATGAATTATGCTTTATGCTGTGAAAGAAATGGGATGATATGTTACATATTCACTATATTAATGTTACACATAGTGATCAACTGGCACCAAAAATAACTTTGGACATTCCTCTAGTTCTTGGCGACTGCCGTCATGCCCACATGCTTGAATGATAAATTTCAGGGAAGTAACTTCGTCAGGAACCAGGAGATTTGATACATAGAAGGCTTCAACACTTGCAACCCCAAGAAAATTTCTGGAAGGCTTAGTATTTGAATCCGCAGTTAACTTCTCCACATATACATTATACTTGGTAAATGATGCATGACGGCTGGTATTCAGCTTCCAGCTAACTTTCAAACTCAGAAGCTTAGATGTGTCGGAATTTTTCGACCATGATATGTACCCGCCTTCTGTCATCCATGATTTTGCTGGTGGGAACAGCTTGTCATCATTGCTGTTCCGAATACTTATATGGCCTAGCGATGCATGGTAAGCTAACGATCTACTTCCATTTGCCTCCGAGCTTCCATCTTCCTCTATTTCTGTATTGACTCCGCCGGTAGTTTTTAGAGTGCATACAATGTTGATTCCAGTTAATGTGTAGCTGGCACTGGACTGGACAGTTGCTTGGTAGAGGACCCAGTTTTGGTTATCTGGAGCTTGTGGCGCTACCTTATCAGATTGAACATACGAGCAATACATGCGATTTTGTTTCTTCCTATGGAATGTTGTTATGTCATCTGCAATGAGAATGGAAGTATTCCCCTTGTTTCTAGATGACAAGTCCAGGGACAAGCCTACGACACAGTTTGCATCAGCATTGACCTGAATCAATCAACCAAGAAGGAACTATATCATTTTTCTGAACAGAATATAGCTCCGAGAACACTAGGTTGAGGGTTGACATCCAGTGTTATCATGGATTCAGGGGCCTAGTGTCAATATTCGTAACAAGTAACATTTCTATAGTCTGATTGTGAAAGAAGTTTTCACAGAATTCAAGTCTTCATTCGCTTTTGCACATAAATAGAACAAGTGAGTATGCTCAGTGATCAACTGGAAGAGCTAAAATGAGATAACAAATGAAACAGATCTTCTCACCGAATAAAATAGAAGTACAGATCCATCTTCCATGGATAGTCCACCATTAAAAAGCTGCTCCGAGAAAATAACATTCTGCTCGAGACTTCCTTTGACTGTCACACAGCCCCCACCACTGAACTGCTCATCCTTGAAACTGTATATCGACCAGCGAAAAAAATGTTACAAATTGGAAAGACTTGTACAAGACATAGTATGAAATGTAAAGGGCAAGCAGAAATGGCATGCTCTCTGATCAAGTGCATAAGATGGGGATGGACATTGCAGCAGAGTTCCTCACTTCTCTGAGAAAAGCTAAGGGGTCCCTCCCCATTCAGTCCCTTTTTTTTAATAAAATGCACAATGAATGCAAATGTGACTACAAGAAATAACCGATATCCATTCCACTTGTTTGAAACGTATACATTTTTAAAACCTTATCATAAGAAGTGGGAAGCATACACAAGAATTCAAGGCACAGATAATTACGTCTCACTTGTGCTGAGCTTACTTGATAGAAGTTTGCACCGGTGTCTGAACTTCATCTCCAGTGTATTTAAGCATAGGCTAACAAAAAGGGGGCATGATGACAAGTTAGTTAAGGTTGGGCTGACAAATGTCACCCTTAAATCCATAAAAATAATCAGCAATTTTTAGAGACATAAATGGTAGTACCATTTTGAAAAGAAGTTTCAACCCTGCAATTTAAACCTTTAGCTGGTAAACATATTTATTGAAGTGCAAGAAACTTTTATTTTTTGCTTATCATCAACATATGTCAGGTAGGGATTTTTTTTTTTTACTCACGCAGGACAGCATATCTCTGTTTTTAGGTATACCATCATTATGTGTCGGGGTGTATAGAGTGTGAACAATGCAGAAGACATGACCAACAGGATCTGGCAGCATAGTACCTGAAAACTTTGGCAAGAAATATTGTTCCATGGATTACCAGAGACTTGTCGACCTTCATAACATACCTGATAACCATGACCCTGAACAGAGCAGGCAAAGGAAAGAACATTAAGCAACTTTTATACTACACCCTCTGTTCATAAATATAAGATGTTTTAGACATTTCAAAGTGAACCAGATACACAGCATAATGAGTGAATGTACACACTAAAAGTAGACTAGATACATACCAAAATAGATGAATCTACAAAAAGCTAAAACATCTTATATTAGTGAACAGAGGGAGTATTTACTGATTATACTCACTATTCAGTGCTAAGTATCAAGTTACGCATGTCAAACATGGCACAAATAGCTATTCATTTTCACAACTTTCCATTGTGGACCAGCATTCCTGGGATTAGAGGTTTAGTAAACAGCTTCAACATCATATGACATGCCTACACTGCAGGTACTATCATAATATAGATTCTCAGTAGATGTATTTATTTACGCCTGAACGATGTTCAGATAATTGGTGCAAATAATAAAAATAAGTGGGAATCTACCTGATCAAAATCTGAGTAGAAAGGTAACTCTTTGGGATAACTCTGAAGAACACCCCATGATTTTTCAACGAGGCCCCACCAACTGCAGTATTTCTAGGTGAATACTTTCAGAATAATATGTTAGAACTTAGAAGCATGTCCACAGTACATTACCGATTTTGTGCACTCTGAAAGTCAGGTGGTTGGTTAGTTTCATATATCCATCCAGGAGCAAATATGGCAGTAGAGATATCATCTTTCTTCAGTAGATCAAGGGCAACATTTGTCTAGCAAAATAGACATTCATTCTTAAAACAAGGTGATGAAGAATAGAACGCATTTACATTAAAGCAAACTCAAATTAGAGGGATGATCTACTGCAATACTGTAGCAGCCAGGCAATGTTTTGCAGTTGTCATGTTTTAAACTAAATATGATAATGTAAAGTAATAAGCCCAGTGAGATACTTAAGCATTAGTGTATGCATCAATTATACACTTCATATCTGCAGGAAAATTGTTGAGGTATACTAAAAATACCTTACTACAGTAGTTTGGTTGCCAGTTTCAAAACAGAGTACAAAAAGAGAGATATGCATATTTTTTTTGTATTAACTTCGCAAGTATAATTCTTATTGGAAATACTTGACCATCATGACCTGAACCAAACAGAGAGAAGCGTTCACATACATCCCACTGCCCACCACCATAAGTATTTCGGCCAAAAACATCAATACCCATGTACACATCGTACTTGCGGTCTCCAGCAGCTGCAGCTGAATCTTGTGGATACTTTTCCTACAAAAAGCATCCCAATATTTTCAGGTCATCATCTAAGCGAGATTCCGGGGGACCATAGAAGGTTACCTTCCAAGTATAGTTGACAAATAAGCCATCACACAAATCAAAGAATGGCTTGTTGTATTTATTGAGCTTATCCTGCCAGCCGAGGTCGCCATTCACAGTAACTGCATCATACCTGTAGAGCCAAGAAAGGAACACCAATTTGTTCGTCAGACTAGCTCCACAACTGAAAATCGGTGATGCTTATCATCGCAGAGTAAGAAAAGTACCATATGACTAAAGATCCTGGCACAGCAGCATGCATTGTCTTGGTTAGATGATTGATGAACTCTTTGAGGTTATCGATGAACTGAGTGTCGAGTTTAACCTCGATATTGATCGTCTTGAAGGAAGTTTCAGAACTTAGAGTGGAAATCTCCCACTTGGAAGCTACCAAATTAATTTTTTTCAATAAAATTGTAACATCCCAAGTTTTTCAACAATAAATAAAGCAAGTGAGAGTTCAATTACTCAAAAATTACAATAAACAAAAACTTTTCTATACATATAGTGCCACATATAGATTCATGCATATAGTAATTTTTCTTTTGTGCAATTGCCATGATGAGTGCTAGCATGTTGATCTATTGATATGTGAACACTAATCAAGATCACAAAACCCTAAATTGAGGAGAAACAAAGAAAATAAGAAAAACCCATTCTTCACTCACATACTCTCTATGTAAAAATGCAAAATCATCACCAAGGCCATAATTGCTTGCTTCCTTGCTTCTAAAATGTTTCAATATGATAAACTAACACAATTGCATCATTGGATCATGAATCAAATCAAGAAAAATAAAGATTTCAACATACATGTGATAATGGTCATTTGGGTGAAAAATATTTTCTTCACCACTTTGCACCCCTGTATTTCTTAAAACCTAAACTAAACTTTGTCAACCAAAGCCATGTCATCCAAGACCATGTCAAGGTGAGTACTTTTCATGTTGACCACCATGGCCAGAGTTGACTAGGTTGACCAGAATTTAATTGCCAAAATGAGATCTGAAAATAAAAAGAAGATCACCTCAAATTTGAAACTTTGCAATTCTTTTCCAAAATGAGTACCACCACCACCAATACTTCACTCTAATTATATAAGAGAGATTCACCAAAAAGATCTGCAATTTTCGAAGAAAAGTTTCTTGCGGGCATTATGTCGAACAGGTTGCAGGCAGCTTTTCCAATTTTAGTTACATGCTATTGTCCAGCAGATTTGAGCCTAAACCACTTTGCAATGGTGATCATTAGCTAGTTCTACACCCCCTGCCTCTAGCCCAGTACCTGCATGGTCGATTAAAGCCAAGGAAAAACCCTAAACTATGAAGAACTACACCATGCCGGCCACTTTGGCCATCCTCTCTCCAGCCCTCCTCTCACCCTTTCCTCTTGTCCTCGAGACTCTCTGGCACTCAAGGAATCGAGTGGTACACGCACGGGCAAAGCCAAGCCTTGGCATTGGCCAGAACAGCCATGCCAAAACCATGCCGTACCGTGCCCATGCCGTGATCACCGCTGGGCCGCCAGACGCCGTGCACTCGAACGCGCTCGTCCTCGCCCTGCATCCCTACCATGGCCTCGAGCATCCACTCCACTCACCTACGCGCTAGACACACTCAAGCACCGCCCAGGGCCTTGTCACCGTCGTCCTCGCCGGTGGAGTACCGCGGGTGTGCACTCACTCATCACACGCGCCGATCCATTCCGTCGCCCTTTCTCTGCGCCAATACGGGTTGAGCATCGCCAGACACCGCCTAGCCGTAGCCGTCCCTCGCCTTGCCCTTTCACGCACCACAGGAGCCGCGCCATGGCCGCGCCCTTGCGCACACTCGGCCTCCCTCTCCTCTATAAATAGCAACGATCGGCACCCTCACTCTTCACACAATCCACTCCCCTCACCTCACTGAGACTCCTCCACCAGTCAATTTCACCAGAGCTCGCCGGAGCTGCTCGAATTGCGAGCGAGTCCGCCGGAGCCCGCGGAAGCTCTGCGTCGATTGGAGCCTCCCGAGCGCCGCCACTTCACCAGGCTGTTCGTCGACCACCACTTCTCCGCGCACCTTGCCAGAGACCTGCAATGGCCTGGTAAGCCCTCCGACACCCTACCCACGCTCTGACCTCGCCGGAATCCCGCCGGGGACGACGACACTCACCAGCCGTCGATCAAGCCCCAGATCCTACGGCCACGTTTAAACATACCGTTTCGCTGTGACTGAGGCGCCGACAGGTGGTCCCCACCTCGTCAGCAGCCCACTCGCACCCCGGCTTGCTGGGCTGCACGTGTTTAAATTTCAGTGGCCCAGTAGCTTTCCGCAGGCCCAAAATTCAAATAAATGTTTAAACTTAATTTGAATTGTGCTGCAGATGGTTTAGTAAAAATTGAATAGTTTAAAATCTGTCAAACCAAATTTAGCAAACTTTATATCATTGGAAAGCTCATGAAATTATCTAACTAATGCCACTAGCCTCATGTCCAAATTCGTATTAATTTTTAAATGATAAAAATAACAAGGCAGAGCCTTTTCTAACTTCAAATAATTATTAAAAATAATCTACAAATGATTTTAAGTTGATTCCAATTCTAATAAATCACAAATGATGTTCTCTAATTGATTATGCAATAATATAGCCAGGTTATTTGCATGATCATGGACTAGATCAAATAAAATAGCTATGTAGTGAGTTCTAGAACAATTAAACTTGGAATTTAAATTTAATGAATAGTATGAGAGCTACTCTCTCATTTAAATCTTGATCCTAAGTAATATACCCAGGGGGAATGACCTAGGCTAATGAACCCCTGATAAGTATTACTTAGAGATTTTAATGCATTTCAAATAATAATATGATAAAATGTGTAGTGTAGCACTTTAATTAAATTAGACTCACATATAATAGATATGAAATGTTGACTTGGGTCAACCTATATTTCATACCTGATTATTATATGAAGAGATTAAATCTTATTATGAAGTAAAGAGAAGAAATGAATTTCTTTAAGGACCTACCTATCTAAATTTAAGAAATAGGAATAATGAGAGGAAAGTATTTTTTTTTTATAAATAAGAAATCATCAAATAACTCACCATGCCATGTTTGATTGATAATAGGACTAGAGTGTGAACTCTTTGAGTGTTCCTAGTTTAGCATATGAGTTTGGTTTAGTATTTATACCTCGTATTCGTATATAGACGCTAGTAACGAGGATTACCAAGAGGAGGAGGCCTATTCCCAAGAAGAGGAAGAGCACTTTGATCACTACTCAGCTCAAGGCAAGCTAACCCTTGCTAAATATAAATGCTTAGCTCTACAAGAGCAAAGGCCTCATCACACTTTACTTTTATGTATTACCTATCCCATGTTTTTACTTAATTTTACTTTGGCTTATTTACTTCAAAGTACTTTTGATTTATGATTCACTTGGTCTAGAATAGAACAATACTTGGGTTAGATGAACACAAATCAAAGCTAGATAGCACCTCTCATTTAGTGGCTATTGCTAATCAATTAAAAATTGACTACTCTAGATGGGAACAAGTGATGTTGATATGAATTGAAACCTTGGAATGATGGTTCATTCCATGGAATGACTTTGAAGGTGAATATGACCAAGAGAAGATGGTGATTTTTGATATAAAACTGAGATGGTTTGGAATGCGATACCTTTCCAATTATACAAGTACCCCCACAATACCTGGGTAGGGCTTAACTAGAAACTTGTGTATTTTAGTATGGGTTCCCTCTATACAAGCATCATAGGGGTCACGCTGAGGCTGCCTCCGTATGTGAGAATGATGTGAATATGAGGTGAATGTACGACCCAAGCCCTGTGCAGCCCGGGTTAACAGTTGGTTCTCACCGGGAGGCCAAGCTCATGGGGAGAGGTGCCTATACTAGGACATATAAGTGAAAGGTTATGATTGATGATCCGCGTACTGAGTTACGATGATTCGGGGTTATCCTCGACGGATTAAATCAATAGTTGTGGCACAAGAGTACAACCTCTGCAGAGTGTTAAAACCTATTCGAATAGCCGTGTCCACGGTTACGGACGGTTGGAAGGGCCATACTACTTCCGTTATGATTTATGTTGAAATAATAATGGTGATTGATGAATTGTCTTGAATCCCAAATGAATTGTGGGAATGACACTAATGTTCCCACTTGAGTTAGTCTATTAAATAATGAGGATTTTATTAAATGTTTATTCAAAGAAAACTTGGCTTTATGCAAATAAACTTAGAGCTTAGTACCCCTTTAATACAATATATTATGCTTTACCCTAGTATTAGTTTACTTTAAAAGTACTCATGGCTTTGCCCTGGCTATTCAAATGCCAGACTATGAAGAGGAGCAACGTATCGGATGACGGACAGATGTCTACGATAACTAGGATCGTCTTCTAACGTCGTTGCCTGTGGAATTATGAGTCCACTACTACTACGCTTCCGCTACTTATGTGTGATGTTGAACAATCTATTTGTGTAATATTGGATCATGTGATCCCTTTATGTAAGACCTTATGTGTTGTAATAAATGATGACTCTGAACGACTTACTATTATATCTCGCAAAAACAATCTTCCTGGGATTGCGATGTATGATATGATAGGGCATCCGGACTTAAAAACCCGGGTGTTGACAAGTGGCCTATTTTCACATTCTCTTGTTATTAGGGCGCATTGTATCATTAACATGGAGGAAATTCACATAAAATGATCAGTTTGGATGAAAAGTTAGGGCCAAAAGAAGAGGGGAATCAATGAAGTCATGCCAAAGGTTATCAGAAACCTGTATCTTTTGCATGCTCTCGTCACCTACCTCAGTACGCTGAGATGATTACCACAACACGGGCCATGATTGAAGGTGCACATGAATTCGTAGATAATATATTTCCCAACATAAAATAACGATATGCTAGGGCGGCAACCCTAGAGTGTGGTTCCTGATCTTACTAACACCTAGAGGAGATGTTGGACGGTGTTTGTCCCTAGCAGCCACCGACTTGGTTGTGGAGATCTTGGGATCTCTAGATGGTGGATCCCGCCATGGTGACGCACATGCATGCATGTACATGCACTATGCACCTGAATAAACTTTCTCTCTACTTCTCTCTTGATCGCCACTGTTCGACGCGATTTTGTATAAGTTGCGGCCGTACTTTATTGCTTGGCAAACTAGCATAAAAGGAAGATAGAAAAGCAAAGAAAGTGCACATACGCACACAAGTCAATTGATTCAGCGTATTAGCTAGTATGTGATGCACATGGAGGCTAAACCTGTACTGAACAAGCAAACTGCATACATGGATGCATGGAGCAGATCATTGGTAAATTAACATAGTCGATCGATCCATCATCTTCACATGACGCATAGCAAAGTCACCGGACAGTCCAACCGACCGGCCGGCAGCGTACGTACGCGTATCAGATCAATCGGACGAGTACACACGAAGCTGCTCCGAATTTCTTGGAAGAGATCGATACGTTGAACGGCCGGCGGATTGGATAAGCCCGCAGAGCGCAAGAAAAGCAGAGGACCTCGCGGCCAGGATGCGCGCGCGGTTGTTATTGTCTTCGCGTCGTCCCCTGCTTATAACACCCAGCTACAGGGGGGAACTAATTAACACTCAGCTGGAAGCCATCGTACGTACCTGAGCAGAGACGCATAAGACACCGGGAGCCCTCGACCCAGGCGCAGCTCTTGTTCGTCGACACCAAGCAAACATCATACACACAAATCCATATATAGCCCAAATACCATACACATACACGCAGAGCAGGAGCAAGGATTGGCCGCCATGGAGCTCCCGAATGGCAAGGAACACGGTTGAATCTCCCTCCTCCACTCTCCCTTTTTCTCTTTCTCCAGCACACATGCACGCATGCATCTGGTGACGTACGTGACGCGGGCTGGAGTCGATGTGCAACCCATGGACAAGGCGAGAGGGTCAGGGTTGCCGGTATGCAGATCGGTGACGTCCCCTCTCCTAAGAGCTACTCCGAAGACGACGACGTCCGTGCTGGTCATGCCGGCGTGCAGCGCGGCGCCCTCTCCGCGACACCCATGAGACACGACGACGACATCCATGCCGAGGCTGCCGGCGTGTAACGCGGCGCCCTCTCCACGACGCCCACGAGACGCGACGACGACGTCCATGCCGAGGCTGCTGGCGTGTAGCGCGGCGCCATCTCCACGACACCTACGAGGTGCGACGACAACATCCGTGCCGAGGATGCCGACATGTAGCGCGGCGCCATCTCTACCACCCGCAAGGCACGACGACGACGTTCGTGCCAAGGCTGCCGGTGTGTAGCGCGGTGCCATCCTCTTCACTCCCGCGAGCAACGACAACGACATCCGCGACGAGGTTGCCATCGTGCAGGCGGTGCCATCAACACCACACCCGTGAGCCGCGACGACGATGTCCGCGACGAGGCTGCCGGCGTGCAGGGCGGCGCCATCAACATCACTCCCGCGAGCCGCGACGACGAAGTCCGCGACGTGGCTGCCGTCGTGCAGTGCGGCGCCATGTCCACCACCCGCAAGGCGCGGAGACGACGTGTGCAACGCGGCATTCTCTCCACCACACCCTCGTGGCGCGACGATGACGTCCTTGACGGGGCTGCCGGCATGCAACACGACGCCCTCTCCATGGCAACCACAAGGCGCGATGACGACATCCGTGCCGGGCATGCCGGCGTGCAGCGCGACACCCTCTCCACGACACCTGCGAGGCCGGGCTCCACCATGACATCCGGCATAGGCCTGCCGTCATGCAGCCCCGGACACGGGACCCAAGGGAGCTGACCCAACTCTCGCAGCAATAATGTTCGGGAACTCGGCGTGACCCATGACCGTTGCCCAAGGCAAATATGTGCTGAAGGCCGGAGGGGAGGAAGGCCACGCTGCCGCGCAGCTCGGATACCACACTCGGCTGTGGCCTGGCTGCCCATGGCAGTTGCTAGTTCGCCGCACATCAGGCCAAGACGAGGCGCTGACCACATTGGCTACACCGACTTGTGCATGTGTCGGTTTTTACCCTGACACCGATCTCCATCGACAACATACTCTCGCGAGGCATACCCCTTGCGCATCCCGATGAGGCTACTGGTCGTCGAGAAGTCCCAGCTGAGCGGACCCATGCTACTCCAACTACAACTACACCAACGCTGTCAAGATCGACGAGGCACGACGGCGAGGGCGGGTGTGGCCGAAGCGAAGGCCACGCTACTTGCGGCACGTGTACCGACGACGACACGGGCTCTGCCGCCGCCCCCAGCCCCCCACACACCACCACATCATGCATGGAGAATGTGAAGCGAAGACGACGGAAACGACCACACGGCTTAATCAGAGGTGTCTCGCGGCGTAACCCGCGAGAGTAATTAACCGGGTGCCTTCAGTGGCCCCAGGAACTAGGAGATCACAATCGCCATAGTTAGGTTCGCCGCGTGAGCAGGCCATGGAGCGCTTTGTATTCGGGAACTTGTACTTTGTTTCTCCAAGAGAGATTAATGAAATGCATGCTTCCCTATCTTTTTCTTGTGTACTATGGTACACTGGCACACCAGCACTTCTTTTATTTTACCTCGACACATCTGTCTTTCATAGACGCTTTTCTCGTGTCAAACAGTCACAGCTCGTCCATTGCATGCGAATTCGTTGGGTTATGAGTCACGTACACCCGTGACCAAGTCTCGATCGATACGTTGAATATTTTTTCCTTTTGAAAAAGTGTTTCGTACATTCACGCCTCTCTCTGTGGCGCCTGATTCTTTGGACAAGAGTTCATGCGTTGCTGCCCTTTTGAATGCCTAAAACGAAATTGGCGTTTGCCACACCCTAGGTGTTGCGGTACCAGTATCAATCCCCCAACATAAAATAAGGACCCATTAACACATGTTGATGAAATGGCACATGAAACTTTGATTAATAATTAGCTCCTATCATAAAATAGTAACGACACTGAAATACCACACTCAGTGGCAAGAATGAACTAGCGCACCACTACGAAATGAAATATGATATGATAGGTAATAACTACCCCCATCATAAAGTAATAAAGCCTATCATGGAAATGCCACATATATGCTACTCCCTCCGTCTATAAATAGATGTCTCAATTTTGTCAAAATTTGAATGTATCTAGACCCATTTTAGTATCTAGATACATTCAAATTTGTCCTAAGTTGAGACATCCTTTTATAGACGGAGGTTAGTATATAATATCTATCTCTTACATGAAGCAAGGCTCCCAGAACAAGCCACAGTGAAACGACACATGGAATAACAAGCTAAAATTACCGCATATCAAAAAATTAGCACATGTCGACGCGGTCATCTTTTGAGCAAGGTCTAACCATTTTTTATTTTATCAAAGTTGACCCCCCCCCCCCTTTTAGGGCCTAGAGGGAGGTTGTTTGGGAATACATATTTTGGACTAGATTAGACATGCATTTTTATGTCATCAATATTTAGACATGAAACCATGTTAAATACGTTTCAATATAATTATTATTTCAAATGGAAAAACTGGTCTCAAAAATATTATTTCCTTTGCATAAAAACACATGAGGCGTTATACCATTTAGTAACTACATAAATTTTCTTTTTGATATTAATCATCTCTATTCCTAGTAAAATCCCCTGACCGTACGTGTGCATTGGGACTGGAAAACCATAAACCAAAGTAAGTGGCATACTCATAGTGACATAAAACACGTCGTTCTCGAGGAAACGCCTAGGGAACACTCTTGTGTGTGTGTGTGTGTGTGTGTGTGTGTGTGTGTGTGTGTGTGTGTGTGTGTGTGTGTTTTCATACATGGAGGGAGTTTCCACCATGAGCAATGAGTGGATACACGACGATCATGTCGATCCCCAACTCCATCTATAGCGGGCCCAACCTCACCATCTCAATCAAAGCCACCACAGCCCACCATGTGACTCTTTAAGTGTACATATCGTTGCCAATAGCGCATGGAACAAAACGTGCATGATAGCTAGATATAGTTTAAAACATATGAATGTTGTGGATTTGTTTGGGATCCTACCGTCGGGGCACACCGCGAGGATGCCCTTTGACATCGCGATCTAGTCCTTGTCTAGTGGCATGGACGGGCTGCCCAGGAAGAGCGAGAGCACGCCGACTTCATCCTTCACGGTTGCGTTCATCCCTGCCAGTATGTCACACTACAAATACCTTTCGCTATCGCACAACATGTAAATGGCTATGTGCGTGCCCGACGTGGTTCCAGCGGCTGTGCCACTACCCCGCCCAAACACTAACACGCCGTCCACACAGTGTTCTACCGCCTCTTCCCGTTGTGCGCATATTGTGCCCCACATTGTCAGTGGTGTCTTTGTCGCGACTCGGCCTCGACGTCTTCAACAGTTGCTCTTCAGCCATTGTCCTCTCACCATGTGGAAAACGGTTTCATTTCATAGTTTGTTTGATGATTTTCTCTTTAGTTGATTGCACTGTTGCAGCATTGCTGCCATCTAGGGCATGTTATTTTCGTTTAGATTCTCTCCTGCCCAGTTGCCCACACAGTTTGATGGATCCCGTGATGTAGTCTGTCGGTGTCGGAAGAGCGCACCGATATGATGCAACAGTTCATGTTGGAGTGTCGAGTGCCCGGTACTCCGGTAAGAGGTGGCTGCTCCTGTACCGCATGCTGCAGTGATTCTTTCACTACGGGTAGGCTCGAGTCTATAATAGCAGCTGCAACGATTGTGTTGGCAAGAAGACCAAGTACAAGCACACAACACTTGCATGTCAAAGACCTTCTCGAGCAAAGAAAAGAAGGTAGAGGCATGCCGGTAATAAGAGCAGCAGCAAGCAAATCGCCTACTAGTTGTCGTAGTAGCCATGCATGCAGTTAAATAAAAGGTCGAACATATGATTATTTATTCATGCATCAATTCCTAGACGGCCATGCAGCTTTATATAGTACTGTAAAACAATACTTGACAAACCCCTCCTAAATTTTGCTAAAACTGAGGAAAACCACCTTCCATACCGATAATGACGACACTAACAAAGATCACTGTAACAAGAGGAAGGAACCAATAGACTCGTGTGCCATCGTTAAGTAGCTTGTTTTGAAAGTACTTCAATTATAAACGTCTCGACCTGTATTCCGACGTAATGCCGTATATATATGGATCCTCGGCGGTGCTGGCGGCCATGGATTAAAAAAAACCAAAATGGAGGCAACTAATAAAAGATGCACCAATACACAACGAAGGAATGCATCCAGGCAAGCTAGGAATAGGATAGGTCAACCTTCTTGCTTAGTAGTCGTACCTAGGCGTCTGAGATGATCGATGCTTGAGTGCTTTCGTCCATCTCAAATGTGTGCATTTGTTTACCTTGAATTCACATGGGTGTACTTGGCCAACCAATTTGGAGTCGTTGATCGCATGTATGAGACGTGTCGCCGCATCACTTGAGTAGGGGATGTCATGCACGATCTACTCCGACGCGGTTGACGGCGGCATTAGGAACAGATAGCAGAAATTGTATGCAGAGGTCTATCTACCACCCCTTTCACCGTAGGTCGACATGATTCAAGTGCAACAATCTCGGTGCCCATAGACGAAGAAAGACTCCCTGGGGCGTAGCTAGCTAGAGGTGCACACGCCTTCTCTTGAACATACACAAAGTCAATCATGTACAAACCGACTTGTCATCACATGGACACCTCATAAAGCGTATAGTGTTGAGCGTTTCACGGATGGTCGACACTCGTCATCACATGCACGGTGTCAACATTATGTGTGACACCCAATCATCATATGAAGGTGCACATGCCGATAACAAAATTGCAGGACAATACAGTTATCATTCCGAGGCAAAATCTACACAACCTTCCCCCTCAACCTTTCCAACCAACAACATGAAATTGATAGACCACCAATTCCCACTATGAGCACTCTCGCGTGTGACTCCCACTCTTAGCTCCACCACCGCAACCTAGGGCATCAAATCTATCGAGGGACATGCATGATTACCCCATCCTCATCGAGGAGCACAACCCGTTATGCCTCTAGGCGAAGGTACACCATCCATAACTTCAGTGGTGTGTGTCTCAGGAGGAGCATGTACTGTCGAGAACCTTGCCTCCTGGCAGTCCGTCACCATAGAGATGCATACCTCTTGTGCGCTCTCGGATTTGCCGTTGGTGCGGCGTCAAACTTGTTTCGTGTTTATTTGAGCAAGCTATATCTTGTGCGCTCAACAACTAGTTGTGTGTTAATTACAAGGTTGTAAAAAACGCTAGGCGCAAGTGAGACGGTTGGCATTCGCCTAGTGCCTAGGCGATGCTTAAGCGAGCTAGGCGCAGCCTATGTGGACATAGTTTATACCATAAAGTGTGTGTATATGGGTTATTATATTTAAATAAACATTAATTTAGAGCAAGTAAATGTGCATATTTATAATTACTACCTTTAGAATAATGCCCATCTAGGTCTTTCGTGAAGTATGGGATGACTTCTTATTGTGGAAGACAATTTCTTGGTTAAGCTGTTTAGATTTCCGCTTATGCCCTATGTGAGGTGTTTGTCCATCACTGAGTGCCTAAGCGTGAGACTCTTTTTTAACTCTAGGATGCTTCGTGAATTGCTTAGTCCATCTTACATGCGCGTGAGTTAGTTCTTTCGAATTAAATAGAGTAGCATGCATGCTAGATTTGTGGTCCATACGGTACTCCACCATGCATGCATTCATGCATCAGGTTGGGTCACCCAGTTTATGAGGCCAATCCTATACACCCAGATTTAATTGGCCATGAAAGCCCGGTAGAGAGATCAATCATGCCAAAGGCCCAAATAGCAATCCAGGAACAACATAGAAGGTGCATTGCAATGTTTAGTCCCACCTTGCTAAGCCAAGGAGATAGAGACCAACTTATAAGGGGATCTTTTTGTTGTCTTCTAGATAGTAGAAGAAGCACATGAAAGACACATAAATAGCGCGTGCGCTCGCGTGAATATTCGCGACTTAAGACTTTGGACGCTTGGCGGCGCCTAGCCTAGCCTAGCATATATTATCTATGTTTTTTATTTGCAATTTTTATTTGCAATTTCTGTCGGGTCGAGCTGGTACGGTTGAGAATACCTGGCCTGACAGATGCAATGTAATTACTTAGATGATGCTTTCCCTCCTAGCTTATGTCAAAATCTAGTGTGCTATCGGCCTATAATCAATGGTGGTGGGATAAAGTTTGATCTCGTGACTGTTCCTGTATCTTAAAATATTGGCGATTATTCTCTGTGATTCTGATTCGTCTATCAAACCGAAAGGGGTTGTCAGGCCACAATATATGAGCCGGTTTTTCATTTTGATTGTTAACACCAAACTTAGTTGTGCGGTTGGATTCTGAAACCGTTGCAACTTGCCAGACTTGCATTGTGAGTTTGTGATACAAAGAGGTTATAAACGAGAATTCTTTGTTTCTTTCAGAACATGTGGTTACCGACTCCTGAATGAAGAGGATAATACAATTAGGAGAAGGAAGTTTTCAGTCAAAATGCATCTTGAGAGCTTTCACATTTTCTAAAATTAAGATACGCGATTTTAGTACAAGCAAGCAGTATAATTGGATATCAAGAAACACTTTTAAATAAATAGATCACGGCAAGGTTCTCATCAGCAAGATCGATTGACCTGTTCTTATTTCCTATCAGGATAACATGAATTATGCTTTATGCTGTGAAAGAAATGGGATGATATGTTACATATTCACTATATTAATGTTACACATAGTGATCAACTGGCACCAAAAATAACTTTGGACATTCCTCTAGTTCTTGGCGACTGCCGTCATGCCCACATGCTTGAATGATAAATTTCAGGGAAGTAACTTCGTCAGGAACCAGGAGATTTGATACATAGAAGGCTTCAACACTTGCAACCCCAAGAAAATTTCTGGAAGGCTTAGTATTTGAATCCGCAGTTAACTTCTCCACATATACATTATACTTGGTAAATGATGCATGACGGCTGGTATTCAGCTTCCAGCTAACTTTCAAACTCAGAAGCTTAGATGTGTCGGAATTTTTCGACCATGATATGTACCCGCCTTCTGTCATCCATGATTTTGCTGGTGGGAACAGCTTGTCATCATTGCTGTTCCGAATACTTATATGGCCTAGCGATGCATGGTAAGCTAACGATCTACTTCCATTTGCCTCCGAGCTTCCATCTTCCTCTATTTCTGTATTGACTCCGCCGGTAGTTTTTAGAGTGCATACAATGTTGATTCCAGTTAATGTGTAGCTGGCACTGGACTGGACAGTTGCTTGGTAGAGGACCCAGTTTTGGTTATCTGGAGCTTGTGGCGCTACCTTATCAGATTGAACATACGAGCAATACATGCGATTTTGTTTCTTCCTATGGAATGTTGTTATGTCATCTGCAATGAGAATGGAAGTATTCCCCTTGTTTCTAGATGACAAGTCCAGGGACAAGCCTACGACACAGTTTGCATCAGCATTGACCTGAATCAATCAACCAAGAAGGAACTATATCATTTTTCTGAACAGAATATAGCTCCGAGAACACTAGGTTGAGGGTTGACATCCAGTGTTATCATGGATTCAGGGGCCTAGTGTCAATATTCGTAACAAGTAACATTTCTATAGTCTGATTGTGAAAGAAGTTTTCACAGAATTCAAGTCTTCATTCGCTTTTGCACATAAATAGAACAAGTGAGTATGCTCAGTGATCAACTGGAAGAGCTAAAATGAGATAACAAATGAAACAGATCTTCTCACCGAATAAAATAGAAGTACAGATCCATCTTCCATGGATAGTCCACCATTAAAAAGCTGCTCCGAGAAAATAACATTCTGCTCGAGACTTCCTTTGACTGTCACACAGCCCCCACCACTGAACTGCTCATCCTTGAAACTGTATATCGACCAGCGAAAAAAATGTTACAAATTGGAAAGACTTGTACAAGACATAGTATGAAATGTAAAGGGCAAGCAGAAATGGCATGCTCTCTGATCAAGTGCATAAGATGGGGATGGACATTGCAGCAGAGTTCCTCACTTCTCTGAGAAAAGCTAAGGGGTCCCTCCCCATTCAGTCCCTTTTTTTTAATAAAATGCACAATGAATGCAAATGTGACTACAAGAAATAACCGATATCCATTCCACTTGTTTGAAACGTATACATTTTTAAAACCTTATCATAAGAAGTGGGAAGCATACACAAGAATTCAAGGCACAGATAATTACGTCTCACTTGTGCTGAGCTTACTTGATAGAAGTTTGCACCGGTGTCTGAACTTCATCTCCAGTGTATTTAAGCATAGGCTAACAAAAAGGGGGCATGATGACAAGTTAGTTAAGGTTGGGCTGACAAATGTCACCCTTAAATCCATAAAAATAATCAGCAATTTTTAGAGACATAAATGGTAGTACCATTTTGAAAAGAAGTTTCAACCCTGCAATTTAAACCTTTAGCTGGTAAACATATTTATTGAAGTGCAAGAAACTTTTATTTTTTGCTTATCATCAACATATGTCAGGTAGGGATTTATTTTTTTTACTCACGCAGGACAGCATATCTCTGTTTTTAGGTATACCATCATTATGTGTCGGGGTGTATAGAGTGTGAACAATGCAGAAGACATGACCAACAGGATCTGGCAGCATAGTACCTGAAAACTTTGGCAAGAAATATTGTTCCATGGATTACCAGAGACTTGTCGACCTTCATAACATACCTGATAACCATGACCCTGAACAGAGCAGGCAAAGGAAAGAACATTAAGCAACTTTTATACTACACCCTCTGTTCATAAATATAAGATGTTTTAGACATTTCAAAGTGAACCAGATACACAGCATAATGAGTGAATGTACACACTAAAAGTAGACTAGATACATACCAAAATAGATGAATCTACAAAAAGCTAAAACATCTTATATTAGTGAACAGAGGGAGTATTTACTGATTATACTCACTATTCAGTGCTAAGTATCAAGTTACGCATGTCAAACATGGCACAAATAGCTATTCATTTTCACAACTTTCCATTGTGGACCAGCATTCCTGGGATTAGAGGTTTAGTAAACAGCTTCAACATCATATGACATGCCTACACTGCAGGTACTATCATAATATAGATTCTCAGTAGATGTATTTATTTACGCCTGAACGATGTTCAGATAATTGGTGCAAATAATAAAAATAAGTGGGAATCTACCTGATCAAAATCTGAGTAGAAAGGTAACTCTTTGGGATAACTCTGAAGAACACCCCATGATTTTTCAACGAGGCCCCACCAACTGCAGTATTTCTAGGTGAATACTTTCAGAATAATATGTTAGAACTTAGAAGCATGTCCACAGTACATTACCGATTTTGTGCACTCTGAAAGTCAGGTGGTTGGTTAGTTTCATATATCCATCCAGGAGCAAATATGGCAGTAGAGATATCATCTTTCTTCAGTAGATCAAGGGCAACATTTGTCTAGCAAAATAGACATTCATTCTTAAAACAAGGTGATGAAGAATAGAACGCATTTACATTAAAGCAAACTCAAATTAGAGGGATGATCTACTGCAATACTGTAGCAGCCAGGCAATGTTTTGCAGTTGTCATGTTTTAAACTAAATATGATAATGTAAAGTAATAAGCCCAGTGAGATACTTAAGCATTAGTGTATGCATCAATTATACACTTCATATCTGCAGGAAAATTGTTGAGGTATACTAAAAATACCTTACTACAGTAGTTTGGTTGCCAGTTTCAAAACAGAGTACAAAAAGAGAGATATGCATATTTTTTTTGTATTAACTTCGCAAGTATAATTCTTATTGGAAATACTTGACCATCATGACCTGAACCAAACAGAGAGAAGCGTTCACATACATCCCACTGCCCACCACCATAAGTATTTCGGCCAAAAACATCAATACCCATGTACACATCGTACTTGCGGTCTCCAGCAGCTGCAGCTGAATCTTGTGGATACTTTTCCTACAAAAAGCATCCCAATATTTTCAGGTCATCATCTAAGCGAGATTCCGGGGGACCATAGAAGGTTACCTTCCAAGTATAGTTGACAAATAAGCCATCACACAAATCAAAGAATGGCTTGTTGTATTTATTGAGCTTATCCTGCCAGCCGAGGTCGCCATTCACAGTAACTGCATCATACCTGTAGAGCCAAGAAAGGAACACCAATTTGTTCGTCAGACTAGCTCCACAACTGAAAATCGGTGATGCTTATCATCGCAGAGTAAGAAAAGTACCATATGACTAAAGATCCTGGCACAGCAGCATGCATTGTCTTGGTTAGATGATTGATGAACTCTTTGAGGTTATCGATGAACTGAGTGTCGAGTTTAACCTCGATATTGATCGTCTTGAAGGAAGTTTCAGAACTTAGAGTGGAAATCTCCCACTTGGAAGCTACCAAATTAATTTTTTTCAATAAAATTGTAACATCCCAAGTTTTTCAACAATAAATAAAGCAAGTGAGAGTTCAATTACTCAAAAATTACAATAAACAAAAACTTTTCTATACATATAGTGCCACATATAGATTCATGCATATAGTAATTTTTCTTTTGTGCAATTGCCATGATGAGTGCTAGCATGTTGATCTATTGATATGTGAACACTAATCAAGATCACAAAACCCTAAATTGAGGAGAAACAAAGAAAATAAGAAAAACCCATTCTTCACTCACATACTCTCTATGTAAAAATGCAAAATCATCACCAAGGCCATAATTGCTTGCTTCCTTGCTTCTAAAATGTTTCAATATGATAAACTAACACAATTGCATCATTGGATCATGAATCAAATCAAGAAAAATAAAGATTTCAACATACATGTGATAATGGTCATTTGGGTGAAAAATATTTTCTTCACCACTTTGCACCCCTGTATTTCTTAAAACCTAAACTAAACTTTGTCAACCAAAGCCATGTCATCCAAGACCATGTCAAGGTGAGTACTTTTCATGTTGACCACCATGGCCAGAGTTGACTAGGTTGACCAGAATTTAATTGCCAAAATGAGATCTGAAAATAAAAAGAAGATCACCTCAAATTTGAAACTTTGCAATTCTTTTCCAAAATGAGTACCACCACCACCAATACTTCACTCTAATTATATAAGAGAGATTCACCAAAAAGATCTGCAATTTTCGAAGAAAAGTTTCTTGCGGGCATTATGTCGAACAGGTTGCAGGCAGCTTTTCCAATTTTAGTTACATGCTATTGTCCAGCAGATTTGAGCCTAAACCACTTTGCAATGGTGATCATTAGCTAGTTCTACACCCCCTGCCTCTAGCCCAGTACCTGCATGGTCGATTAAAGCCAAGGAAAAACCCTAAACTATGAAGAACTACACCATGCCGGCCACTTTGGCCATCCTCTCTCCAGCCCTCCTCTCACCCTTTCCTCTTGTCCTCGAGACTCTCTGGCACTCAAGGAATCGAGTGGTACACGCACGGGCAAAGCCAAGCCTTGGCATTGGCCAGAACAGCCATGCCAAAACCATGCCAGTACCGTGCCCATGCCGTGATCACCGCGCTCTGGAGCGCGCCAGGACGCCGTGCACTCGAACGCGCTCGTCCTCGCCCTGCATCCCTACCATGGCCTCGAGCATCCACTCCACTCACCCTACGCGCTAGACACACTCAAGCACCGCCCAGGCCTTGTCACCGTCGTCCTCGCCGGTGAGTACCGCGGGTACCGCGGCACTCATCACACGCGCCCGATCCATTCCGTCGCCCTTTCTCTGCGCCAATACGGGTTGAGCATCGCCGGACACCGCCTAGCCGTAGCCGTCCTCGCCTTGCCCTTTCACGCACCACAGAGCCGCGCCATGGCCGCGCCCTTGCACACTCGGCCTCCTCCTCCCTCTAAATAGCAACGATCGGCACCCTCACTCTTCACACAATCCACTCCCCTCACCTCACCGAGACTCCTCCACCGTCAATTTCACCGAGCTCGCCGGAGCTGCCGGACAGCTGGAGTCCGCCGGAGCCCGCGGAAGCTCGCGATTGGAGCCTCCCGAGCGCCGCCACTTCACCAGGCTGTTCTTCGTCGACCACCACTTCTCCGCGCACCTTGCCAGAGACCTGCAATGGCCTGGTAAGCCCTCCGACACCCTACCCACGCTCTGACCTCGCCGGAATCCCGCCGGGACGACGACACTCACCCCGTCGATCAAGCCCCAGATCCTACGGCCACGTTTAAACATACCGTTTCGCTGTGTTATGAGGCGCCGACAGGTGGCCCCCACCTTGTCAGGCAGCCCACTCGCACCCGCGGCTTGCTGGGCTGCACAGTGTTTAAATTTCAGTTTCGGCCCAGTAGCTTTCCCGCCCAGGCCCAAAATTCAAATAAATGTTTAAACTTAATTTGAATTGTGCTGCAGATGGTTTAGTAAAAATTGAATAGTTTAAAATCTGTCAAACCAAATTTAGCAAACTTTATATCATTGGAAAGCTCATGAAATTATCTAACTAATGCCACTAGCCTCATGTCCAAATTCGTATTAATTTTTAAATGATAAAAATAACAAGGCAGAGCCTTTTCTAACTTCAAATAATTATTAAAAATAATCTACAAATGATTTTAAGTTGATTCCAATTCTAATAAATCACAAATGATGTTCTCTAATTGATTATGCAATAATATAGCCAGGTTATTTGCATGATCATGGACTAGATCAAATAAAATAGCTATGTAGTGAGTTCTAGAACAATTAAACTTGGAATTTAAATTTAATGAATAGTATGAGAGCTACTCTCTCATTTAAATCTTGATCCTAAGTAATATACCCAGGGGGAATGACCTAGGCTAATGAACCCCTGATAAGTATTACTTAGAGATTTTAATGCATTTCAAATAATAATATGATAAAATGTGTAGTGTAGCACTTTAATTAAATTAGACTCACATATAATAGATATGAAATGTTGACTTGGGTCAACCTATATTTCATACCTGATTATTATATGAAGAGATTAAATCTTATTATGAAGTAAAGAGAAGAAATGAATTTCTTTAAGGACCTACCTATCTAAATTTAAGAAATAGGAATAATGAGAGGAAAGTATTTTTTTTTTATAAATAAGAAATCATCAAATAACTCACCATGCCATGTTTGATTGATAATAGGACTAGAGTGTGAACTCTTTGAGTGTTCCTAGTTTAGCATATGAGTTTGGTTTAGTATTTATACCTCGTATTCGTATATAGACGCTAGTAACGAGGATTACCAAGAGGAGGAGGCCTATTCCCAAGAAGAGGAAGAGCACTTTGATCACTACTCAGCTCAAGGCAAGCTAACCCTTGCTAAATATAAATGCTTAGCTCTACAAGAGCAAAGGCCTCATCACACTTTACTTTTATGTATTACCTATCCCATGTTTTTACTTAATTTTACTTTGGCTTATTTACTTCAAAGTACTTTTGATTTATGATTCACTTGGTCTAGAATAGAACAATACTTGGGTTAGATGAACACAAATCAAAGCTAGATAGCACCTCTCATTTAGTGGCTATTGCTAATCAATTAAAAATTGACTACTCTAGATGGGAACAAGTGATGTTGATATGAATTGAAACCTTGGAATGATGGTTCATTCCATGGAATGACTTTGAAGGTGAATATGACCAAGAGAAGATGGTGATTTTTGATATAAAACTGAGATGGTTTGGAATGCGATACCTTTCCAATTATACAAGTACCCCCACAATACCTGATTATGGGTAGGGCTTAACTAGAAACTTGTGTATTTTAGTATGGGTTCCCTCTATACAAGCATCATAGGGGTCACGCTGAGGCTGCCTCCGTATGTGAGAATGATGTGAATATGAGGTGAATGTACGACCCAAGCCCTGTGCAGTTCCCGGGTTAACCGTTGGTTCTCACCGGGAGGCCAAGCTCATGGGGAGAGGTGCCTATACTAGGACATATAAGTGAAAGGTTATGATTGATGATCCGCGTACTGAGTTACGATGATTCGGGGTTATCCTCGACGGATTAAATCAATAGTTGTGGCACAAGAGTACAACCTCTGCAGAGTGTTAAAACCTATTCGAATAGCCGTGTCCGCGGTTACGGACGGTTGGAAGGGCCATACTACTTCCGTTATCAGGATTTATGTTGAAATAATAATGGTGATTGATGAATTGTCTTGAATCCCAAATGAATTGTGGGAATGACACTAATGTTCCCACTTGAGTTAGTCTATTAAATAATGAGGATTTTATTAAATGTTTATTCAAAGAAAACTTGGCTTTATGCAAATAAACTTAGAGCTTAGTACCCCTTTAATACAATATATTATGCTTTACCCTAGTATTAGTTTGCGAGTACTTTAAAAGTACTCATGGCTTTGCCCTGGCTATTCAAATGCCAGACTATGAAGAGGAGCAACAGTATCAGGATGACGGACAGCAGGATGTCTACGATAACTAGGATCGTCTTCTAACGTCAAGCGTTGCCTGTGGAATTATGAGTCCACTACTACGACGCTTCCGCTACTTATGTGTGATGTTGAACAATCTATTTGTGTAATATTGGATCATGTGATCCCTTTATGTAAGACCTTATGTGTTGTAATAAATGATGACTCTGAACGACTTACTATTATATCTCGCAAAAACAATCTTCCTGGGATTGCGATGTATGATATGATAGGGCATCCGGACTTAAAAACCCGGGTGTTGACAAGTGGCCTATTTTCACATTCTCTTGTTATTAGGGCGCATTGTATCATTAACATGGAGGAAATTCACATAAAATGATCAGTTTGGATGAAAAGTTAGGGCCAAAAGAAGAGGGGAATCAATGAAGTCATGCCAAAGGTTATCAGAAACCTGTATCTTTTGCATGCTCTCGTCACCTACCTCAGTACGCTGAGATGATTACCACAACACGGGCCATGATTGAAGGTGCACATGAATTCGTAGATAATATATTTCCCAACATAAAATAACGATATGCTAGGGCGGCAACCCTAGAGTGTGGTTCCTGATCTTACTAACACCTAGAGGAGATGTTGGACGGTGTTTGTCCCTAGCAGCCACCGACTTGGTTGTGGAGATCTTGGGATCTCTAGATGGTGGATCCCGCCATGGTGACGCACATGCATGCATGTACATGCACTATGCACCTGAATAAACTTTCTCTCTACTTCTCTCTTGATCGCCACTGTTCGACGCGATTTTGTATAAGTTGCGGCCGTACTTTATTGCTTGGCAAACTAGCATAAAAGGAAGATAGAAAAGCAAAGAAAGTGCACATACGCACACAAGTCAATTGATTCAGCGTATTAGCTAGTATGTGATGCACATGGAGGCTAAACCTGTACTGAACAAGCAAACTGCATACATGGATGCATGGAGCAGATCATTGGTAAATTAACATAGTCGATCGATCCATCATCTTCACATGACGCATAGCAAAGTCACCGGACAGTCCAACCGACCGGCCGGCAGCGTACGTACGCGTATCAGATCAATCGGACGAGTACACACGAAGCTGCTCCGAATTTCTTGGAAGAGATCGATACGTTGAACGGCCGGCGGATTGGATAAGCCCGCAGAGCGCAAGAAAAGCAGAGGACCTCGCGGCCAGGATGCGCGCGCGGTTGTTATTGTCTTCGCGTCGTCCCCTGCTTATAACACCCAGCTACAGGGGGGAACTAATTAACACTCAGCTGGAAGCCATCGTACGTACCTGAGCAGAGACGCATAAGACACCGGGAGCCCTCGACCCAGGCGCAGCTCTTGTTCGTCGACACCAAGCAAACATCATACACACAAATCCATATATAGCCCAAATACCATACACATACACGCAGAGCAGGAGCAAGGATTGGCCGCCATGGAGCTCCCGAATGGCAAGGAACACGGTTGAATCTCCCTCCTCCACTCTCCCTTTTTCTCTTTCTCCAGCACACATGCACGCATGCATCTGGTGACGTACGTGACGCGGGCTGGAGTCGATGTGCAACCCATGGACAAGGCGAGAGGGTCAGGGTTGCCGGTATGCAGATCGGTGACGTCCCCTCTCCTAAGAGCTACTCCGAAGACGACGACGTCCGTGCTGGTCATGCCGGCGTGCAGCGCGGCGCCCTCTCCGCGACACCCATGAGACACGACGACGACATCCATGCCGAGGCTGCCGGCGTGTAACGCGGCGCCCTCTCCACGACGCCCACGAGACGCGACGACGACGTCCATGCCGAGGCTGCTGGCGTGTAGCGCGGCGCCATCTCCACGACACCTACGAGGTGCGACGACAACATCCGTGCCGAGGATGCCGACATGTAGCGCGGCGCCATCTCTACCACCCGCAAGGCACGACGACGACGTTCGTGCCAAGGCTGCCGGTGTGTAGCGCGGTGCCATCCTCTTCACTCCCGCGAGCAACGACAACGACATCCGCGACGAGGTTGCCATCGTGCAGGCGGTGCCATCAACACCACACCCGTGAGCCGCGACGACGATGTCCGCGACGAGGCTGCCGGCGTGCAGGGCGGCGCCATCAACATCACTCCCGCGAGCCGCGACGACGAAGTCCACGACGTGGCTGCCGTCGTGCAGTGCGGCGCCATGTCCACCACCCGCAAGGCGCGGAGACGACGTGTGCAACGCGGCATTCTCTCCACCACACCCTCGTGGCGCGACGATGACGTCCTTGACGGGGCTGCCGGCATGCAACACGACGCCCTCTCCATGGCAACCACAAGGCGCGATGACGACATCCGTGCCGGGCATGCCGGCGTGCAGCGCGACACCCTCTCCACGACACCTGCGAGGCCGGGCTCCACCATGACATCCGGCATAGGCCTGCCGTCATGCAGCCCCGGACACGGGACCCAAGGGAGCTGACCCAACTCTCGCAGCAATAATGTTCGGGAACTCGGCGTGACCCATGACCGTTGCCCAAGGCAAATATGTGCTGAAGGCCGGAGGGGAGGAAGGCCACGCTGCCGCGCAGCTCGGATACCACACTCGGCTGTGGCCTGGCTGCCCATGGCAGTTGCTAGTTCGCCGCACATCAGGCCAAGACGAGGCGCTGACCACATTGGCTACACCGACTTGTGCATGTGTCGGTTTTTACCCTGACACCGATCTCCATCGACAACATACTCTCGCGAGGCATACCCCTTGCGCATCCCGATGAGGCTACTGGTCGTCGAGAAGTCCCAGCTGAGCGGACCCATGCTACTCCAACTACAACTACACCAACGCTGTCAAGATCGACGAGGCACGACGGCGAGGGCGGGTGTGGCCGAAGCGAAGGCCACGCTACTTGCGGCACGTGTACCGACGACGACACGGGCTCTGCCGCCGCCCCCAGCCCCCCACACACCACCACATCATGCATGGAGAATGTGAAGCGAAGACGACGGAAACGACCACACGGCTTAATCAGAGGTGTCTCGCGGCGTAACCCGCGAGAGTAATTAACCGGGTGCCTTCAGTGGCCCCAGGAACTAGGAGATCACAATCGCCATAGTTAGGTTCGCCGCGTGAGCAGGCCATGGAGCGCTTTGTATTCGGGAACTTGTACTTTGTTTCTCCAAGAGAGATTAATGAAATGCATGCTTCCCTATCTTTTTCTTGTGTACTATGGTACACTGGCACACCAGCACTTCTTTTATTTTACCCCGACACATCTGTCTTTCATAGACGCTTTTCTCGTGTCAAACAGTCACAGCTCGTCCATTGCATGCGAATTCGTTGGGTTATGAGTCACGTACACCCGTGACCAAGTCTCGATCGATACGTTGAATATTTTTTCCTTTTGAAAAAGTGTTTCGTACATTCACGCCTCTCTCTGTGGCGCCTGATTCTTTGGACAAGAGTTCATGCGTTGCTGCCCTTTTGAATGCCTAAAACGAAATTGGCGTTTGCCACACCCTAGGTGTTGCGGTACCAGTATCAATCCCCCAACATAAAATAAGGACCCATTAACACATGTTGATGAAATGGCACATGAAACTTTGATTAATAATTAGCTCCTATCATAAAATAGTAACGACACTGAAATACCACACTCAGTGGCAAGAATGAACTAGCGCACCACTACGAAATGAAATATGATATGATAGGTAATAACTACCCCCATCATAAAGTAATAAAGCCTATCATGGAAATGCCACATATATGCTACTCCCTCCGTCTATAAATAGATGTCTCAATTTTGTCAAAATTTGAATGTATCTAGACCCATTTTAGTATCTAGATACATTCAAATTTGTCCTAAGTTGAGACATCCTTTTATAGACGGAGGTTAGTATATAATATCTATCTCTTACATGAAGCAAGGCTCCCAGAACAAGCCACAGTGAAACGACACATGGAATAACAAGCTAAAATTACCGCATATCAAAAAATTAGCACATGTCGACGCGGTCATCTTTTGAGCAAGGTCTAACCATTTTTTATTTTATCAAAGTTGACCCCCCCCCCCCTTTTAGGGCCTAGAGGGAGGTTGTTTGGGAATACATATTTTGGACTAGATTAGACATGCATTTTTATGTCATCAATATTTAGACATGAAACCATGTTAAATACGTTTCAATATAATTATTATTTCAAATGGAAAAACTGGTCTCAAAAATATTATTTCCTTTGCATAAAAACACATGAGGCGTTATACCATTTAGTAACTACATAAATTTTCTTTTTGATATTAATCATCTCTATTCCTAGTAAAATCCCCTGACCGTACGTGTGCATTGGGACTGGAAAACCATAAACCAAAGTAAGTGGCATACTCATAGTGACATAAAACACGTCGTTCTCGAGGAAACGCCTAGGGAACACTCTTGTGTGTGTGTGTGTGTGTGTGTGTGTGTGTGTGTGTGTTTTCATACATGGAGGGAGTTTCCACCATGAGCAATGAGTGGATACACGACGATCATGTCGATCCCCAACTCCATCTATAGCGGGCCCAACCTCACCATCTCAATCAAAGCCACCACAGCCCACCATGTGACTCTTTAAGTGTACATATCGTTGCCAATAGCGCATGGAACAAAACGTGCATGATAGCTAGATATAGTTTAAAACATATGAATGTTGTGGATTTGTTTGGGATCCTACCGTCGGGGCACACCGCGAGGATGCCCTTTGACATCGCGATCTAGTCCTTGTCTAGTGGCATGGACGGGCTGCCCAGGAAGAGCGAGAGCACGCCGACTTCATCCTTCACGGTTGCGTTCATCCCTGCCAGTATGTCACACTACAAATACCTTTCGCTATCGCACAACATGTAAATGGCTATGTGCGTGCCCGACGTGGTTCCAGCGGCTGTGCCACTACCCCGCCCAAACACTAACACGCCGTCCACACAGTGTTCTACCGCCTCTTCCCGTTGTGCGCATATTGTGCCCCACATTGTCAGTGGTGTCTTTGTCGCGACTCGGCCTCGACGTCTTCAACAGTTGCTCTTCAGCCATTGTCCTCTCACCATGTGGAAAACGGTTTCATTTCATAGTTTGTTTGATGATTTTCTCTTTAGTTGATTGCACTGTTGCAGCATTGCTGCCATCTAGGGCATGTTATTTTCGTTTAGATTCTCTCCTGCCCAGTTGCCCACACAGTTTGATGGATCCCGTGATGTAGTCTGTCGGTGTCGGAAGAGCGCACCGATATGATGCAACAGTTCATGTTGGAGTGTCGAGTGCCCGGTACTCCGGTAAGAGGTGGCTGCTCCTGTACCGCATGCTGCAGTGATTCTTTCACTACGGGTAGGCTCGAGTCTATAATAGCAGCTGCAACGATTGTGTTGGCAAGAAGACCAAGTACAAGCACACAACACTTGCATGTCAAAGACCTTCTCGAGCAAAGAAAAGAAGGTAGAGGCATGCCGGTAATAAGAGCAGCAGCAAGCAAATCGCCTACTAGTTGTCGTAGTAGCCATGCATGCAGTTAAATAAAAGGTCGAACATATGATTATTTATTCATGCATCAATTCCTAGACGGCCATGCAGCTTTATATAGTACTGTAAAACAATACTTGACAAACCCCTCCTAAATTTTGCTAAAACTGAGGAAAACCACCTTCCATACCGATAATGACGACACTAACAAAGATCACTGTAACAAGAGGAAGGAACCAATAGACTCGTGTGCCATCGTTAAGTAGCTTGTTTTGAAAGTACTTCAATTATAAACGTCTCGACCTGTATTCCGACGTAATGCCGTATATATATGGATCCTCGGCGGTGCTGGCGGCCATGGATTAAAAAAAACCAAAATGGAGGCAACTAATAAAAGATGCACCAATACACAACGAAGGAATGCATCCAGGCAAGCTAGGAATAGGATAGGTCAACCTTCTTGCTTAGTAGTCGTACCTAGGCGTCTGAGATGATCGATGCTTGAGTGCTTTCGTCCATCTCAAATGTGTGCATTTGTTTACCTTGAATTCACATGGGTGTACTTGGCCAACCAATCTGGAGTCGTTGATCGCATGTATGAGACGTGTCGCCGCATCACTTGAGTAGGGGATGTCATGCACGATCTACTCCGACGCGGTTGACGGCGGCATTAGGAACAGATAGCAGAAATTGTATGCAGAGGTCTATCTACCACCCCTTTCACCGTAGGTCGACATGATTCAAGTGCAACAATCTCGGTGCCCATAGACGAAGAAAGACTCCCTGGGGCGTAGCTAGCTAGAGGTGCACACGCCTTCTCTTGAACATACACAAAGTCAATCATGTACAAACCGACTTGTCATCACATGGACACCTCATAAAGCGTATAGTGTTGAGCGTTTCACGGATGGTCGACACTCGTCATCACATGCACGGTGTCAACATTATGTGTGACACCCAATCATCATATGAAGGTGCACATGCCGATAACAAAATTGCAGGACAATACAGTTATCATTCCGAGGCAAAATCTACACAACCTTCCCCCTCAACCTTTCCAACCAACAACATGAAATTGATAGACCACCAATTCCCACTATGAGCACTCTCGCGTGTGACTCCCACTCTTAGCTCCACCACCGCAACCTAGGGCATCAAATCTATCGAGGGACATGCATGATTACCCCATCCTCATCGAGGAGCACAACCCGTTATGCCTCTAGGCGAAGGTACACCATCCATAACTTCAGTGGTGTGTGTCTCAGGAGGAGCATGTACTGTCGAGAACCTTGCCTCCTGGCAGTCCGTCACCATAGAGATGCATACCTCTTGTGCGCTCTCGGATTTGCCGTTGGTGCGGCGTCAAACTTGTTTCGTGTTTATTTGAGCAAGCTATATCTTGTGCGCTCAACAACTAGTTGTGTGTTAATTACAAGGTTGTAAAAAACGCTAGGCGCAAGTGAGACGGTTGGCATTCGCCTAGTGCCTAGGCGATGCTTAAGCGAGCTAGGCGCAGCCTATGTGGACATAGTTTATACCATAAAGTGTGTGTATATGGGTTATTATATTTAAATAAACATTAATTTAGAGCAAGTAAATGTGCATATTTATAATTACTACCTTTAGAATAATGCCCATCTAGGTCTTTCGTGAAGTATGGGATGACTTCTTATTGTGGAAGACAATTTCTTGGTTAAGCTGTTTAGATTTCCGCTTATGCCCTATGTGAGGTGTTTGTCCATCACTGAGTGCCTAAGCGTGAGACTCTTTTTTAACTCTAGGATGCTTCGTGAATTGCTTAGTCCATCTTACATGCGCGTGAGTTAGTTCTTTCGAATTAAATAGAGTAGCATGCATGCTAGATTTGTGGTCCATACGGTACTCCACCATGCATGCATTCATGCATCAGGTTGGGTCACCCAGTTTATGAGGCCAATCCTATACACCCAGATTTAATTGGCCATGAAAGCCCGGTAGAGAGATCAATCATGCCAAAGGCCCAAATAGCAATCCAGGAACAACATAGAAGGTGCATTGCAATGTTTAGTCCCACCTTGCTAAGCCAAGGAGATAGAGACCAACTTATAAGGGGATCTTTTTGTTGTCTTCTAGATAGTAGAAGAAGCACATGAAAGACACATAAATAGCGCGTGCGCTCGCGTGAATATTCGCGACTTAAGACTTTGGACGCTTGGCGGCGCCTAGCCTAGCCTAGCATATATTATCTATGTTTTTTATTTGCAATTTCTGTCGGGTCGAGCTGGTACGGTTGAGAATACCTGGCCTGACAGATGCAATGTAATTACTTAGATGATGCTTTCCCTCCTAGCTTATGTCAAAATCTAGTGTGCTATCGGCCTATAATCAATGGTGGTGGGATAAAGTTTGATCTCGTGACTGTTCCTGTATCTTAAAATATTGGCGATTATTCTCTGTGATTCTGATTCGTCTATCAAACCGAAAGGGGTTGTCAGGCCACAATATATGAGCCGGTTTTTCATTTTGATTGTTAACACCAAACTTAGTTGTGCGGTTGGATTCTGAAACCGTTGCAACTTGCCAGACTTGCATTGTGAGTTTGTGATACAAAGAGGTTATAAACGAGAATTCTTTGTTTCTTTCAGAACATGTGGTTACCGACTCCTGAATGAAGAGGATAATACAATTAGGAGAAGGAAGTTTTCAGTCAAAATGCATCTTGAGAGCTTTCACATTTTCTAAAATTAAGATACGCGATTTTAGTACAAGCAAGCAGTATAATTGGATATCAAGAAACACTTTTAAATAAATAGATCACGGCAAGGTTCTCATCAGCAAGATCGATTGACCTGTTCTTATTTCCTATCAGGATAACATGAATTATGCTTTATGCTGTGAAAGAAATGGGATGATATGTTACATATTCACTATATTAATGTTACACATAGTGATCAACTGGCACCAAAAATAACTTTGGACATTCCTCTAGTTCTTGGCGACTGCCGTCATGCCCACATGCTTGAATGATAAATTTCAGGGAAGTAACTTCGTCAGGAACCAGGAGATTTGATACATAGAAGGCTTCAACACTTGCAACCCCAAGAAAATTTCTGGAAGGCTTAGTATTTGAATCCGCAGTTAACTTCTCCACATATACATTATACTTGGTAAATGATGCATGACGGCTGGTATTCAGCTTCCAGCTAACTTTCAAACTCAGAAGCTTAGATGTGTCGGAATTTTTCGACCATGATATGTACCCGCCTTCTGTCATCCATGATTTTGCTGGTGGGAACAGCTTGTCATCATTGCTGTTCCGAATACTTATATGGCCTAGCGATGCATGGTAAGCTAACGATCTACTTCCATTTGCCTCCGAGCTTCCATCTTCCTCTATTTCTGTATTGACTCCGCCGGTAGTTTTTAGAGTGCATACAATGTTGATTCCAGTTAATGTGTAGCTGGCACTGGACTGGACAGTTGCTTGGTAGAGGACCCAGTTTTGGTTATCTGGAGCTTGTGGCGCTACCTTATCAGATTGAACATACGAGCAATACATGCGATTTTGTTTCTTCCTATGGAATGTTGTTATGTCATCTGCAATGAGAATGGAAGTATTCCCCTTGTTTCTAGATGACAAGTCCAGGGACAAGCCTACGACACAGTTTGCATCAGCATTGACCTGAATCAATCAACCAAGAAGGAACTATATCATTTTTCTGAACAGAATATAGCTCCGAGAACACTAGGTTGAGGGTTGACATCCAGTGTTATCATGGATTCAGGGGCCTAGTGTCAATATTCGTAACAAGTAACATTTCTATAGTCTGATTGTGAAAGAAGTTTTCACAGAATTCAAGTCTTCATTCGCTTTTGCACATAAATAGAACAAGTGAGTATGCTCAGTGATCAACTGGAAGAGCTAAAATGAGATAACAAATGAAACAGATCTTCTCACCGAATAAAATAGAAGTACAGATCCATCTTCCATGGATAGTCCACCATTAAAAAGCTGCTCCGAGAAAATAACATTCTGCTCGAGACTTCCTTTGACTGTCACACAGCCCCCACCACTGAACTGCTCATCCTTGAAACTGTATATCGACCAGCGAAAAAAATGTTACAAATTGGAAAGACTTGTACAAGACATAGTATGAAATGTAAAGGGCAAGCAGAAATGGCATGCTCTCTGATCAAGTGCATAAGATGGGGATGGACATTGCAGCAGAGTTCCTCACTTCTCTGAGAAAAGCTAAGGGGTCCCTCCCCATTCAGTCCCTTTTTTTTAATAAAATGCACAATGAATGCAAATGTGACTACAAGAAATAACCGATATCCATTCCACTTGTTTGAAACGTATACATTTTTAAAACCTTATCATAAGAAGTGGGAAGCATACACAAGAATTCAAGGCACAGATAATTACGTCTCACTTGTGCTGAGCTTACTTGATAGAAGTTTGCACCGGTGTCTGAACTTCATCTCCAGTGTATTTAAGCATAGGCTAACAAAAAGGGGGCATGATGACAAGTTAGTTAAGGTTGGGCTGACAAATGTCACCCTTAAATCCATAAAAATAATCAGCAATTTTTAGAGACATAAATGGTAGTACCATTTTGAAAAGAAGTTTCAACCCTGCAATTTAAACCTTTAGCTGGTAAACATATTTATTGAAGTGCAAGAAACTTTTATTTTTTGCTTATCATCAACATATGTCAGGTAGGGATTTATTTTTTTTACTCACGCAGGACAGCATATCTCTGTTTTTAGGTATACCATCATTATGTGTCGGGGTGTATAGAGTGTGAACAATGCAGAAGACATGACCAACAGGATCTGGCAGCATAGTACCTGAAAACTTTGGCAAGAAATATTGTTCCATGGATTACCAGAGACTTGTCGACCTTCATAACATACCTGATAACCATGACCCTGAACAGAGCAGGCAAAGGAAAGAACATTAAGCAACTTTTATACTACACCCTCTGTTCATAAATATAAGATGTTTTAGACATTTCAAAGTGAACCAGATACACAGCATAATGAGTGAATGTACACACTAAAAGTAGACTAGATACATACCAAAATAGATGAATCTACAAAAAGCTAAAACATCTTATATTAGTGAACAGAGGGAGTATTTACTGATTATACTCACTATTCAGTGCTAAGTATCAAGTTACGCATGTCAAACATGGCACAAATAGCTATTCATTTTCACAACTTTCCATTGTGGACCAGCATTCCTGGGATTAGAGGTTTAGTAAACAGCTTCAACATCATATGACATGCCTACACTGCAGGTACTATCATAATATAGATTCTCAGTAGATGTATTTATTTACGCCTGAACGATGTTCAGATAATTGGTGCAAATAATAAAAATAAGTGGGAATCTACCTGATCAAAATCTGAGTAGAAAGGTAACTCTTTGGGATAACTCTGAAGAACACCCCATGATTTTTCAACGAGGCCCCACCAACTGCAGTATTTCTAGGTGAATACTTTCAGAATAATATGTTAGAACTTAGAAGCATGTCCACAGTACATTACCGATTTTGTGCACTCTGAAAGTCAGGTGGTTGGTTAGTTTCATATATCCATCCAGGAGCAAATATGGCAGTAGAGATATCATCTTTCTTCAGTAGATCAAGGGCAACATTTGTCTAGCAAAATAGACATTCATTCTTAAAACAAGGTGATGAAGAATAGAACGCATTTACATTAAAGCAAACTCAAATTAGAGGGATGATCTACTGCAATACTGTAGCAGCCAGGCAATGTTTTGCAGTTGTCATGTTTTAAACTAAATATGATAATGTAAAGTAATAAGCCCAGTGAGATACTTAAGCATTAGTGTATGCATCAATTATACACTTCATATCTGCAGGAAAATTGTTGAGGTATACTAAAAATACCTTACTACAGTAGTTTGGTTGCCAGTTTCAAAACAGAGTACAAAAAGAGAGATATGCATATTTTTTTTGTATTAACTTCGCAAGTATAATTCTTATTGGAAATACTTGACCATCATGACCTGAACCAAACAGAGAGAAGCGTTCACATACATCCCACTGCCCACCACCATAAGTATTTCGGCCAAAAACATCAATACCCATGTACACATCGTACTTGCGGTCTCCAGCAGCTGCAGCTGAATCTTGTGGATACTTTTCCTACAAAAAGCATCCCAATATTTTCAGGTCATCATCTAAGCGAGATTCCGGGGGACCATAGAAGGTTACCTTCCAAGTATAGTTGACAAATAAGCCATCACACAAATCAAAGAATGGCTTGTTGTATTTATTGAGCTTATCCTGCCAGCCGAGGTCGCCATTCACAGTAACTGCATCATACCTGCAGAGCCAAGAAAGGAACACCAATTTGTTCGTCAGACAAGCTCCACAACTGAAATCGGCGATGCGCATCATCGCAGAGTAAGAAAAGTACCATATGACTAAAGATCCTGGCACAGCAGCATGCATTGTCTTGGTTAGATGATTGACGAACTCTTTGAGGTTATCGACGAACTGAATGCCGAGTTCAACCTCAATATTGATCTGAGAGACAATAATTTGGTATCAGCAGCAGGCATACATATATGTGTCCAAGAAGAGCGTCATCGCAGATGGGATAGAAACGTTGGGATGAATAAATTTAGTCGGAAAATGGGGAACAGTTGACGCTCTCATGCGTATCAACCTACTACTCAGAATCTCAGATCCCATCTGCAAGAGGAACATGTTTTCATAATTAAGGTGTATTGCGTTTCACTAAGTAGTGTATCACTTCACTTGAGACCCCAAACTCAACAGATACCAATGGGAAGGAAGCATTACGAGCCAGCCATCGAAGCCTAAGGCAGCAGCCAGCTCCGCGAGCCTCTCGGCGTACATGTGAGCAGAATCCTTGGTTGCAAGCACCTCCTTGCAGATTTCTGCGCCTTCAACCCACTCTGTGATGAACGTTCCTAAAACCTTGGATCAAAAAAAAAAAGGGAAAATAGAATTACATGCCCACTTAGGCGAAATCAAGCAGCAGGCAAGACCTTGGAGCTGGGAGTGTTGGAGCCTTGGAGGCGGGAGGTGAGAAAATGAACCTTGACGCCGTGGAGGTGCGCGGCGTTGGTCCAGCAGGGCGGCGGGAGAGTGACGAGGTAGTGGGAGAAGTAGACGAAGACGTCCATGAGGTGCCAATGCCAGAGCGCGTATGCGTCGGGGTTGGCGCCGCCCTGCGGCGCCGCGTCGTCGCCGTACCCGCCCTGCATGTCGTGGCACACGAGGAGGCGCCGGCGCGCCGGGAGCGGCGCCCCGGGCGAGGGGAGCGGCGTGGAGGCGCGGTTGAAGGGGAGGTGGAAGTTGGAGGCCTCGGAGAGGTAGGAGCGGGAGGCGAGCGCGGCGAGGTCGGTGATGGGGTAGGAGATGGGCGGCGCCGGCCTGGACGCGTCGAACGGCGGCTCCCACGGGCGGCGGTCGTCTTCGGAGACGGCCGCGGTGTCATCGCCGGCGGAGGAGAGAGCCATGGCGCGGAGGCGGCGGAGGAAGCGGCGGAGAGAAAAAAACATTTGCTCTGCCGTGAACCGGCGGCGAGGTGGAGGTGGACTGGTGGGGTGCCTGCCTACCAATTTAGTCCTTCAACTAGTCAACTATCACGAAATGATTTGTTTAGTCCTAAACATCAACAAGGGACCGTCCTGCCTTTTTAGCCTTATAAATGACATCAACTCTCATAACAGCCTCCTTAATCCCTAAGCCAAGCTAGTCATAATTGTTGAAAATATTTATTTTGTTACCAAAAGTTTGTAAAGTGTGTCACCTCAAGTCTTACCTAGATATGTCCGCGTGGCGATGTTGATTCATGCCATGTAGGCAACAAACACTTGAAAAATCCGTAAAATTTTCTATCTTCCAAGTTTCCGCCTCCTCCCTCCCTATGTCTGCCTGGGGATCAGCGCATCCGGCCCAGCCACCAGCCCCATTCCCCACCTCCTTGGGGTGCATGTAGCATGCTCCATTTCGTTCCCCTCCTCTCCTCGGGTCGCCACTTCCCCAAGCTTTGGAGGTTGCGCCTCCAAAGACGATAACCACACTACTGAATTGGATAGGTCGGATGATATATCCAACAAAATTTTAGGGCACTGGTGCCCTAGGTCGCACCACACCTAATGTAGGTAGTGTGGGGATCAAGGGTGACCAGAGTAGCCGATGACGACTGCACCAACGGGCAGTGGCGGCGTCCAGGTTGAACCGACGCGTTGGACTCATACGTGATAGGAAGAGAGGAAAGATGGTGGGGCTCACCACTAAGCTAACTAGGCTCTTGACGAGTTCTCAAAATCATAGGAGTGTGATGACAACGACAAAGACAAGCGGTAGTCGATTTTTGAAAAGCTTCATGGTAAAAAAACTGCATATGTGACACAAGTCAACATGCCATGAGGGTAGATCAGACCCGGGTAGGACTTGAGGTGACAGACTTACTGATGGGATTCGTAGCATAGAAAACAAAAAATTTCCTACCGCAAGAACGAAAACCAAGCCAAGATCTAATCTACTAGACCAACGAGGAGATGATGAGACTAACCTCGAAGATTCGCAAAGCTTAACGAGATTAGATCTCGGGTGGATGTAGACGATCACTTGCTTGCAAAGCGTAGAAGATCTTGATCTCGACGGTGCCACAATCGGCGCACCTCCGTACTCGGTCACATTGGTGTTGATGAAGACGACGTCCTTCTCCCGTTCCAGCGGGCAGGGAATCCTCCTTGCAGCGCGATGGCGTGGTGGCGGTGGTGGTGGAGAACTCCGGCACGCAAGCGTATGCGGAGTTGCGGTGGAGGAGGAGGCGGCTAGGGTTTGGATGGAGGGTCTAGGGCGCCGCCACTGGGGGCTTTGGCCTAGATGGCTTAGGTGTGCCGGCCCCCTCCCCTTGGCCCTCAATATATAGGGAAGCCCCAAAGAGTTGGATCCCAAGTCTTTGAATAAGACCCCAAAAGCAAACCTACCTTTGGTGGGAAACCTACCCAAAGAGGTCCTACTCAAGGTGGGACTCCCACCTTTCCTTGGGGGTTGGCCGCCACCCTTGGTGGTGTCCACCGGGAGTCCCCCACTATGGTTTGGCCGGCTAGGGTTGTGGAGTCCATCCGGGACTCCACCTTCCATAATGCATTTCTTTCGGACTTTTCTAGAACCTTCTAAAACCTTCCATAAATGCACCGGATCATTTCCAAACTTGGAATATGACTTCCTATATGAATCTTATTCTCCGGACCATTCCGAACTCCTCGTGATGTCCTGGATCCCATCCGAGACTCCTAACAAAACTCCGAACTCCATTTCCAAATTCCATATCTACTCAAACGACATCAAACCTTAAGTGTGTCACCCTATGGTTCGTGAACTATGCAGACATGGTTGAGACTTCTCTCCTACAATAACCAATAGCGGGATCTGAGATCCATAATGGCTCCCACATATTCAACGATGACTTAGTGATCGAATGAACCATTTACATACGATACCGATTCCCTTTGTCTCGCGATATATTACTTGTCCGAGGTTTGATCATCGGTATCACGATACCTTGTTCAATCTCATCTCCTGACAAGTACTCTTTACTCGTACCGTGGTATGTGGTCTCTTATGAACCATTCATATGCTTGCAAGCCATTTAGACGACATTCCACCGAGAGGGCCCGAGTATATCTATCCGTCATCGGGATGGACAAATCCCACTTGATCCATATGCCTCAAGCTCATACTTTCCTGATACCTAATCCCACCTTTATAACCACCCATTTACGCAGTGGCATTTGATGTAATCACCTTCCCATAACTGATTTATATGATCTCATGGTCGAAAGGACTTGGTAACTATGTATCAAAGCTTATAGCAAATGAACTTAATGACGTGATCTTATACTTAATTGGGTGTGTCTATTACATCATTCACATAATGATATAACCTTGTCATTAATAACATCCAATGTTCATGATCACGAAACGATGATCATCTATTAATCAACAAGCTAGTTATACAAGAGGCTTTACTAGGGACTTCTTGTTGTTTACATAACACACATGTATCAATGTTTCGGTCAATACAATTATAGCATGGTATATAAACATTTATCATAAACACAAAGATATATAATAACCAATTTATTATTGCCTCTTGGGCATATCTCCAACAGTCTTGCACTAGAGTCAATAATCTAGATTACATTGTAAGGTACCTAACACCCATGGCATTCTGGTGTTGGTCATGCTTTGCCCTAGGGAGAGCTTTAGTCAACGGATCTGCTACATTCAGATCAGTGTGTACTTTGCAAATCTTTACTTCTCCATCTTCGATGTCGCGAATCGAATGAAAACGCAGCTTGATATGCTTTAGCTTCTTGTGTGACCTTGGTTCTTGTGCATTGGCGATGGCACCCATGTTGTCACAATAAATGACTAGTGGGTCCAATGCACTAGGAACCACACCGAGCTCAACAATGAACCTCTTCATCCATACCGCTCCGATGAAGCCTCCGAAGCCGCTATGTATTCCGATTCTGTTGAAGACTTCGCCACTGTGCACTGCTTTGAGCGCTTACTGCAGCACCATTCAATATAAACACGTACCCGTGAGACTTAGAGTCATCAGGATCGGTGTTCCAACTTGCATCGGTGTAACTTGTTACAACGAGCTCTTGGTCACCACCATAACAAAGAAACATATCCTTAGTTCTTTTCAAGTACTTCGGATATTCTTGACCGCTGTCCAGTGTTCCATTCCTGGATCACTTTGATATCTGCTAGTCAAACTAACAAAATGTGCTATATCCGGTCTAGTACACAGCATGGCATACATGATAGAGCCTCTGCCGAGGCATAGGGGATCCGATTCATCCTCTCTCTTCTCGCCGTAGCTGGACCTTGAGTCTTGCTCAAGACCTTACCTGGCAACATCGGTAAGAATCCTTTCTTACTTTCATCCATTCTAAACTTCTTTAGAATCTTGTCCAGGTATGTACTCAAAGCCCTATTAGGCGTCTTGATCTATCTCGATAAATCTTGATGCCTAAAATGTACGCTGCTTCACCAAGGTCCTTCATTGAAAAACACTTATTCAAATAACCTTTTACATTGCTTAATAGTTCTATATCATTCCCAATCAACAATATGTCATCTACATATAATATCAGGAATGCTACAGAGCTCCCACTCACTTTCTTGTAAATACAGGCCTCTCCATGACACTGTATAAACCCAAAGTCTTTGATCACCTTATCAAAGCGTCGGTTCCAACTCCCGATGCTTGCTTCCCATAAATGGAACGCTGAAGTTTGCATACCCTGTTAGCATTTTTAGGATCGACAAAACCTTTGGGTTGTACCATATACAACTCTTCCTCAATGTCACCATTAAGGAACGCCGTTTTGACATCCATCTGCCAAATCTCATAATCGAAAAATGCAGCTATTGCTAACAAAATCCTCACAGACTTTAGCTTCGCTACAGGAGAAAGTCTCATCGTAGTCAACACCTTGAATTTGTCAAAACCCTTTGCGACAAGTCGAGCTTTATAGAAACATTACCACAGCTCTTTTTTCTCTTGAAGATCCATTTATTCTCAACAGCCTTGCGGCTATCGTGGATCTACCAAAGTCCATACTTTGTTATCATACATGGATCCCATTTCGGATTTCATGGCTTCTTGCCATTTGTTGGAATCTGGCTCATCATCGCTTCTTCATGTTGCACGGTCCTCATCATTGTTGTCCACATCATGAGATTTAGACAAGGATCATACCAATCAGAGTGGTACGTTCTCTTGTCAACCTGCGAGGTTCAGTAGCTATCGCTCGAAGTTTCATGATCATTACCATTAGCTTCCTCTGTTACGGTGCGGGCGGCACAGAACATCTTCCTCTGCTACTGATCAACGAGAGAAGGTTCAATAACCTCGTCGAGTTCTACTTTTCTTCAGTCACTTCTTTAGTGAGAAACTCTTTCTCAAGAAAGGTTCCGTTCTTAGCAACAAAGATTTTGCCTTCGGATCTGTGATAGAAAGTATACCCTATAGTTTCCTTAGGGTATCCTATGAAGACGCATTTCTCCGCTTTGGGTTCTAGCTTGTCCGGTTGTAACTTTTTTACATAGGCTTCGCAACCCCAAACTTTTAGGAACGACACTTAGGTTTCTTATTAAACCATAATTCATACGGTGTCGTTGCAACGGATTTCGATGGTGCCCTATTTAAAGTGAATGCAGCTGTCTCTAACGCATAACCCCAAAATGATAACGGCAAATCAATAAGAGACATCATAGAACGAACCATATCTAAGAGAGTTCGATTACGACGTTCGGACACACCATTGCGCTGTGGGCGGTGTCAACTGTGAAAGTATTCCACATTTCTTTAAATGCATGCCAAACTCATAACTCAGATATTCGCCTCCGCGATCAGAACAGAAACTTGATCTTCTTGTTACGTTGATTTTCTACTTCACTTTGGAATTCCTTGAACTTGGAAAGTCTCGGATTTATGTTTCATGAAATAGATATACCCATATCTACTCAGATCATCGTGAAGGTTAGAACATAACGATAACCACCGCGAGGCTACACTCATTGGTCCGCACACATCCGTATGTATGATTTCCAATAAGTCGTAGCTCGCTCCATAATACCAAAAATGGAGTCTTAGTCATTTTTCCCATTAGACATGCTTCGCATCTGTCAAGTGACTCAAGTAGTCCATCCGCATGGAGTTTCTTCATGCGTTTCACTCCAATATGACCAAGACGACAGTGCCACATATAAGTAGAATTATCATTCAATTTAATTCGCTTAGCATCAATGTTATGAACATGTGTATCGCTACTATCGAGATTTAGTAGAAATAAACCATTCTTCTCAGGCGCATGACCATAAAAGATATTATTCATAAAAATAGAACAACCATTATTCTCAGACTTGAATGAATAACCGTCTTGCATTAAACACGATCCAGATATAATGTTCATGCTCAACGCACCAAATAACAATTATTAAGGTCTAAAACTAATCCCGATGGTAGATGTAGAGGGAGCGTGCCGACAGCGGTCACATCGACCTTGGATCCATTTCCAACGCGCATCGTCACTTCATCCCTCGCTAGGCTTCGTTTATTTCGTAGTTCTGTTTCGAGTTACAAATGTGAGCAACCGAACCAGTATCAAATACCCATGCACTAGTACGAGAACCAGTGAGATAAACATCTATAACATGTATATCAGATATACCTTTCTTCTTCTTGACAAGGCCGCTCTTCAGATCAGCCACTTGGAACAATTCCGCTTTCAGTGCCCCTTCCCATTGCGGTAATAGCAGTCAGTATCAGGTTTAGGGCCACCCTTAGGCTTCTCGGGATGAGCGACAACTTTCTTGCCACCCTTCTTGAGGTCCTTCTTAGGTTTGCTTCTTGAACTTGGTGGTCTTATTGACCATCAACACTTGGTGCTCTTTTTGTATCTCAACCTCAGCATTTCAGCGTGGAGAAGAGTTCGGGTAACTCCTTGTTCATGTTCGCATATTGTAGTTCATCACGAAGTTCTTGTAACTTGGTGGCAGTGATTGGAGAACACGATGAATACCCAGCTGGTTAGGGATCACAATCCCCAAGTCACTGAGCTTCCGCGTGTCCGGACATAGCGAACACGTGCTCACTAACGGAGCCACCCTCTTCCATCATGCAAAGAACTGCTTCGAGGCTGTAGCTTTCCACGCATGAGTTTCAAAGATAACTTTGAGCTCACGGATCATCTCACAAGGGTCGTGGTGCTCAAAACGGTTTTGAAGCTCGCCTCTAGGCTGCACGGGATGGCACTTGAGAGTACACTTTGGTACGAGTCTCGAAAACATTCTTTTCTTCCTCGCATACTGCAGGGGGTGGTGGGGAACCTAGCGGTGCTTCGAGCACATATTGCAGATTTCCGCCATTGAGGAAGATCCTCACATGACGGAACCAGTCGGTGAAGTTGCTACCATTGCTTTTAAGCTTTTCTTTCTCTAGGAACTGGTTAAAATTGATTGATGGGGACGCCATGATCTACAACAATTATTTGCAATAGTTTAGACTAGGTTTATGACAAATTGAGTTCAAATTTTAATTTGACAAAATTAAAAACTAGGTGAACTCCCACTCAAAACAATATCCCTCGCATTGTCTTAGTGATCACACGAACAAATCCACCACACCAAGCCCGATCATCACGAACAAGATGTAATTTCAATGGCGAACACTCAAAGTGTTCATCATATCAATCATATGACTCATGCTCTACCTTTCGGTATCCCGTGTTCCGAGACCATGTCTACATGCTAGGCTCGTGAAGGCAACCTTAGTACCGCGTGTACAAAACTGGCTTGTACCCATTGTATGCATGTAGAATCTATCACACCGATCATCACGAGATGCTTGAACGACAAGTCTTAGCAACGGTGCATACTAAGGATGAACACTTTATTATCTTGATATTTAGTGAGAGGGATCATCTTATAATGCTACCGTCGCGATCTAAGCAATATAAGATGCATAAAAAGGATTAACATCACATGCAATTCATATGTGATATGATATGGCCCTTTTGTCTTTGCGCCTTTGATCTTCATCTCCAGAGCACGGACATGATCCTCCATCATCAACGGGCATGATATCCATCATCATCGGCGTAGCACCAAGGTCAATGGCGCCGTCTTCATGATTGTCCTCCATGTAGCAACTATTACAACTACTTTGAAATACTACTCAACATGAAATTTAAAGACAACCATAAGGCTCCGGTTGCCACAATACAATAATGATCATCTCATACATATTCATCACACATGGCCATATCACATCACCAAACCAAAAACAAGTTAGACGCCTCTAATTGGTTTGAATATTTTACGTGGTTTAGGGTTTCGCATAAGATCCAATCTACCTACGAACATGAACCACAACGGTGATACTAATGTTGTCAATACAAAGAGTAAATTGGATCTTCACTAGTGGGAGAGACAGACACCCGCAAAGCCACTGTCGAGGGTGCTCCTCGGCAATGCCCTCCGATAGGGGCTTAGGTTTGATGGAATCCTGCAAGCTGACACGTGACATCGGTACAGACAAGCGGGGAGAGCGATTTACCCAGGTTCGGGGCCCTCGATGAGGTAAAACCCTTACGTCCTGCTTGTCTGTTCTTGATTATGATGAAAACAGTGTTACAATGGGGTGCCGAATAGTTCGGCTGTGGTCTCGCCGAAATAGCTGGTCGCTAGGGTAACCTAGTTCTAAGCTTCTGTTGGCTAAGATCGCTAAGATTGATTGTCCCTCGATAGCCCCTCTCCTGGCCTTTATATAGGTGGCCAGGTCCCGAGAGGTCTAATCGAGTACGAGTAGGATTACAATAGATCTATCTCTAATCTTTCCTTGTTCGGCTTCTTCGTGTCTTGTACTTCAAGTAATCTTCCGCACCGTCCTAGTGGCCCATCTTCCCTTCGTACCTTCATGGGCCTCCATCTGGACCGTATAGGGTAGAACAATATTGGTTAAGAGGTAATGCCCACGTCGAGCCCCGAGTGTCTAGCAACATAGTTCGGGTAGAGAGAAGCATATCTTCTTCCGAAGTCCTTCTCCTTAATCATTCTTGCTTTCCTTCCTATCGGGTGCGCGTCAGCGCTCCTGATGGGAGTAGCCCCCCGAGTCTAGGTACGGATGCTTGCAATCCGTGCGTAGACTCAAGTTGTACCACTCGAGCATCTTCTTCTGCCGAAGTTTTTCCTGTAAGTCGTTGTAGACCATCCGATATATTTTCTTTACGCAAGGATAACGAATAACGTGCCCAACTTTGTTGGTTAACTGCCGATGGCAAAACAACGTTACCTACACAGAATCAAGTCCCCGGGCATGATCCTGGAGTGCGAAAAAGTTCTATCGGGTGCGCGTCCAGCTCCCGATGGGAGTAGCCCCCGAGTCTGGGCACGGGCGTTTACGCCGAGTGCAGACTCGAGTCAAATATTTCCTTCGAGTCCTCGTTCTATCGGGTGCGCGGCAGCGCTCCCGATGGGAGTAGCCCCCGAGCCTAGGTGCGGATGCTTGCAATCCGCGCATAGGCTCAAGTTGATCACCCGACACTTTCTTATCTCTTCGTATGCAATCAACAATGCCCATGACGTCACTGATGACTGCTGTGACCTGATTGACAAGACTTGACCCTCCGGGCCCACCTAGTTATGCGCGGGCAGTTTTTAGGTTTTGACCGGTGCACGCGCCCCGAGGCGTTTCCTTGATTTTCGCGACGTGGGAATAATGGGCGCCGGTTCCATCCTGTTTTCCAGTGCCACGTGTACAACTGGATTCGCTCCACCTCCCACGACGCCCACGGAGTTATGGCCACGATCCGATGTCAATCTTTGTGGTATAAATAGAGGGCTTCCTCATTTTTACTTTTTTACACTTCCTACTGCTCATCTTCCTCGCGCATGTGATACGTCTCCAACGTATCGATAATTTCTTATGTTCCATGCTACATTATTGATGATATCTACATGTTTTATGCACATTATATGTCGTATTTACGCATTTTCTGGAACTAACCTATTAACAAGATGCGAAGAGCCATTTGCTTTTTCTGCTATTTTGGTTTCAGAAATCCTAGTAAGGAAATATTCTCGAATTGGACGAAATCAACGCGGGTTCCTATTTTGCCGGAAGCATCCACACCGAGAGCCACGATACGGAAAACCTTCCAGAGACGCCGCCGTAATCCCATCTCGGGGATTCGGGAGATCGCCTCGGCACCCCGGAGAGGGATTCATCTCCGGAGGACTCTTCATCGCCATGATCGCCTCCGGAGTGATGAGTGAGTAGTTCACCCCTGGACTATGGGTCCATAGCAGTAGCTAGATGGTCGTCTTCTCCTAATTGTGCTTCATTGTTGGATCTTGTGAGCTGCCTAACATGATCAAGATCATCTATATGTTGTGTAATACTATATGTTGTGTTTGTCGGGATCCGATGGATAGAGAATACTATGTTATGGTGATTATCAATCTATTGTTTATGTGTTGTTTATGATCTTGCATGCTCTCCGTTATTAGTAGAGGCTCTGGCCAAGTTTTTGCTCTTAACTCCAAGAGGGAGTATTTATGCTCGATAGTGGGTTCATGCCTTCATTGACACTGGGATCGTGACAGTAGGTTCTAAGGTTGTGTTGTGTTGCCACTAGGGATAAAACATTGATGCTATGTCTAAGGATGTAGTTGTTGATTACATTACGCACCATACTTAATGCAATTGTCGTTGCTTTGCAACTTAATACGAAAGGGGTTCGGATGATAACCTGAAGGTGGACTTTTAGGCATAGATGCAGTTGGATGGCGGTCTATGTACTTTGTCGTAATGCCCAATTAAATCTCACTATATTTATCATATCATGTATATGCATTGTTATGCCTTCTCTATTTGACAATTGCCCTTGTAATTTGTTCACCCAACATGCTTTTATCTTATGGGAGAGACACCTCTAGTGAACTGAGACCCCGGTCCTATTCTTTACATCGCATACAATCTCTGCAATACTTGTTTTACTGTTTTCCGCAAACAATCATCTTCCACACAATACGGTTAATCCTTTGTTATAGCAAGCCGGTGAGATTGACAACCTCAATGTTTCGTTGGGGCAAAGTACTTTGGTTGTGTTGTGCGAGTTCCACGTTGGCGCCGGTTTCACCGGTGTTGCGCCGCACTACATTCCTCCACCAACAACCTTCAACGTGCTTCTTGGCTCCTACTTCGATAACCTTGGTTTCATACTGAGGAAACTTGCGTTGTGCGCATCATACCTTCCTCTTGGGGTTCCCAACGGACGTGTACATCTACGCGCATCAGCATCCTCTCCTTCTTCCCGCATCGTTCTCTCAGGAGCTTCAAGCGCCATGGGTAAAAAGAAGGGTACTAGCACTTCGGGCGCAGCCAAAGTTAGCCGCGATTGGTGTGCCTCCGCCATTTCCAAGCGACATAAATAAGTGCGAGCCCTTGGATTCATCTCTGCATCGAGGATGATATCCGTCTTCCAGTGCGGTTTCCCAAAGCCCCGAAGGGCTTTACGTATGTTTTCTGCTTTTCTTCCGTGGCCTCTCCCTTCCGCGCACGAGTTCCTTCGCTCTCTTCTTTACTTCTACGGGATCCAGCTCTAGCAGTTGACCCCGAACTCTATCCTCCACCTATCCATCTTTGTCACTCTGCGAAGCCTTCCTCGCATTGACCCTCACTGGGGTCTTTGGAGGAAGATCTTCTACGTGAAGCGCCATAACGAGCAACCCCCCGTCATCGGTGGCGTCGGCTTTGTTGTCGGGAAGGAGGTCGACTACTTTGATTACCCAATGAAGGAGTCCGTCCAGGGGCTGGCGCAACAAATGGTTTTATCTACGAGATCCTTCAGTATCCGGGCGATGCTCAAACCTTCCCCCTTCGAGGATAAACTGATTGCTAAGCCGAAGAAATCCTGGCAAAACACCCTTTCTCCGACGAAAGATTGACAGCCGACGGTGTTCGATCAAATAGTTACTCGAAAAACACGGGAGGCTTGACAATATGGGCACGAGGTTGTCTCGGTGTTCTGCAACGTCAGTGCAACCGTTAATGTCTCGCCCCATCTTGTGGCTTTATTCGGGCAAGGATGATGAGTCCAGGGTCAACTCTGCCGATCTTTCGGCTGATGATCTCCGGGACGAAGTCCGCCGCTTGACGTGCCTTAGTAAGAATGACAATATCGTCCTGATATCAGCTCGTCCTCCTTATGATGCCAACCATCCTCCAACCGAGGTAATCCTTCGTTTATTTTTACTGCCGTCATCCCTTTTTCTGTTGTATCTCATCAATCTCTTTTTCTTTGAAAGGCGCTTACAGCTGCCCGATGCTATCCTCCTACACCCGAAAGCGGTGTGGTATTAGAGGATGATGACGAAGATTCCGATGGCATAGAAAACAAAAAATTTCCTACCGCAAGAACGAAAACCAAGCCAAGATCTAATCTAGTAGACGGTAGCAACGAGGAGATGATGAGACTAACCCTCGAAGATTTGCAAAGCTTAACGAGATTAGATCTCGGGGTGGATGTAGACGATCACTTGCCGCTTGCAAAGCGCGTAGAAGATCTTGATCTCGACGGTGCCACAATCGGGCAGCACCTCCGTACTCGGTCACACGTTCGGTGTTGATGAAGACGACGTCCTTCTCCGTTCCAGCGGGCAGCGGAAGTAGTAGATCCTCCTTGAATCCCGGCAGCACGATGGCGTGGTGGTGGTGGAGAACTCCGGCAGGCTTCGCCTAAGCGTATGCGGAGTTGCGGTGGAGGAGGAGGTGGCTAGGGTTTGGGGAGAGGGTCTAGGGCGCCGGCCGCTTGGGGGCTTTGGCCTAGATGGCTTAGGTGTGGCCGGCCCCCTCCCCTTGGCCCTCAATATATAGGTGGAAGCCCCAGAGAGTTGGATCCCAAGTCTTCGAATAAGACCCCAAAAGCAAACCTATCTTTGGTGGGAAACCTACCCAAGGAGGGAGTCCTACTCAAGGTGGGACTCCCACCTTTCCTTGGTGGGGGGGTTGGCCGGCCACCCTTGGTGGTGTCCACCTGGGACTCCCCCCTAGGGTTTGGCCGGCTAGGGTTGTGGAGTCCCTCTGGGACTCCACCTTCCATAATGCATTTCTTCCGGACTTTTCTAGAACCTTCTAGAACCTTCCATAAATGCACCGGATCATTTCCAAACTTGGAATATGACTTCCTATATATGAATCTTATTCTCGGACCATTCCGGAACTCTTCGTGATGTCCTGGATCCCATCCGAGACTCCGAACAAAACTTCGAACTCCATTTCCAAATTCCATATCTACTCAAACGACATCAAACCTTAAGTGTGTCACCCTACGGTTCGAACTATGCGAACATGGTTGAGACTTCTCTCCGACCAATAACCAATAGCGGGATCTGGAGATCCATAATGGCTCCCACATATTCAACGATGACTTAGTGATCAAATGAACCATTTACATACGATACCGATTCCCTTTGTCTCGCGATATATTACTTGTCCGAGGTTTGATCATCGGTATCATGATACCTTGTTCAACCTCGTCTCGACAAGTACTCTTTACTCGTACCGTGGTATGTGATCTCTTATGAACCATTCAGATGCTTGCAAGCCATTTAGACGACATTCCACCGAGGGCCCAGAGTATATCTATCCGTCATCAGGATGGACAAATCCCACTGTTGATCCATATGCCTCAAGCTCATACTTTCCGGATACCTAATCCCACCTTTATAACCACCCATTTCGCAGTGGCGTTTGATGTAATCAAAGTACCCTTCCGGCATAACTGATTTATATGATCTCATGGTCGAAAGGACTTGGTAACTATGTATCGAAAGCTTATAGCAAATGAACTTAATGACGTGATCTTATGCTACGCTTAATTGGGTGTGTCCATTACATCATTCACATAATGATATAACCTTGTCATTAATAACATTCAATGTTCATGATCACGAAACGACGATCATCTATTAATCAACAAGCTAGTTATACAAGAGGCTTTACTAGGGACTTCTTGTTGTTTACATAACACACATGTATCAATGTTTCGGTCAATACAATTATAGCATGGTATATAAACATTTATCATAAACACAAAGATATATAATAACCAATTTATTATTGCCTCTTGGGCATATCTCCAACACTTACGAACATTTAAGATTTAAATATGCATTTTCATATAATTAAAACTAACTTGACGTCCCAATACATTTATGATCTCGGGTGCATTTAACTCTTTTTAGTGGCCTAGCTAAAGTAGGAGCTTCACTATAGGTCCAGTTGGTGTTCGTTTATGGGTAGTGTTGTGCTAGAGATGCTACAACATTTGGCTTTTTTGAAAAGGGAAACTCAGCCTCTACATCAATCGATGTATACAAGTTTTATTTAGATTTTATTTAATAAAGATCTACCAAGAGCATACATCACAAAGCCGAGGCCACCACTCAACAGCTACAAACCTGATAATGGATGAAGAAACATGTCATCATGACCTTATATCCTAAAAACACAAACAATTTCCACTAACTACATATCAGATGCATCACTTAGTCACCCTATGACAAAACAGGAGCACACATCCGATCCAGCATGCCCTCAACGAGCGCCTCTCAACGAGCGACCTTCACTAGGCCCCACTGCACCACATTGCTTAGACTCGCCATTGTCAACTCAGTAGAAGCACACCACTCCACCTCCTACCTCCACCATCCGACAAATGCTCCCAAAAACAATACCCTCATGAGGGAGAGAGACACTGACAACCATAGTTCGATTTGGGCTACCTAGTTCTAGGGTTTCCCCTGAGAGCAACGTGAGTGAGTGAACGAAGTCTGCAGTAGCGATGCCTTTAACAAGGTAAGGGCGCAAACACGCTGCCATCCCCCAAGTTGACTCGCCATAGTCATCACTACCATCTGCTGTTGCTGCAGATCCAAGGGTTAGCCTCCATCCTCCAATCATTCTGCAGATTCATCCATTGCCACATTGATATATTAAACCAGAAGATAACATGCTGTAGAGATAAAACAACCGCTTTAAGATTCGAAGAAACTCTAAACTAAATAGATAAACCATTGTGCTCCTCAAGCTCCTTCTAAAAACTAGATCTGATGTTTTCATAACGATATCCTAAAGAAATTGACACAACGACTAAACTGACACTTCTATAAAGACATCCTTATGAAGTTGGCATCGATGACCCGACAATGTTTTAAACAGAAGGCAATAGCACTACCATAAATTAATAAAGTTGTTGCCGGCAAGTTGTTACAGGGTGCTGAAAAACAGCTAACAGGAGACGAAAAAAACAAGCATACAAGAAATGAAAAGAAACACAACTTGAGCTTTGTGTCCGTTGTCCAGTCTTGCGATCCGTCTGAAGAGGCACCAAAGCTGGTGAAGAGGACCGCCATTGAGAACTCGCGCCCTAGTCAACCTCCAGAGGCCACGCAAAACCCCAAGCACCATCCGCTTCTACCTCCTCAAAAAGCCCCTTGCTTTCTCGCCCCAAATTGAAAGGCGTCAGACCTGTCAGAGGCAGACCGCTATCCCTAAGCACGCATGGATATCGGAAGTCACTGCCGGGGAGAAGGACTCCAAGCACTCGCCTCGCCACGTCGCCACCCACGAACGTCACCGCCACCCGCAACCCACACCACAACACACCAGACCAAGCTGCCAGGAGCAGGGACAGACACCGCCTACCAATCGCCGCCGAGCTCGTCCACCCATATCCGCTATCTCCGAACGACGCCTCCAACGAGGGAACAACACCAGAGCGCCGCCGCCGTCCAAACCGAAGTTTTGGGCTTTCACCCGAGATAGGAAGAGCAGGGAGGGAGGGGATACAACCTCGATGTCGCCTTCAAGAAGGAGCACGACGCCGTAGCCATCATCTCGTGGCCACCACCATCAACCAAGGGTTTCCCCTGGTTCAGAGCCCACCGCAGACCAACCTTACCAAACCACCAGAGGGAGTATGGGGCCAGGGAGATGGGAGGAGCACCGCAGGGAGGAACGTCACCTGTCCAGATCTGATGCCGGAGGCTCGACTGGGCGAACTCCGCACTAGGCCTGCGCCGTCCACACGACCGAAGAGCGCAGACCGTAGCACCGGCACCGCCACCCGTCGCCAAGTCGACGACGCCCCACCCCGCGCCCAAAGGCCACCGCCCTGCATCCATGGTTCGTACATGGTCGGCGGCGCGCAACACCCGGCCACCAGCCATCACTCCCAGGCGTCGGCGAGGCCGGGCCGGGGAGGGGAGAGACGAGAGGAGGTCCAGCACCGCGTCCCCGGACAGAGACCATCCCCCAACCCCCACCCCCCACCCGGCCGCGCGTGGGGGCCTGAGAGCAGCTCCCCGCCGCCCCAATCACCGCTGTTGCACAACCTTGCCGGCGGCCGCCTCCAGGGGCGACGAGAAGGGGAGGGGGGTTGGGGGAGGTGGCGGCGGCGAGCGATTTAGGGTTTCTCCGCGTCGTCTGGAGGGACGACACGAGGGAGAGATAGAAGGAGGGAGTTTCCATGACCCGACAATGTCAGCACAAGTTCTCTAACAATTTAAAGCTACAATGTTGTAATCCGTACTTGCGCAAAAGTTCAGAAGAAGTTGGATATAGACTGGTTCCATCTGTATTTGCGCGTCTGTTTTTTTGGACGATTTCTCCACGAAATGCATATAATGAAGGTTTTCCCCGTGTTGCTATTTCGAATGTAGTCGCTGATACTTTGGAGCGACAGAGCCATTACCAACGGTTGTAGCTAGTGCACGCATGGATCGAAGGAGAAGACTGACCAATAAATAAATCAATCGATTAGGCAGGATTTCTAATGATCAATTTGATCCGCGTGAGAAATGCCGACCCATTTGAAGATCTGGAGGATGGGAGCCAGTTTTTTTTCTTTTCTGACGGATATGAGGGGAGACAATTGTTTGTCTGAGAGGGAAGATTTGGTTGCTGATCCAATTAATCGCTCCATGTGACGAGATCTCTTAGTCACATGCATGCACGCTATACCGTGTACTCCTTAATCCTTATTTATCACTCGGCATGGGCGTCGATGATTTCTATTTTCTTCATACTCCAGCAGTGTCCGCTCCGCTGGCTACTTGTTCTTCGTTGTTTTTTTTTTTTCGAGAAAAAAACAGCTTGTTCTTCGTGGGTGGTTATTGTTGCCTAGCAGATTTCTGTTTTGCTTAGATCACCCCCAATGCTATTGGCTTCAAGCATGTTCACTTAAATGGGTTGATATATTAGTTTTTTTTTGAACATAGGTTGATATATTAGTTAAGGATAGAGTTTGGACTACAATCTTTTTGGATCAGGTCCCCATTACAGTTTCCAACTCGACTAAGGTTTGCAATTTCATGAGCCGCTTTGTCGTCTCTACTGATTTTCTTGAATTGATATCTTTAAAGAGGCGTCGGAGACCTTGAATATTAGCTATAAGGCTAGAAATTTCAAGCGATCGTTCCCTTTGTTATTTAATTTTGTAACCAGGCTCGCACTGTCGATGGCTGGAAACTCTCAGCGTAGCCACATTGGATCGTCGGTGTAGGCTACGCTGAGGGCAGCCCTCAACGTAGCTCCTCGACAAAGGTCCTCTTCGGTAGAGCCACGTGGGCCGATCGCGTCTAGACCCTTGGCGCAGGCCACGTCGTCTGTTAACTTCAATTTTTTAATTTTTTTAGTCTGTCACATTAATCATTTTAACTATAAGTATATTTAATCTTAGGTCAAATCACACTCATGGTCAAACTTTCCAATTTGATCACCCATCCTCACACTACTCCAACCTTAACATCTCCGTTCCTTCCGATTGAGCTTCCATGAAAGAAACAAAATATTGTTGATAATAGTACCATATCAATCATATTAACCATTAAACCGTGATATCACAACTCTTTATTATTTTGAATTTTAAACAATTATTTAAATAAACATCAATGGTTAAGTAATATGAATTTTTATGTATGATGCAATTATTATTATTATTAAAAATAAAAATATATAAAATTCTGAATTTCTAGCAAAAACTTAGATCTTTCTGCTTTCATATTTCTATTTGGAATTTTGAGAATCTTAAAAATGGCAATCGGGTAAACACAGGTGAATTGCTAACATATCCATAAAAATATTAAATAAAATGGGTTACAGAGGATATCCTTGTCTCGAACACTTCTTAGTCTGAAAATAATAGCATATATCATCATTAATCTTAATACTGACACACCCGCGACTAATGAAGTGTTCAATCCATTGGCACCATTTAGGATCAAACCCCTTCATACGCATCACCTGCTGCAAGAAAGACCACTTGACCCTGTCACATGCCTTTTCAAAACCTAATTTTAATAAAACTCCATCCATTTTTCCCTATAAAGTTCATGGATAGTCTCAAGAAGAATTAACACCCCTTCTAAAATGTGTATCCCTGACATAAACACTGTTTGTGTTAGTCTAATATATGCATCGCCTTGGTGACTCGATTAGTGCCAAACTTTCTGAAAATTTTGAAGCTAACACTCAATAGATGTATTGGTCTATATTGCTAAATCACATTCTCCGTCTTAGGGAGAAGAATAATAGCTAGTACTGTAGTTAAGCTGGAAGAGTGGTAATTTCTCATGCTGAAAACACTCGAACAAAGACATTAGATCGAACTTAATAACCTCCCAAAACGTTTGGTAAAACTTCACGGGAAACCCATCTGGTCCCGAGCCTTTAATTTTTTTTCCATTTGCATAATAGCATCATACACCTCCTTTTCAAAGTCGGCTATGAGAATGTTATTTTCCTCTTGAGAGATTCACGGAATATCATTGATCTCTGATTCCACTAAGGAGAAGTAGTTGTGAACTGGCTCTCCAAACAACTTCTTGTAGAACTCTATAATATAATTTTTAATGCTATCTTGTCCTGGGATCGTTTCCTCATCTTGCTCCAGTTAAAAGGTTCTTTTCCTACTACGTCACCATTAGCCACAAGTTGAGAATATTTAGTGTTGCTACCCTCCTCCTGAATATGCTTAATTTTTGCTCTTTGCATCCATTTAGAGTCTTCGTCACAATGCAACTTCGCCACTTTCTTGTTTTCCTTTTCCATCTCCTCTCTCTCATAGGCTGTGAGCGGAGACATTTCTGTTGTAATATCTAGTTTGTCGAGATCTAGTAAGTGTTGTTTTTCTTTCTTATAAACACAGCTTTGATTCCTAGCCCATCCCCTAAGAAAAGTATACATGTGGCATATCTTAATTTTCATAATTTCATAGGGTATCTCCATGAGACATTGGAGCCCACTCTTAAGCCACCATATCATAAAACCCTCCCCGACGCAGCCAAGACAACTCAAAAGAAAACACTACCTTATTACCCAGGTGAGCTTGTTCACCTGAGTCTAAAAGCAAAGGTGTGTGATCAGACCTAGATTTTGTTAAGGCTCGGACACTAACTAAAGGATACTTTCCGAGATACACTAGCAAGAACTCCATCAAGATTTTCGTAGGTGAAAGTCCCTCTTCTATTGGCCAATGTGTATTGTCTTCCCATGGGAGAGCTATATCTTAGCTAAGATATAATGTCTCTTTTATTCTTGCCTCATCAATTTATCTATAATAATACCGTGTTAAAAGAAAAACATTGGGATGTCCTTAGTTTCCCTATTTAGTACCCGTATATAAATATGAACATTACGGGTCAATCAAACATTGGGATGGCCTTAGTTTCTCTATCTAGTACCAGTAAATATGCACATTACGGGTCAATCAACCGCTGAATCGCCGCCTCCACCTCCTACTCCACCATAGATCGGTTCCTCCTCCTCCGGTCGGCCTCGCCGGTGTCAGGAGGGGTGGGAAACCCGATCTATGAGTGGAGGTTCCAGTGTAGTGCTTACTAAAAGAATATGTTAGGGTTTTAGGTAGTCGTTTTCTTTTAGTCTCAAATCAATTAAGATGTCATCGTCTACAATAATTGATCTTCAGCATACTCTTCGACGACGAGATCTTCCTCTGACATCAAATGGTGATGTTGGAAGATTAAAGTTTTTTAGGTATAGATCTTCGGATATTGCTTCGCCGGATCGATCTAGGATCTTTCTCATGGTTGTCGCGATGATGTTTGTCCTCACAATTTTTGTCCCGGCTGTTACGTTCTCAACAATGGTGATTCATAATCTCGGGTTCCCGGCGACGTCGACCAAGCTTTACGGCTGTTTTCCCCTAGCATACTGGTGTTAGTACTCTTGTCGATGGTGATTGGCTACTTGAATAGCTGCGCGCGTGCATGTAACCTTGGCATTGCGGCACAAATTAAAATTATAGGAGAACATTAGTTGGTATTTTCAGGTCTGTGGTTTGGTTTCTATCTTCGGTTGCCTCAAGAAAAGTATAAAATTGTTATGGAAGAATAAAGAGTTTGAAGACCTCGAAAATTTGTTGGTTTCTTTCATATACTTTATTTAGTAATAGTTGAAACCAGCTGGTATCTCATTAGTTATTACCATGTACTATTTATTATTATAAATATATGTGGTATTGATAGTAAAAACCCCCGCTAGATCGGACCCCGATTTAAGCACCAAAGGCCACATGCCGTCATGTGCTATTACTCCATTTGCACAAGTGATGGTCAACCCACCCAGCCAAGTGATGCCTGTCATCTGTACCAAATTAGCCTTCCAAAATCTCCCCCCTTTAAAAACAAGCGTGAGCTTCTGTAGCCAGCCCGTCCGGTAAGGTACGCCTCGAATTCGAATCCATACAATCATTCCTCTTCTGATTGTTACCGATTCCTACAAGGTTCCATGCTAATCACCCGCGGGAAAATATGCTCCTGTCATGCTAGTTCGTTCTACTAATGACATCACTTCACCCTCTTACATTAGCAGCTTTCAGCTGGACAAGAAATGGCGAAGGGGAAGTTTGAGAAGGCTCCGGCCCTCGCAAGCACTCCTCCGCCGCCGCGAGCGCATGGACACAGCGACGCTCATGGTGTGCTGTGGCAGAGGCTAGATGCGCTGACCATCGCTACTGAAGATAAGGTATGCGTTGCTGCATACTTGGGGCATGCTGAGAACGAAGGTATGCGTGGTTTCCTCGCCGCTGCCAGTGACAAGACTTTCCGAGACTTGGGTGTACCAGTTCATAAGCAAGAACAATGGCCACTGACGTTTCGCTGTAATACTTGACAAGTGGGTGTGATAATTTGCATAAGTGGGAACCTCTAGTGATCTAGTTAATGTCAGCTTCTGATGCTCCAAAACTATTAGCTGCAATAATAATGTAGTAATGACCGTGTAATTTGTGATGTAAACTCATTTTGAAGTTTCGTATGCATGGGGTTTGTGTTCCCTTGTATGGCTTTTTTTTGCAAAACACAGGATAATAGTAGATGCTCACATACATATATACACTCACTTCTAACAGCGTACGCATACCCTACCTCTATGAGCACTTCATCAGGGAATTAAGTGACTGATGTTTTTACCAAGCCTCTCTCAATACGTAGATAAGTTGGGATCGAGGGGTTCAAAGCTAGTGCGACCGGGCTGCATGTAGCTTTTTCTTTGAAATAAATAAAAAATGGCATTTACTGTCAAAACATGGCATTTTAAAGTTTAAAAAAATCTAAAGTTGTTATGCATTCTATAATACCTCATATTTTTGACAGTGCAAAAATAATAAATGTGGAAATCTGAAATAGTGAACGGTACAAACTTTGAAACCTCCAGAAACTGGTAGAATTTGTAATTTTTGTGTGGCATAAAGTACAATGTGTTTTGACTTTTGAGATGAGATTTTACACGTTGGTACAATACATCATTATCAATGTATAGATTTTTTTTTAGAATTTCTTTGAACTTCAAATATCATTTACAATAAAAGAGTTTACATATAGCCTGACCTACATCTGTAGTTTCCAGAATCAAAGCTTCTTATAGCATCCCAACTGTGTCACCCAAACAACACACAAATGGGTTATTGGGCACACCGACAGAAATCGCGTCCATCCACGTGCCCCAAAGCAACTTTCTGTACGACACAGTTCGATCAATAGCATGCAGGTGCATCTAGGCCATCCCCGATCCACAAAGTGCGTTGCGGACACGCGCCGGACACAAGCCACGAATTACATGCTAGCTTGCGGGCCAGACCTCATCATAGATGAAAATGAACCGCCTGTCAACTTTATTAATGGCAACAACGGTTCTCAAGGCGAAGGAAGACGCGACGTCCCGTCGCTGGAGCCGAACCCAAGATCAGCGCTGCCAAAGTCAAACCCTGGCCCCTTCCTTTGGATGGCGATGGCTCGTTCGACTACGCGGCGACTTCGACGACGAGGACAAGGAGGAGGCTCTACGGGAGGCGGTGGACAAGAAGGAGCAGTGGGAAGATGGGCCGAAGCCGGCGGACCTGGAGAAGGCATCGTTGTTTGCGTACTATGAGACAACACTCCAAGAGAGGAACGCCACCCGATCCCTCAAGGTCGAGGATGCTGAAATGGCCCTTGTGGACCATGTCGTGGACACCTCCCTTGAGAGGGTGCCGACAGAGGAGTCCCTGATGGTTAGGTATAGAATCGTTGACATCAACGCCTAGTGCCTCGCCGAGGCGCCGCCCGCGAGCCTCAACAGGTCGCCCATGATGAGGAATACTGCCAGCGGTGTGCTATGCTGAAGGCGCATGGAGGCGCTGCCCACACCAGCGGCGCTGACACATCGACAAAGGGTCAAAGGTAGAGTGGAGTAGCACACCATGGTGGAGCTAGACCGCGCCGCCCACCTAGAGCCGGAGAGGAGGGCGCGGTGCATGCGTCTGCAGACGGGGCCATCTCGCACCCCGACCAATAGCGTGTAGTTTCCGGGTTTAGTTTATTTAAAACTTTAGTCCAATTTCATTCAACTTAGCAATATATAATTTTTTTAATCAATTTTTATTTTATATTTAATTTCTATTTGGGGTGCAACAGGGCATAGAGGTCCTCCAAAATCCAAATGCAGCAACATATGCTGGCGCCTCCTATTCGGCCTAATGTGTTTGCGAATCGTCATTTAGAAAACCTGGCTGGATATGCTCTTATATGCTAGGAAATACCAAGATGAACCTAGGTGCGTGTGCACCCATTTACTTTAATACTGAAAAAATGCTATTTGAAAATTTTGAGAAAAATGGAAACTTTTTTGCATGTATATATTATGTTGATACTTACTGGTGCAAATTTTCACATAAAATATGATTATACATGGCCTACATAAAAATGACAAAATATCCAAATGACGCTATAATGATGGTTTTTACCGTTCACAGAAATATGATTTTCTATTTTCACATTTACGCGCAGGTCACACATGGTTGTTTTTTCATGCCAAAACCTGCGCAGGTAAGTATCAACATAATATATACTCCCTCCATTCGCATTTAATTGACGCCCGGACATGCAAACATGCTTTACTAGCTAGCTTGTAGTGTGCGTCGATTAAAGAAGAACGGAGGTAGTACATGCATATGCATCTTTTTAAATTTTTCTGAAACTTTAAAATAGCATTTCTTAGAATTTTTCATAATTAGGTGCACTTGCACCCGGGTGCAGCATGCTGTGCTCAGTTATGTATACGGGAAAGAACATTTTCCAGACGCTGGGCCACGGCCCTGGTTTCCAAGGCCCAGCTGCGCCCCTGAAAGACATCTACCAGAGACGACCTCATGTCGGGTACCTGTGTTGTGCCATGGTTTACTTTTTGTACTTTTAATTTTCTGAATTTTTGCATGTACTAAACTTGAACGTGACGATCTAAAAGATTTTAGTTTTCATCCTTCCTAGAGATTTTTCAGCATAAGCATAATAGGGTTATTTACCCGGCTTCAGTGATAAAGGGGTTAGGACAGCGACGCGCCTTTGACTGGCTCATCCAAAAAATCATATATATATATATATTTTTATATTGCTTTTAATGTTCTATATACAGCTGTGGATGATGATTAATATATCAGAGATACTTTGCGAAAATAAATCATAATAGTGTTTCCCACTTTAGATCCTTAAAATGGGTGTGAGGCAAGTCGCAGTGTTTCTTTCTGCTCCCCAACTCATTTGCTCGTATGTATGTATGTATATGTTCCATCACCTATATAATAGAAAATGAAAGGGATTTTTTCATACTGCATGTGTGTCAAAAAGCTCATTTGCTCCTGGTTGGATAGTAAAATAAAAAATAGCAATTTTTTTACAATATGAAACTTCTGTACAATGATTCAATGAACATAAAACATATGTTCTGACCGCTCAAAATAATTGAGGGTCACTGTTATTTCAACCACATACGAAAAAGACCTTGTATGTGCTATTGGGGCCCTAAAAGACCCGATCTGTAGTAGTGGTAGTCAGCTATGCAGAAAGAAAAATTTGAGTGTTGTAAATAACCAATCTTAATGATCTAAAAGGCACCATTTTTTCTTGCAAAGACCGACCACACATGCTATTTGTGTGCAAAAAAAAGATCTATTTTGCTTGTTTGCTACTATGTATTTATATTTTTATTGGAGTAGGAGCATACATGCTCGAGTTCAAGTGTGAATATTCGGCAAGGCAACTAGAGTTTAATTAGAGAATTGTTTGCACATAATTAACCCACATAGTGACTTCAAAAGCATACTCCTTAATACTTATGATCAAATTCATTATTTCCTTTGCACATACCACCATATGTTATTTCTCTGCAAAAATTTGCACGCGGCTAGAACACATTTTCATGTTCGTTATTAACAAATCAGCTCTTTTTTTTTGGGTTTGTTTGCTATTTTTTTAAATATTGGAGCATGAGCATATGAGCTTGGGTTCAAATGAGAACTTTCATCTAGTCGGGTAGGGTTGAGTTGCAGTTTTTGTTTTTAGATACTTAGCGCATTTACCTACTTCAAAACCATAATTCTTTTTTCCCTTTGGCAACCAATACCATGATATATTTATGGTAATGAAATAGTACATGGTAGAGATACATCAGCCTGAAATAGTACATGGTTGAACACAAAAATGCTTATGGTCAAGAAAAAATTCTTTGTGGAAAATCAACACTGTGTGCTATGTAATGAAGATTCACCTGAAAGTATGCTGCATCTCTTCTTCGAATGTGACTTCAGTCAGAATTTTTGGTGGAAAATTGGGGAGGAATGGAATACAAAATTAGATATGATTGAGATGCTAGTGGATGCAAAACAGAGATCCCTCAATAGATTTTTTAATGAAGCCATGATTGCAGGGTGTTGGAGTATCTGGAATCAAAGAAATTCCTTTATTTTTGAGGATAAACAAGTAGACCTAGATAGTTGTTTTGCTTTTTTCAGAGAATCTATATCTGTTATAAGACATATAGTTAGACCTAGCTTGAGAGAAGGTATGCAGGACTGGCTAGACATCTTATGAGCTTCTCTAGCTCTCTCCATGTACATATTACCACCTGTTTTATAAAATATATAAAATGACACAGTGAGGATCTTTCCCACTGTTTTTGTGTCAAAAAAAGAGATACATCATCCGTGTTCACCGACTACAAAATATTTTTTTAGAAATAAGTAAATTGTGAGGTTTTTAAACTCTTTCTTATTTCATGGCACAATCTTGTATTTTCTAAAAGCAAGCACAGAAAAACAACATAGATACCAAACCACATGCCTGTAAATACCGACGAGAGTTCTCCCATAATTTTAGTTTGAGCCGCAATTTAAAAAAAATGCAAGAGTACCAACACCAGTATTTCAGTGAAGAGTAACCGAAAAACCTAATCAGCGTTGCTAGGAGCCGAAAGTATCTTTCGGCATCACTTCTACGGAGCATGAATGAGATTGGTAAACTTCTCTTTTTTTTTTTACTTCTAAGAACTACGGTAGCACTCTAGCCCTTCGCTTGACGTCGAGATCATCTTGCCGATGTCAATGGCGCCCTTAGAAGATTCAAATTCTATATGTATGAACCTCAGATCTTGCATCGCTAGATTTTTTAGATTTTTTTTCTCATGTGTCCTCACGACATTTGCATCGGCTGCTACGTTTTCGACAAGAACATGACAATGATCACAACTACTAATTCTGGATCAGGTACAACACACAACAACAACAAGAAAGATCTAGAGAGAGAAAGTGAGGGAGAGAAGGAGAGAGAGAGAGTCATGCTAACACAATGAACCTAAAACCCTACAAACGTGCATAGCTAGCGACGAGCTAATTAAGTCCTACACAAATTGACTTTGACTAATAGCTACGTCCAGAGCGACTCCCTCTTGAGGTGGTCCTGAGCGTAGAGATGCACGTTGGAGGCCGGCGCGCCGCCGCCGTAGCTGCTCATCAGCTGCTGCGGGAAGCCGCCCCCGCCGTTCTGCATCAGGAATGCCTCCGCCGCTGCCGCGTCGTCGACGACCATCTGCTGCATCGCCCCCATGCTGTGGTCTGCGTCGTCGTTCAGCTGGGACTGGGAGGCGTCTCGCTGCTGCATCTGGATGCAGAGGATCTCGGCCTGCGCGACGGCGAGCTGCATCTGCAGCTGCGACACCTGGTTCTGCAGGAAGGAGATGGCCCCCACGCAGCCGTACACCGGGTCCCGCACCCGCGCGTTCGCCTCGTACACCAGGCTGCTCACCGCGTCCCCGCGCTGCTGCACCGGTAGCTCCTGAAATTGATGGCACGGAATGGCGTACGTGAGCGTGTCTGCTTCATTGCATGACTGTTGCACGAGTATCATTTATCTACGTCCATGCTACGTACCAGGAGCATCTTGCTGACGTTGCTGGCGCCGAAGACCTTGTGGACGATGGCAAACTTGTGGGGGTCGTCGGCGGGGAAGAAGGGCGCGAAGATGCAGTCCTTGGTGCACCGCCGCCGGAGCAGCTTGCACGACGCGCACGGCGTCCCGCTACCCATGTACGCGAGCGTCGTGTGTGCCTGCACCGTACCTTCGCCGCCGGAGGCCGGCCGGAGATCTCTACCGTAGTATCTGTTAGGAGCTAGATCACTTGAGCCTGCCAGCTTGAGAGCTGTTAGAGCTACGGAAGCAAGGTAAGCAAGACGAAAGATGGCGACCGGAGTGTGCAGATATTTATATCGGGCGACGAAAGACGACGACGCATGTGTGTGCTGTAGAGACTACACATCCCGAGAGAGACAAGGGTAATTACTAGTACTGCTCTGTAGGCTAGTTTCTCAAGAGATGCCCTGCCCCTGAGCTAGTAGACCACTTGAGAAGAAAGAAAGGGCAGTAATCGACACAGGACATAATTTCTCATGGAGGTGAGTTGACAGAGGTTATGCTTCCATTGGACACGAGGGTATCAAAGTCACCGTTATTTAGCAATAAGGAATCTTAGTTAGGACAACTCAACCATGCAATTAATTCTGTCAGAATGTCAGATCGATTGGGTCGCTGCCATATAGACGTGCATGCATGTGATGGTCGGATCTACTCGTGCTATCGCATATACCACATCTATTTATAAAAAAGATGTCTCAACTTCATAAAAATGTGGTATCTAGAAGTGTTTCATTGTGTAGATAACTACAAATTTAGATAAAGTTGTGACATTTTTTATGGACGGAGGAAGTATGTGTACGTGTATGAAATAGTTATTGCAAAATCTAGGTCCTTCGGGACCTTAATTTCCCTGTTCAAAAAAAAAAAACCCAAATGATGCAGCTTACACTATGTATGGTTTGGTTTGTTTGATTGGTATTGTAATGTAGTATATAGTTACCTGTTGACTACACGGGATAAAAAAAATTACATGTCATGTGTGTGGTAAGCTATCGCCAAACAGTCGATATAAGAAAATGTTAGGGATAGATGCGATGTGGGCGTGCATATGAGAGATCGTGGACCTGAAGCAAAGAATCCATCCAGCAGTGTAGAGTTTACTCCTTCCATCGCGTAAAACCGACGGCGCACCTAGCTAGCTGCTGTGGCAAGAATCCTCCATCCAGAATTCCCTTGTCTCGAGGACATGTTTTTCCTTGATCTATTGTGGATCCAAGACTCCAATTCTCTACTACACTAGTCGCAAAACCTCTCCAGTGTCTTGTATACACACTACGGGAAAAAATCTCACTGCCGTGCAGGGGCCTTTGCCGTGCGGGCTTGAGGGGAAGCGCACGGCAAAGCCAAGTATTTGCCGTGCGTGCTGGAGGGGAAGCGCACGGCAAAGCGGGTCGCACGGCAAAGGTTCCAAGCGCACGGCAAAGAATGTCGCACGGGCAAAGAGGGTACAGCGCACGGCAAAGCTGCGTCGCTCGGCAAAGCCTTTGCCGTGCGATTTTCGCGCGACGCACGACAAAGGTGGCTTTGCCGGCCAGATCGTTGCCGAGCAATCTTTGTTGTGCACGGCCGCACGCAAAGGGTTTGCCAAGCCGATTTTCGCCTTTGCCGTGTGATTTCGGTGCACGGCAATGTCCAGTTCTCCCGTAGTGACATGAAGATGAAGACGAGACACTTTTGTTGAAACCGGGCGTTCCAGTCTCTGCATCAATCGAGACATACAACTCTTTATTAAACCATTAAGCGAAATAGTATTACAAATTATGGGTCACTTAAAGTTTTAATATGGATAAGCCACCTAAAGATAATTACAATATTACAAGTTATTACGATGACAGGACACTAGAGAGGTTAAACATATATAATTTTAGTTCCCCTTAACCTCTTTCAATCCAATTCAAGTCCAACAAAACTGAACAAAGCCTACTTCCTCCCATTTGCTCCACTCTCACCCGATGAGGCACGACAATAAGTAGAGCGAGCTCGTTAGAGCTACACTAGCTTCTAAATCGTGTCTCTAGTCAACGCCCCCTTGCTCCTTCAATCGCATCAACATTGTATCGCTCGGTCCTGCCTAGAAGGGTCCACGACATGCAGTCTTATGCCATTGACTACAGGGAACACCCCCGCGTCACTCTCGCGAGGATGACTTTGGCGGCGACCTGAACCCTAGCTGTCGCCACCCCTTCCTCCCTCCTCATCGCCGTCGGAGGACCCCGCTGGGCAAAGCCCGTACATGCGGCCGATGGCGGCGGCGGGGCGTTTCCTGCGGTGGCCCTTTCGTTGTCGGGTATGTGCGCCAATGGTTCTCCTCCAGGCTCCAGGTATGGCAGCGGCTGCCCTCGGTCCTCTCCTCCTTTCTGTGTCGCTTGTTGGGGCCGACCGACGTGGACAGATAGGGGCGGGGCGGCCTCGAGGAGTTGGGTGCTCCTGGGTGCGGTGGTGGATTGATGTTGATGACGTGTAGGCGGTCCCCTTTCTTCTCTCTCGGTCCTCAAGGGACATGAGGAGGTGCGATTCTAGATCCGGCAGCGTGCCTCAATCTGGTGCTAGCCAGGGATCCATGGCTGAGGGGAGATTGAGTTTTGTTCCTCTTTAGCCAGATCTGATGATTGTTGGGGAAGCTCGTCCAGATCTCTCTCTGCATGGGAACGGCCGACTGTCAGCGCTCTGTGGGGGCGCTGGTAGCAAGATTTGGTTTAGCTTCCTCTATTGTGCCGCGACTAGCTGGTACATCCGTAGGATGGCGTGTCTGCGAAAGCAAAGCAAGGCTCCGGCCATTGCCAGCGACGACGACATCCATGGATGTCGTTCTCCTCCTTGGAGGCGTGGCCATGATGCCCATCTCTTGCTGATGGCCTGCTTCCTACGCGCGGTCGGCTGCCCACTGACGGGCGTTGTCTACGAGTTCCTCCCTGGACCTCTCTATGTCTTTGCCTGGTGTAAAGTTGGTTCGGCTTCTTCTATCCGGTGTGGTTCCTGGTTTGTGTGGTTGCTCTTGAGCCTAGGGGATAGTCGGAGTTGGTGCCTTGCCACGGGGAGATATCGATGTTTTCACTAGCTAGTGGCTAGCTTGGTGGTACGGGCCAGCCATAGGTGGCGCTTGGGGGGGGGCTGGAGCTTCGGCGAAAGCCCTGCACAGCTATGTCCTGTGCTGACAATGACGACGCTGATGAGCGCCGTTACCCTTCTTGGAGGCGTTGCCATGAAGCTCCCCCCTATGAACCTGGAGTTTCATCTTGTCAATGGTGTAGTCAGGTGGTGTCCTAGGTGTTGGTGGTCCTTTGCTATCCAAGCACTTCATATATGGTAGTCTCATTTGGTGTAGTTCCTCGGTGTGGCGTCTCTTTTCTTGAAGTTCAGGTGGAGTCGCCAGTGCGGAGTTGAAGTCTAGAGCTTTTGCTTGTGACAGGTAGACCGGAGCCTAGCCTTGCTGTGCTTGTTCTTTTTTTTTATGCCTTTAGCTTCCCACACCATGTGCTTGTATCTCAAGTTGGCATCCCCAGCTTTCCTCTTTTTTTCTTTCAGTTCGTTCCGCTGTAATCCTAGCCGGTTGATGGCTTTGTTAATTTAAAACTGGGCTCTTTGAGCCTTACCTCTAAAAAAGAAGGGTCCACGGTATTGACAAGGTGTTGGACCTGAAATGGTCATGTATGTGGATCGTCCCTTTGTTGAAAACCTAGCAAAGCTGGCATGGACCGTTCTCAATTTCCATGTTTTCCAAAAATACATGCAAAAGTTGAAGTTCGATGATATGTGTTGATGTTCTATGAAGCCACATGAGAATAGTTTGTCATGTTTTTCTCCTCTTGGCGGTAAATATTTTTTGTTGGGTGTGCATTCTTGATGTCTTATCAGGCTCTTGACATCGTGTTATTGTGGATATTAGAGTACTTTTTATTTGCAGTGGTGCATTGACAAAGTGCACTTTGTCAAAGATTTATTTTTTTGGCAAGAATTGTCCTCTTTATTTGGGCAATCCAGCGTTCATTTGCTGAAAAACCATATGGGTATGAATGAAACTCTTTTCCTTACTGGTTGAAATTTAACTTAAGATAAGCATTTCGATCTAGCAAAGCTGGCATGGACAAAAGATCCCTTTGTTTAACTTAGTAGTTGTACATATTTCCCACGATGCCTTTTGCCAATAGTAAGCCCGTTAAGAGGGACTAAGTACAAGTTGCAGGAGGGCATCAAGTTAAGCCAGTGCAATTAAATGATTTCAGCAGAGCTAGTGCACGGTAAAAAAAAAAATACAAGCTGCAAGTTGTTGCAAACAACGCAGCAAGCTAGCTAGTTTACAGGCCTTTACAGAACCGATCATGTGCACTGCACGAGATGAAGCATCCATATAGATATAGAAATAAAACATCAATTTGCCGGGACCTAGGGTGTGTTCGGTTTGAGAATCCTGATGCATGGAACGGAATGGTTCCATTCCAATGTCACGGAATGATTCCGTACCCGTGTTCGGTTCGGAAAAAGTGAGGAACGGAATGGTTCCGTGCCTGTGTTCGGTTCGGGAAAAACGCGGAACGGAATGGCAGGATTTTGGTTCAGCTCACCTCTTTTTCAGTCCGCGCGGTGACAGATACGAGCGTTCCTCCAGATTCCACCAAATTGGTGGAACGACTTGGTTCCGCATCTACAGGGTATATTCCCTTCTGAGGAATGACTTGGTTCCGTTCCTTCCCTCCAACCGAACACAGGGATGGGTGCTGGGTGCGGAACCGTTCCGTTCCATTCCACCAAATTCCAGAACCGAACACATCCCTAATCAGCGGAGCTAATGTTGTTGACGTAGTACTTATGGAGTACTTCATTTTCTTTGCCGTCTCCGGTGCCATTAGTTACAACTTGGAAGGGTCTAACACATTACACATGTCAGTTGTTGGAGTCAATCAATTAAAACTGAATGCAGATCAGAGGTTTTTATCCTGAAATAAGTTCCAAACGAATGCTTTCAACAAGTAACACGGCTAGAAGTTGAGGCAAGATAAAACAAATAAAGGCTAAACATAAAATTTTCACTCCAGAGATTAAGACCCAATGCTCGAAGAACACCAGCTAAAACGAAGGCAACATACGTTGTCGCCCCGGCTTGCAAAGATACTGCTGCAAAGCAAGGACGATCACCCGACACACCTTCGTCACACTCACGGTTTTGACGAGGATATCGCCACACAAGCGAAACCAAATTTTGCATAACAAGCATGAAACACCATCTTCTCTCCGTCCACTGGGTTGCTTTTTTTCCTCTTCAAACACAACCACCATAATATCAAACAGCAATATCTTGGTAATCGCAGCGATCTTGCCCGAGGTACCCATGTTGTGCATGGTGCGGACATATCGTGTGGTTGAAAGGTTCCATCGTCAGTAGAGATATGCTTGTAGGGGACGTCATATTGGTGACGCACCAACTTTGAATCATGCCGCTCCTAATATCAGTGGCGTGGAAGAAAGTGGAATGCCACCACTAAGGAACCAGTAGTAGCGTGCAACTTCCTCTGTCACACCACTATTACATGGGTCCCGCATTCATGCGCATGTGTCCGATCATACTTTCATAGCGGCGTTGCACAGTAGTGCACCCCACGTGTACACAACTAGTGGTGGTGTGGCACGCATACATGCCATTAATTCTGACATAACTAGTGGCGAGCACGTGGCCACCAGCGCCTCCACTATTGTGTATCGCATGATTGGTCGGGTCACCCGTGGGAAATCCTGGTGACCACCTAGGGAACTGATAGATATTTAAAAAATGCTGACCAGCGCTCCTGCGGTGCCTGCCCTGTCAGGGTCTCGAAGCAATCCGAAAAAGCATGGGAACCGAGGCTAGCGCTGCCACCACCTCCATGCGATGACACATCTGGATAAGACGATTCCCCTCGTTGTTGACTATGTTGCTTCCCCAACACCACTGGTGGCTTGTCTCCTGATGCTAGCGACTAATTACAAGATGTGCCCTCTCGTTGGTGCCACTATTTAAACAAGCCGCCGCGACACTGCCGCTAGAGCTAACATCTCCACCGTTTATTGATGGCAACAATGACAAAGGGTTAAATTCGTCAATGCCCATGATGATGGACTTGGGTTTCAGGAAGGAGGACATTGGCGAATCAACAACCGGTTAGCTAAACTTAGGCAGCCGACGAGCTATCAAGGGCGAATCGATGACATTACAGTATGTGAAACTAGGGTTACCGGGGTGTTTGCTCTGATTGAATCTGTCCCCCATCGGTGGCTCCTCCTAGCCCTTATATAACGGGCTAGGTCTGAGTCCACCTCGAGGTCGAGTTACAGTACATGTCGGTTCACCCGATATAATCTTAGCTTTCCTAATGAGATATCTTCAGATTCCTCCGGACTTTCTTCGTGGGCTTTCCTATATTCCTTCCTAGGCTTTGTACCAGGGATAGCAATGCCTAGGACCCGATATAGCATACCCATGTCAGTAGCCCCCGAGATTCTACTCGAGTCGCAAACTCAGGTCGAATCTCAAAACCTTCGATTCCTTCTTTGATCATAAAACAATATTTCATTATTTCCTATATAAATAAATATTAGAATCATAGGGATATTGGTAAACCAGCCTGATGCATCCAAACGGTCAGTTAATCGCATGAGCAAATGCGGGGAACCTACTTCAAACTCGCGTCCCCAGAGAGGAATTCGGAAACTTGGCGTATCTCATCTCGGGCCGCAGAGGACTTATCGAGTTACGATTTCCAGCATAAGAGTTTACCTGACGCGTCCGTCAGGATTTTTCATCACATTGTTGACAATGCGGATATTTCTAGCAGAGCGTAGTCTGTGATGATGCTAGGACTCACAAGACATGATCCCGATGGTCTTACCTTCATGCTCTAGCATGGCATCTGGAGGCTCATGACGACGCGACCCAGGCTTTTGTATTTATTTATTTATCGGTTGACAAGTTCGGCTATTAGATTACCCAAAGTTGTCGGGTTGAACTTATTCTAGATGCATATACTCCCGATGGGAGTAAATGCCGAAGTAATGTTCGTTAAGTGTTTACCACTTGAACATGTATTCAAAGCTTTACGCCTGACTTCTGCTTGACTTGAATGTTCATTAAGTGTTTACCACATGAACATGTATTCGAAGCTTTACGCCTGACTTCTGCTCGACTTGAATGTTTGTTAAGTGTTTACCACTTGAACATGCGCCTGACTTCTGCTTGATTTTAACTCTTCTTGTTTTCTATTGGGTGCGTGTTCCCGATGGGAGTAGCCCCCGAGGTTATACTCGAGTACTTGTAGTCGAGTCTATGCTCGAAGTATGTTCATATTCATATAGCTGGAAGTTTTCATCGGGTGCGTGGCCAGCGCTCCCGAGGAGAGTAGCCCCCGAGGCTATGGTCGAGTATTTGTAGTGGAGCATAGGCGCGAAGAGTCATGCGCACAAAGGTAACTATGATACATATGAAAGACTTGTTCCTCCTGGATGCTCCCAATTTCATTGGGTGCACGTTCAGCACTCCCGATGTGAGTAGCCCCCGAGGCTATGGTTCGAGTATCCTGATGCGCGTAGATGTACACGTCCGTTGGGAACCCCAAGAGGAAGGTGTGATGCGCACAGCAGCAAGTTTTCCCTCAGAAAGAAACCAAGGTTATCGAACTAGTAGGAGCCAAGAAGCACGTGAAGGTTGTTGGTGGAGGAATGTAGTGCGGCGCAACACCAGTGAAACCGGCGCCAACGTGGAACCTGCACAACACAATCAAAGTACTTTGCCCCAATGTAACAGTGAGGTTGTCAATCTCACCGCTTGCTGAAAACAAAGGATTAAGCGTATCGAGTGGAAGATGGTGTTTGTTTGCAAAGAACAGTAAAAGAGAATGTATTCAGATGTAAAAGAATGGACCGGCGGTCCACAGTTCACTAGAGGTGTCTCTCCAATAAGATAACTAACATGCTGGGTGAAGAAATTACAGGCGAGCAATTGACAAATAAAAATTCAATACATATGAACGATGATTACTATGTGATTTAATCAGGGCATTACGACAAAGTACATAGACCGCTATCCAGCATGCATCTATGCCTAAATAATCCACCTTCAGGTTATCATCCGAACTCCTTCCGGTATTAAGTTGTAAACAACAGATAATTGCATTAAGTATGGTGCGTAATGTAATCAACACAAATATCCTTAGACAAAGCATCAATGTTTTATCCCTAGTAGCAACCTTAGAACTTTCTGTCACTGTCCCAGATTTAATGGAGGCATGAACCCACTATCGAGCATAATTACCCTCTTGGAGTTACAAGTATCAACTTGGCCAGAGCCTCTACTAGCAACGGAGAGCATGCAAGAACATAAACAACACATATATGATAGATTGATAATCAACTTAACATAATATTCTCTATTCATCGCATCTCGCCAAACACAACATGTAGCATTACAAATAGATGATCTTGATCATGTTAGGCAGCTCACAAGATCTAATACAATGATAGCACAAGCGGAGAAGACAACCATCTAGCTACTGCTATGGACCCATAGTCCAAGGATGAACTACTCACGCATCAATCCGGAGGCGGGCATGATGATGTAGAGCCCCTCCGGTGATGATTCCCCTCTCCGGCAGGTGCCGGAGGCGATCTCCTGATCCCCCGAGATGGGATTCCGCGACGGCGCGTCTCTGCAAGGTTTTCCGTATCGTGGCTCTCGGTACGGGGGTTTCGCGACGGAGGCTTTAAGTAGGCGAAAGGGTAGGTCAAGTGGCGGCACGAGGGCCACACACGGCCGCGGCGGGCTTGGGCCGCGCCGCTGGTGTGTCCCCACCTCGTGGCCCCACTTCGTCTCCCTTTCGGTCTTCTGGAAGCTTCGTGTAAAAATAGGCCCCGGGCGTTGATTTCGTCCAATTCCGAGAATATTTCCTTACTAGGATTTTGAAACCAAAAACAGCAGCAGAAAGAACGGCGCTTCGGCATCTTGTTAATAGGTTAGTGCCGGAAAATGCATAATAATGCTGTAAAGTATGTATAAAACATTCAAGTATTGTAATAAAAGTAGCATGGAACATAAGAAATTATAGATACGTTTGATACGTATCAAGCATCCCCAAGCTTAGTTCCTACTCGTCCTCGAGTAGGTAAACGATAACACAAATAATTTCTGAAGTGACATGCTACCAACATAATCTTGATCAACATTATTGTAAAGCATATGAGATGAATGGAGTGATCTGAACAAAAGATTGCTAACAAAGATAATGACTAAGCAAATGAATCATATAGCAAAACTTTTCATGAATAGTACTTTCAAACAAGTATCAATAAGAGTTGCATAAGAGCTAACTCATAAGCAATAAATTCTAAGTAGAATGAATTGAAGCAACACAAAGGATGATTAAGTTTCAGCAATTGCTTTCAACTTGTAACATGTATATCTCATGGATATTTGTCAACATAGAGTAATATAACAAGTGCAATAAGTAAACATGTAAGAATCAATGCACACAGTTAACACAAGTGTTTGCTTCTAAGATAGAAAGAAGTGGGTAAACTGACTCAACATAAAGTAAAAGAATGACCCTTCGCAGAGGGAAGCATGGATTACTATTTTTGTGCTAGAGCTTTTTGTTATGAAAACATAGAAACAATTTTGTCAACGGTAGTAATAATTATGTGCTATGCATAATACTTCCTACAAGTTGCATGTCTCATGCATAGAGTACTAATAGTGCTCGCACCTTGTCCTACTTAGCTCGGAAACACGGATTCTCATCGCATAACATATGCTTCAACCAAGAGTCACAAAGGGGTACCTCTATGCCGCCTGTACAAGTGTCTAAGGAGAAAGCACGCATTGGATTTCTCGCTTTTGATTATTCTCAACTTAGACATCCATACCGGGACAACATAGACAACGGATAATGGACTCCTCTTTTTAATGCTTAAGCATTCAACAACAGTTAATATTCTCATAAGAGATTGAGGTTGTATGTCCAAACCGAAACTTCCACCATGATACATGGCTTTAGTTAGCGGCCCAATGTTCTTCTCTAACATATGCATACTCAAACCATTTGATCATGAAATCCACTTACTTCAGACAAGACGAACATGCATAGCATCTCACATGATATCCAACAAAGATAAAGACATGGTTACCGCTCAACAAGCAACTTATAAGAATTAAGACACATAACTACATATTCATCATCACAATAGTTTTTAAGCTATTTGTCCCATGAGCTATTGTTGACGAAACCGTGGCGATGGTGCCAACACCGTAGAGCCGAACGACTAGGGCTGCGGCTGGCCCCATCCCTCGGAGCGACGGCCCGCAAAGCCTCCCGGTCGCGCGCGATGCGGGTTGCAAGGCGTGCCACCCTATACCTGGTCGGGAAGGTGTGGATGATGCCTCGCTTAGTTTCCTGCAGGGCACACACGTACACGTTAAATACGAGCCTCGGTCGGCTCTCAGGTTGTCCTGTGAATCGGCTCATGGAGCCGATCCACCATGATTCGTCCAAGGTGGCCGAATATATGGTGGTCCTGCTTGATCAAGATAAAGCATATGAGATCCACGACGATCTAGGGTTTTCACCGCATAATCGGATCATCCTACTCACGATTGGGCCTCGCTCACGCACGGTAAACGTAAGCCCTAGACAAGGCCTAAAAACCAACACTAGGTTGATCCTCGGAACATCCTGTCTAGGGCAGCAAACTACACCCCGCTGGATCCTCCAACCCTTTGTAAGGCCTAACTATTGCAGATATTAAACTAATCCTTGATGAATCAAGGAGCGACCGTAACGGATCAGATCTACTAAATAACGATCAAGCGGGGTGCCGCCCCTGCACCCATGATGAGGTACAAGGACGGCTAGATGCGCAAGGGTCGCACTACGTAAGCATATGATGCTAAGAACAATGCTAACCCTAACGCATCTACGATAACTACGTTGCTCGCCATCAAAAAGGCTTACGAGCAACGCATGAACAACTAGGCAGGCTCGTGCTGCCTAGATCGCGAGATGCGATCTAGGCGGCATGGTGCTTACGGAGGAACCCTCGAGACGAAGGAGTTGGCGATGCGCCGAGATTGGTTTGTGTTGAACGTTGGTTGTTGTTTATTCCATAAACCCTAGGTACATATTTATAGTCCAGGGACTTTCTAATGTGGGCGTGCACTAAACCGTGCACGAGATAAACTCTAATCTCTACGTAACCTACTATAAAGATACACGGGCTAACTAGCCCAAACTTGGTGAACAAGGCCGATCCACATATCCCTTCTATATGTATATCTTCAAGTCCATCTTGATCGCGGCCCACCTCTGACTTGGTCAAATTCTGGTGATAACACATGCCCCCCTGGTTTTGGAAATGACATTTCCAAAATCATTATGCTTTTATCTCGTAGGGTCATGTCGTGGCAGAGCAGAACCGTCGCAGAGTTCTTCATCATGATAACTTGCCTCCTCAACTTCTCTGCATGATTTGACAGTTCTGGCACCACTTCCTCGGAAACTGCTGTGGCATTGAATTTCTATCATGCCCTCTTTTATTTAACCGCTATGAACAGTTCCCCTCTGCATCTCCTTCGCATTAGCACCCAAAAGCCCTCCTGCGCCACAATGTCCTCTTCCTCCTCTGCCTCATCGGATCTTTCCACCCAGTCCTCTTCATCTCGCGAGCCGACGCCGGAGCACAACCCGGCGGAGGTCCATGCGGCCAACATCCGCCGTGCCATTGCGGCCGGGGAGGAGTCAGATCATGACTTCTCCATCGGTCGGAGGACGACAAGTCCCTGACTGATGGGGAGAGCGATCTCCGCTTCCTCGCCGACAAGGAAGCGGTGGAAGAAAGCGATGATGATCGCTTCCCCTGGGATGGGGCCACCTCCGAGGAGGTGAAGGAGGACGAAGAAGAGGATGACGACGACGACAGCTCCCCGACGAGCCACCGGCCAAGCGCCATTGCCCCTGGCCGGGAACCTGAGTGACTTCGACAGCGACGACGACGACGACGAGGAGGACGAGGACAATGAAGGTCCTGCCGGCGGCCGCTGGAGCAGTGACGACGAGCCGGCGGGGAGCAGCGCCGACAGCGGCGATGACGGCGACGACGAGGGCAGCAACGGCCCGTAGATAGGGCCCTTAGCATAGGATCCGTAGAAGTAGGCGGGGCAATGTATCCCCTTTCGAGGGCAATCAGTTCTACTATGTAAGAAATCTTTCTTATTAATGAAGAACTTTTCCCCAATTTGATTTGCCGATTTCCTCTCCCATGACCTTGCCGATTCGTCCCCTTTGCCAATGCATAATGAGCCGATAGCACCGTATCGGTCCTTCAAGATTCGCCCTTCCCTTCTCCAACCGATGATTTTCTAAATTTGGCAGAAAATGCAGTATCTTCAGGGAAACCTTTGAACTTTCCCAACCAAACCTAATAATGTTCTTCAATAATCATCATTTGTGAAGAAGGTTGCAATGAAGGACCAGCCGTTGGTATCCCAATCGGCTTTTAAACAAGCAAAACAGAGCATCCACCAGGCCTGCTGCCCCCCGAGCCTTACTCGAGGCGAGACTTAGCCGAATTAGCCTGGGCTTGATCATGCAGAGCCAGCCGATTTGCACGTAAATCGGCTTGCAGAGAGCCTTCAAGGTGGGCTGCCCCCCGAGTTTCCTCAGTGCGCCTCTTCGTCCTTGCAGGTCAGATCGGCTCCCTTCCTTTGGTGGATCGATGCGACCCACCCTTAACCTGATCGGACACCCAAGCTGCCCTTAGCATTGTTCTTGAAGAGAAGATCTGAGCTGTTAAACTACTCTCTTGAGGAGTTCTTTCATTGGGGCTTCTCTTCGTAATTCACTAGGGCTGACCTTCTGGTTAACAATTGTATCTCTTGAGTCGATGGCCATGCATCGGCTGCTTCTCAATTCTAAAGTCGATGTCCATGCATCGGCTGTAAAATGTTTAAAAATTTTAGGAATCTTAGGCCGATTTGTGTACCGGCCCCCATACTTAGTATTATCTCATATCCTCATGTTTTATCCATCTAGGTGCCCCCCGAGATGGTATCCGATTCTGATCAAATGGTGAGGATTGATGGTAATCGGCTCTTTCGTGAAGGTCCCATGTTTCGGAGGGCCGATCAAATCGTTGATCGACGTAGTCTTGCTACTCGTCCATGTCGGTGGATAAAACCAGCCCAATCTCGATTAGCACGTTGGTGCGCTTGATGTCGGGTGCATAATCGTGCACTAACGTGATGCTCGGCTGAAGCTCGTAAATCTCCCTTCCTCATTTCGGAGGGCCGATCGCAAGGATCGGCCTCGCCATGTTGCTTATCGACGTAGTCTTGCTACTCGTCCATGTCGGTGGATAAAACCAGCCCAATCTCCGACCTTAGCACGTTGGTGCGCTTGCTGTTGTCCATGTCGGGTGCATTGTGTAATCGTGGAGCACTACACTCCGCCGGACGAATGAACACCATGTTTGTGCCAGCCGATGTTTCATCATCGGCTCTCTTTGGCGCCACTCTTTTCTTTGCGGCAGTCCCTCCTCATCCAGGGTCCTCTGGACTTTCGCAGCCAGGTCGCGCCTTCCTCAGCGTATGCAAGTACATCCTTTCGGCTTCCTCCGACCGCGCAATCGCTGAACCCTGCGCTTTGTGAATGGCTGAGACCGTCAGGCACCACCTTGACGGTGGCACCTGTCTCTTCGTATTCCCCTTCGTCTTCTGAATCCTCGAGATCTTCCAACAGGGGTCTCAGCACTCTGTTTTGCGGTGGGAGAGGCCCTAAGCGCTCGAACACAGACACGTTGGCTGTCTCCTTCTTTTTCCGGTTGCATTCGGCAGTTGCCGATTGTTGGTAATCGGCTCATTCCTGAATCCCACGAAGAAGGGGCAGTGCCAATGCTGTCCGTATCGTCCTGCTCCCTGCCGTGGCGCTCCTGCCGCTCCTCATCATGATTATGCCGGCGATGTCTTCCGTCGTTTCTGGTCAGACGACCTCTTTCATCATTGTCGTTGTATCGCCGGCGTTGGTCATATCGACTAACATACTTGTTGAGGAGGTGATCAGAGAGGGGTCGTTGGTATCTTATGTTCTTCACTTCCCCCTCTGTGACGTAGCGCTTGCCATCTTGACGGAGCCGATCGCATGGAGCGGCCCCCTCTGTGTCCTTGCTCTGAGAGCAGCTGTCCTCATCCCCGTCCTTCTCAGAGCGGTGTCCAAGCTCTACCATGCTGATGTTAGCTGAGAAATCAGGCTGGCACCCTCCCAGGTGGGTAAGCTCCACCATGTTGACGGCGGGGAAGGGGTGTGTGTCGACCTTCATGGCATACTGGTTAAAAATTAGTCGCCCATTTTCTATTGCCACTTGGATCTGCTGACACACCCTGCAGTCGTTAGTGGTGTGGGTGAACGTGTTATGCCACTTGCAGTATGGCTTTCCGTTCAGCTCTTGCACCGTAGGGAACTTGTGGCCTTCGGGTATCTTTATGTGCTTCTCCGCGAGTAAGAGATCGAAAATCTGCTCGGTTTTCGTCACGTCGAAGTCGAACCCTCTTGGAGGCCCCGGTGGCTTTACCCATTTGCAGGTTACTGGGCCTGCGGCTCGAGTCCACTCAGCCACTGCGACCTCTCGTTCTCCAGTAGGACCTTCACCTTCGCCTGCGTCAACCATGGTAACCACGCGCTTGAATTTATCTTGGTAGACATCCGGGTGGCGTTGTTCATACGCTGACAACTTCTGCACCATGTGTGCTAATGAAGGATAGTCCGCCTGGGAGGCCACTTCCTTGATCGATGATGATAGACCCACCACCGCCAATTCGACTGCTTCTTTTTCGCTTACGTGAACCGAATAGCATCGGTTCCTAACGGTCCTGAAGCGCTGGATGTATTCCGACACTGTTTCTCCGCGCTTCGCGTACTTGTGCTAGATCGGCAATGCCAGCCTCGGAAGCCTCTGAGTGATATTGCTCATGGAACCGTTCTTCCAGCTGCTTCCAGGTCTGGATTGAGTTCGGTGGCAGCGACGTGTACCATCCGAAAGCCGATCCTGTGAGGGACTGTGAGAAGTACCTCACGCGCAGCTCGTCTGACGCTGAGATCATGCCCAGCTGTGCCAAATATCGGCTCACATGCTCGATGGAGCTGGAGCCATCTGATCCGCTGAACTTTGTGAAGTCCGGGAGCCGATATTTGGGTGGTAGCGGGATCAATTCGTACTCGTTGGGGTACGGCTTGGTATAGCCGATCGCCTTTCTTTTCGGCATCATGCCGAACTGATCTTTCAGGATCGTACAAATTTGATCCGCGGTGATGGCTGCAGGTGCCGAACCCTGAAGATTCGTCGGAGTGGCGTACTTAACCAGCCATGCCTGTTTCTCCAGCTCTGCAGCTGGGCTCGGGAGTTTTGTCGGGGTGGCGTATTTAGCTAGCCACGTTTGCTTCTCAGGGTCTGCCTCCGACGTTCCTCCTGTTGCCCCAGAAGTCCCTGCTATAGCGACCTGGTTCGAGGGTGCCCAGGTGCTGCAGTCGGCACGTATGCACGCGCATGCGTGCGGGATCTCCTTGGGCGCGTCCCGTAGAAATTGGTAGTCACCGGGGTCACCACCAATCTTGTAGACGACATAGGCCGATGAGTTCGGCGCTTCGGGCGCTGCCAACGCGAACGGCAGCGGTGGACGGGACTGGAGTAGCAATTCCCCTTGGTGAGTCCCTAGGGCTGGTCCTGACGGAGAGTACCGATGGCTCATGATCTCCTGGATTACGCGCAGCGCGACGCGCTCCAACGTATTTACCAGGCTCTCAGAATGGTGGTGTAGCGAATGAGCCACCATGAAGTTTATCTCCTGACGCAGCGACCTGGTGCGTTCCTCTGACGGGGTGGACAGGTCCACTCCATCAAGCGCGCCTTCAGGTGAACCCCTTCCATCTGATGCCGTGGGAGCGGGTCCTGTGGAAAGAGCCGATTAGGTCGGCTTCGAGGGCAGACTTGACCTCGTCGTACTTCTTCTTGAGCTCGCCAGTGAGCTCCTCGTAGGTGACCGGAGTTTCTTCCGCCATCTCTGATGTGGATGGCGAGGTGGTTGTCGTTGAAGATCGTCCCACCGGGCGTGCCGAATGTGTTGACGTCGAAACCCACCGGCGGGCAGGATCGGCCAACACCGTAGAGCCGGAACGACTAGGGCTGCGGCTGGCCCCAGCCCTCGAGCGACGGCCCGCAAAGCCTCCCGGTCGCGCGCCGATGCGGGTTGCAAGGGCGTGCCACCTGACCTATACCTGGTCGGAAGGTGTGGATGATGCCTCGCTTAGTTTCCTGCAGGGCACACACGTACACGTTAAATACGAGCCTCGATCGGCTCTCAGGTTGTCCTGTGAATCGGCTCATGGAGCCGATCCACCCATGATTCGTCCAAGGTGGCCGAATATATGGTGGTCCCGCTTGATCAAGATAAAGCATATGAGATCCACGACGATCTAGGGTTTTCACCGCATAATCGGATCATCCTACTCACGATTGGGCCTCGCGCTCACGCACGGTGAACGTAAGCCAGCCCTAGACAAGGCCTAAAACCAACACTAGGTTGATCCTCGGAACATCCTGTCTAGGGGCAGCAAACTACACCCTGCATGCCGCTGGATCCTCCAACCCTTTGTAAGGCCTAACTATTGCAGATATTAAACTAATCCTTGATGAATCAAGGAGCGACCGTAACGGATCAGATCTACTAAATAACGATCAGCGGGGTGCCGCCCCTGCACCCATGATGAGGTACAAGGACGGCTAGATGCGCAAGGGTCGCACTACGTAAGCATATGATGCTAAGAACAATGCTAACCCTAACGCATCTACGATAACTACGTTGCTCGCCATCAAAAAGGCTTCAGTACGAGCAACGCATGAACAACTAGGCAGGCTCGTGCTGCCTAGATCGCGAGATGCGATCTAGGCATGGTGCTTACCGAGGAACCCTCGAGACGAAGGAGTTGGCGATGCGCCGAGATTGGTTTGTGTTGAACGTTGGTTGTTGTTTATTCCATAAACCCTAGGTACATATTTATAGTCCAGGGGACTTTCTAATGTGGGCGTGCACTAAACCGTGCACGAGATAAACTCTAATCTCTACGTAACCTACTATAAAGATACACGGGCTAACTAGCCCAAACTTGGTGAACAAGGCCGATCCACATATCCCTTCTATATGTATATCTTCAAGTCCATCTTGATCGCGGCCCACCTCTGACTTGGTCAAATTCTGGTGATAACAGCTATATAATGTAAAGGTAGAGGAATGAAATTTTAAAGGTAGCACTCAAGTAATTTACTTTGGAATGGCAGAAAAATACCACATAGTAGGTAGATATGGTGGACACAAATGGCATGGGTTTTGGCTCAAGGTGTTTGGATGCACGAGAAGCATTTCCTCTCAGTACAAGGTTTGGGCTAGCAAGGTTGTTTGAAGCAACCACAAGTATGAACAGGTACAACAAAACTCACACAAGAACATATTGCAAGCATTATAAGGCTCTACACTGTCTTCCTTGTTGTTCAAACACTTTACCCGAAAATATCTAGACTTAGAGAGAACAATCATGCAAACCAAATTAAACAAGCTCTACAGTAGTTCTTCATTAATAAATTAAACTACATGATGCAAGAGCTTAAACATGATCTATGAGAGCTCAAACAATTGCCAAATTGCCAAACCATATGCAGCACTTTCCAATTCCAACCAAATAGCAATTTAATGAAGCAATAAGACGTTGCCATGAACATTAAAGCACAATTAAGAACACAAGTGTTCCATAAGAAAAAGCAGAGCGTAATATCTCCAATATAAGAATAGCGGGATCCAACTTTATTCAAAATAAAACAAAAATAAAAGCAAACCGACGCTCCAAGTAAAGAACATAAGAATGTGACGGAATAAAAATATAGTTTCACTAGAAGTGACCTGATAATGTTGTCGATGAAGAAGGGCATGCCTTGGGCATCCCCAAGCTTAGATGCTTGAGTCTTCTTAAATATGCAGGGATGAACCACCGGGCATCCCCAAGCTTAGACCTTTCACTCTTCTTGATCATAGTATATCATCCTCTTCTCTTGACCCTTGAAAACTTCCTTCACACAAACTTCAAGCAAACTCATGAGAGGGTTAGTGCATAACCACAAATTCACATATTCAGAGGTGACACAATCATTCTTAACACTTCTGGACATTGCACAAAGCTTCTGAAGGTTAATGGAACAAAGAAACTCATTCAACATAGCAAAAGCGGCAATGCGAAATAAAAGACAGAATTTGTCAAAACAGAACAGTCAGTAAGATGCATCTGAAAGGGCACTTAACTTGCTCAAATGGAAAAACTCAAAACTAATGAAAGTTGCGTACATATCTGAGGATCACACTCGTAAATTTGCAGATTTTTTCGATTTTACTTATGCCAGAATTCGTGACAGACAGCAATGCTGTTTCTGCGCAGCGATCCCAAATATAGCATCAACTTTAACATAAAAACTTTACTTGGCACAAAAACATGATAAGGAGAGGTTGCTACAGTAGTAAACAACTTCCAAGACTCAACAATAAAGTAAAATGAAACATGGGTTATCTCCCAAGAAGTGCTTTTCTTTAACGCCTTCAGAAAAAGTGCAAATCAAGTATTTTCAAGAGATGGAGCATCAACATTATCTCGGGCCTTACACTTACCCTTCTTGTTCTTTTTCTTACTCTTTAGTTTAGGGAATACATGTCGGCCTCCTAGTGGGATTTTTAGGGTGCCTTCTCCTGTATTTATGATTGCTCCCAATAGTTTCAACAGGGATCTTCCAAGTGTGATTTGTCCTGTTCCTACACATTCAATAACAAGATAATCGGTGGATACTGTTCTTCCAAGAATGGTTGTGTGCACACCCTCGGCTATTCCCTTAGGAATTATAACGGAGTTATCAATAAGAGTTATTCCTTCTCCCCCTTCAACAAGTCCCCAAAGTGTCAAAGATTCATAAATACTCTTAGGCATAAGACAAAATTCAGACATAATATCACAACGGGCATGAAAAGTTTCACCACCAATAGTAACTTTAATAGTAGGATTCCACATTGAGGGTTCAGAGTTCACTAAAACTTCATCAAGACGGTTTCGAACATAACCACAACTTTCCTTCAAGTAAGATGCATTTGTCTCAAGAGTGTTTAATCTATTATAAATGCTAATAAGAGCTGAATCAAAGTTATTAGCTGAACTATGTGATGCAACCAATTTTTTTATGGCATTAAAAGCTTGATCACCGTTGCAATGAAGGAAATCTCCTCCCACTATAGCATCTAAGGCATATCTATAGCGAATCATAAGCCCAAAATAAAAATTACTAAGAAGCAAACTTAGAGTCATTTGAGGTTCAACTTTACGATAAGCATAAAAAATTCTAGACCAAGCATCTTTAAAACTCTCCTCATCCCCTTGTTTAAAAGTAAAGACTAATTCTTCAGGTGAAGAAGTAACAAGTACAGAACTAGACATGATAACAAAAGTAAACTAAGTGCAAGTAACTATTTTTTTTTGTGTTCTAATATTGAGCTAGTAAATAAGACAATAAGTAAAGTAACTAATTTTTTGTGTGTTTTTGATATAGAGAACAAGACAGTAAATAAAGTAAAGCTAGCAACTAATTTTTTGTGTGTTTTGTTTAAGTGCAGCAAACAAAGTAGTAAATAAAATAAAGCAAGACAAAAACAAAGTAAAGAGATTGGAAGAGGAGACTCCCTTGCAGCGTGTCTTGATCTCCGCAACGGCGCCAAAAGAGCTTGATGCACGTAGATGTACACGTCCGTTGGGAACCCCAAGAGGAAGGTGTGATGCGGACAGCAGCAAGTTTTCCTCGAAAGAAACCAAGGTTATCGAACCAGTAGGAGCCAAGAAGCACGTGAAGGTTGTTGGTGGAGGAATGTAGTGCGGCGCAACACCAACCGGCACCAACGTGGAACCTGCACAACACAATCAAAGTACTTTGCCCCAACGTAATAGTGAGGTTGTCAATCTCACCAGCTTGCTGAAAACAAATGATTAAGCGTATCGAGTGGAAGATGGTGTTTGTTTGCAAAGAACAGTAAAAGCAGTAGAATGTATTCAGATGTAAAAGAATGGACCGGGGTCCACAGTTCACTAGAGGTGTCTCTCCAATAAGATAACTGATACGTCTCCAACGTATCGATAATTTCTTATGTTCCATGCTACTTTATTGATGATACCTACATGTTTTATGCACATTATATGTCATATTTATGCATTTTCTGGAACTAACCTATTAACAAGATGCCGAAGAGCCAGCTTGTTGTTTCTGCTTTTGGTTTCAGAAATCCTAGTAACGAAATATTCTCGAATTGGACGAAATCACCGCCCAGGGTCCTATTTTTGCACGGAGCTTCCAGAAGACCGAAGAGGGAAGGAAGTGGGGCCACGAGGCGCGTCACCATAGGGCGGCGCGGCCCAGGCCCTGGCCGCGCCGACCTATGGTGTGGGGCCCTCGTGTGGCCCCCCATGTTGCCCTTCCGCCTACTTAAAGCCTCCGTCGCGAAAACCCCAGTACCGAGATCCACGATACGGAAAACCTTCCAGAGACGCCGCCGCGAATCCCATCTCGGGGGATTCAGGAGATCGCCTCCGGCACCCTGCCGGAGAGGGGATTCATCTCCCGGAGGACTCTTCATCGCCATGATCGCCTCCGGAGTGATGAGTGAGTAGTTCACCCCTGGACCATGGGTCCATAGCAGTAGCTAGATGGTCGTCTTCTCCTTGTTGTGCTTCATTGTTGGATCTTGTGAGCTGCCTAACATGATCAAGATCATCTATATGTAATTCTATATGTTGTGTTTGTCGGGATCCGATGGATAGAGAATACTATGTTATGGTGATTATCAATCTATTGTTTATGTGTTGTTTATGATCTTGCATGCTCTCCGTTATTAGTAGAGGCTCTGGCCAAGTTTGTACTCTTAACTCCAAGAGGGAGTATTTATGCTCGATAGTGGGTTCATGCCTTCATTGACACCTGGGACAGTGACAGAAAGTTCTAAGGTTGTGATGTGCTGTTGCCACTAGGGATAAAACATTGATTCTATGTCTAAGGATGTAGTTGTCGATTACATTACGCACCATACTTAATGCAATTGTCTGTTGCTTTGCAACTTAATACTGAATGGGGTTCGGATGATAACCTGAAGGTGGACTTTTAAGGCATAGATGCAGTTGGATGGCGGTCTATGTACTTTTTCGTAATGCCCAATTAAATCTCACTATATTTATCATATCATGTATATGCATTGTTATGCCTTTCTCTATTTGTCAATTGCCCGACTGTAATTTGTTCACCCAACATGCTTTTATCTTATGGGAGAGACACCTCTAGTGAACTGTGGACCCCGGTCCTATTCTTTACATAGCATACAATCTACTGCAATTGTGTTTTACTATTTTCTTGCAAACAATCATCTTCCACTCGATACGCTTAATCCTTTGTTACAGCAAGCCGGTGAGATTGACAACCTCACTGTTTCGTTGGGGCAAAGTACTTTGGTTTTGTTGTGCAGATTCCACGTTGGCGCCGGAATCCCTGTTGTTGCGTCGCATCACATTTCGCCACCATCAACCTTCAACGTGCTTCTTGGCTCCTCCTGGTTCGATTAAACCTTGGTTTCTTTCTGAGGGAAAACTTGCTACTGTGCGCATCATACCTTCCTCTTGGGGTTCCCAACGAACGTGTGAGTTACACGCCATCAATAACTAACATGCTGGGTGAACAAATTACAGGCGAGCAATTGACAAATAAAAATTCAATACATATCAACGATGATTACTATGTGATTTAATCAGGGCATTATGACAAAGTACATAGACCGCTATCCAACATGCATCTATGCCTAAATAATCCACCTTCAGGTTATCATCCGAACCCCTTCCGGTATTAAGTTGTAAACAACAGATAATTGCATTAAGTATGGTGCGTAATGTAATCAACACAAATATCCTTAGACAAAGCATCAATGTTTTATCCCTAGTAGCAACATCACATCCACAACCTTAGAACTTTCTGTCACTGTCCCAGATTCAATGGAGGCATGAACCCACTATCGAGCATAATTACCCCCTCTTGGAGTTACAAGTATCAACTTGGCCAGAGCCTCTACTAGCAACGGAGAGCATGCAAGAACATAAACAACACATATATGATAGATTGATAATCAACTTAACATAATATTCTCTATTCATCGGATCTCGCCAAACACAACATGTAGCATTACAAATAGATGATCTTGATCATGTTAGGCAGCTCACAAGATCTAATACAATGATAGCACAAGCGGAGAAGACAACCATCTAGCTACTGCTATGGACCCATAGTCCAAGGATGAACTACTCACGCATCAATCCGGAGGCGGGCATGATGATGTAGAGCCCCTCCGGTGATGATTCCCCTCTCCGGCAGGGTGCCGAGGCGATCTCCTGAATCCCCCGAGATCGGATTCGCGACGGCGGCGTCTGATACGTCTCCAACGTATCGATAATTTATTATGTTCCATGCTACTTTATTGATGATACCTACATGTTTTATGCACATTATATGTCGTATTTACGCATTTTCTGAACTAACCTATTAACAAGATGCCGAAGAGCCAGTTGTTGTTTTCTGCTGTTTTTGGTTTCAGAAATCCTAGTAAGGAAATATTCTCGGAATTGGACGAAATCAATGCCCAGGGTCCTATTTTTGCACGAAGCTTCCAGAAGACCGAAGAGGGAAGGAAGTGGGGCCACGAGGCGCCGTCCTATGGTGTGGGGCCCTCGTGTGGCCCCCCACGTTGCCCTTTCGCCTACTTAAAGCCTCCGTCGTTAAACCCCCACAAGAGCCACGATACAAAAACCTTCCAGAGACGCCGCCGCGAATCCCATCTCGGGGATTCGGGAGATCGCCTCCCACCTGCCGGAGGGGGATTCATCTCCCGGAGGACTCTTCACCGCCATGGTCGCCTCCGGAGTGATGAGTGAGTAGTTCACCCCTGACTATGGGTCCATAGCAGTAGCTAGATGGTCGTCTTCTCCTTGTTGTGCTTCATTGTTGGATCTTGTGAGCTGCCTAACATGATCAAGATCATCTATCTGTAATACTATATGTTGTGTTTGTCGGGATCCGATGGATAGAGAATACTATGTTATGGTGATTATCAATCTATTGTTTATGTGTTGTTTATGATCTTGCATGCTCTCCGTTATTAGTAGAGGCTCTGGCCAAGTTTGTACTCTTAACTCCAAGAGGGAGTATTTATGCTCGATAGTGGGTTCATGCCTTCATTGACACCTGGGACAGTGACAGAAAGTTCTAAGGTTGTGATGTGCTGTTGCCACTAGGGATAAAACATTGATTCTATGTCTAAGGATGTAGTTGTCGATTACATTACGCACCATACTTAATGCAATTGTCTGTTGCTTAGCAACTTAATACTGAATGGGGTTCGGATGATAACCTGAAGGTGGACTTTTTAGGCATAGATGCAGTTGGATGGCGGTCTATGTACTTTGTCGTAATGCCCGGATTAAATCTCACTATATTTATCATATCATGTACATGCATTGTTATGCCCTTCTCTATTTGTCAATTGCCCGACTGTAATTTGTTCACCCAACATGCTTTTATCTTATGGGAGAGACACCTCTAGTGAACTGTGGACCCCGGTCCTATTCTTTACATAGCATACAATCTACTGCAATTGTTCTTTACTGTTTTCTTGCAAACAATCATCTTCCACTCGATACGCTTAATCCTTTGTTACAGCAAGCCGGTGAGATTGACAACCTCACTGTTTCGTGGGGCAAAGTACTTTGGTTTTGTTGTGCAGATTCCACGTTGGCGCCGGAATCCCTGTTGTTGCGCCGCATCACATTTCGCCACCATCAACCTTCAACGTGCTTCTTGGCTCCTCCTGGTTCGATTAAACCTTGGTTTCTTTCTGAGGGAAAACTTGCCACCGTGCGCATCATACCTTCCTCTTGGGGTTCCCAACGGACGTGTACATCTACGCGCATCAAGCCTGTTTTCTGGCGCCGTTGTCGGGGAGATCAAGACACGCTGCAAGGGGAGTCTCCACTCTCAATCTCTTTACTTTGTTTTTGTCTTGCTTTATTTTATTTACTACTTTGTTTGCTGCACCTAAACAAAACACAAAAAAATTAGTTGCTAGTTTTACTTTATTTACTGTCTTGCTCTCTATATCAAAAACACACAAAAAATTAGTTACTTGCATTTACTTTATCTAGTTTGTTTTATTTACTTGCTAAAATGAATACCCCTGAAAATACTAAGTTGTGTGACTTCACAAATGCAAATAATAATGATTTCCTATGCACACCTATTGCTCCACCTGCTACTACAGCAGAATTCTTTGAAATTAAACCTGCTTTACTGAACTTGGTTATGAGAGATCAATTTTCTGGTGCTAGTTCTGATGATGCTGCTGCCCATCTCAATAATTTTGTTGAACTTTGTGAAATGCAAAAGTATAAGGATGTAGATGGTGATATTATTAAATTGAAAGTGTTTCCTTTCTCATTAAGAGGAAGAGCTAAAGATTGGTTGCTATCTTTGCCTAAGAATAGTATTGATTCATGGACTAAATGCAAGGATGCTTTTATTGGTAGATATTATCCTCCCGCTAAAATTATATCTTTGAGAAGTAGCATAATGAATTTTAAGCAATTAGATACTGAACATGTTGCTCAAGCATGGGAGAGAATGAAAACTTTGGTAAAGAATTGCCCAACCCATGGACTGACTACTTGGATGATCATCCAAACCTTCTATGCAGGACTAAATTTTTCTTCGCGGAATTTATTGGATTCAGCTGCTGGAGGTACCTTTATGTCCATCACATTGGGGGCGGCTACAAAACTTCTTGATGATATGATGATAAATTACTCTGAATGGCACACGGAAAGAGCTCCACAAGGTAAGAAGGTAAATTCTGTTGAAGAAACCTCTTCCTTGAGTGATAAGATTGATGTGATTATGTCTATGCTTGTGAATGGTAGATCTAATGTTGATCCAAATAATGTTCCTTTAGCTTCATTGGTTGCTCAAGAAGAAAATGTTGATGTGAATTTCATTAAAAACAATAATTTCAACAACAATGCTTATAGGAACAACTCTGGTAATAACTATAGGCCATATCCTTCTGCTAATGGTAATGGTTATGGTAATTCTTATGGGAATTCTTACAACAATAATAGGAGTGTACCCTCTGGTCTTGAAGCCATGCTTAAAGAATTTATTAGTACACAAACTGCTTTTAACAAATCTGTTGAGGAAAAGCTTGATAAAATTGATATTATTGCTTCTAGAGTTGATAGACTTGCCTCTGATGTTAATCTTTTAAAATTGAAAGTTATGCCTAATAATGATATTGATAATAAGATTACTACTACAGCAAATGCCATCCAAGTTAGAATTAATGAGAATATAAGATTAATGGCTGAATTGCGTGCTAGGTGGGATAGAGAAGAAAATGAAAAACTAGCTAAAGAGAATAATGTAGCTAAAGTTTGGACTATTACCACCACTAGTAATGCTAATTCTTCACATGTTGCTGCACCTCCTACTATCAATGGTAAAATAATTGGTGTTGGCAATGTTTCTACTCCTAGTGCAAAGCGTTCAAAACTGCCTGAAATTGCTAAAACTGCTGAAACTGCTTGTGATAAAACTGCTGAAATTTTTTCCAACCTTGGGAACAATGATCCCATTGCTGTAGCTCATAATGATTTAGATTTTTATGATTGTCACATCTCTGAAGTTATAAATTTCTTACAAAAACTTGCTAAAAGTCCCAATGCTAGTGCTATAAATTTAGCCTTTACAAAACATATTACAAATGCTCTCATAAAAGCTAGAGAAGAGAAACTAAAACTAGAAACTTCTATTCCTAGAAAGTTAGAAGATGGTTGGGAGCCCATCATTAAAATGAAATTCAATGACTTTGAATGTAATGCTCTATGTGATCTTGGTGCAAGTATTTCTGTTATGCCTAAAAAGATTTATGATATGCTTGACTTGCCACCATTGAAGAATTGTTATTTGGATGTTAATCTTGCCGATAATGTTAAAAAGAAACCTTTGGGGAGGATTGATAATGTGCGCATTACGGTTAACAATAACCTTGTCCCCGTTGATTTTGTTGTCTTGGATATCGAATGCAATGCATCTTGTCCTATTGTGTTGGGAAGACCTTTTCTTCGAACCGTTGGTGTTGTTATTGATAATATTAAATATCAATTTCCTCTCAAGAAAGGTATGGAACACTTCCTAGAAAGAGAATGAAGTTGCCTTTTTATTCTATTATTAGAACAAGTTATGATGTTGATGCTTCTACTCTCGATGTTACTTGATTTGCACTTTCTGCGCCTAGCTGAAAGGCGTTAAAGAAAAGCGCTTATGGGAGACAACCCATGTTTTTACTACAGCAATTTTTTGTTTTGTTGAGTCTTGGAAGTTGTTTACTACTGTAGCAACCTCTCCTTATCATGTTTTTGTGCCAAGTAAAGTTTCTATGTCAAAGTTGATGTTATATTTGGGATCGCTGCGCAGAAACAGCATTGCTGTCTGTCACGAATCTGGGCACGTGTCTCTGTAGAAAATTCGAAAAAATCTGCCAATTTACGAGCGTGATCCTCAGATATGTACGCAACTTTCATTAGTTTTGAGTTTTCCATTTGAGCAAGTCTGGTGCCATCTTAAAATTCGTCTTTACGGACTGTTATGTTTTTGACAGATTCTGCCTTTTATTTCGCATTGCCTCTTTTGCTATGTTGGATTCATTTCTTTGATCCATTAATGTCCAGTAGCTTTATGCAATGTCCAGAAGTGTAAAGAATGATTGTGTCACCTCTGAATGTGTGAATTATTAATTGTGCACTAACCCTCTAATGAGTTTGCTTGAAGTTTGGTGTGAAGGAAGTTTTCAAGGGTCAAGAGAGGAGAATGATATACTATGATCAAGAGGAGTGAAAGCTCTAAGCTTGGGGATGCCCCCGTGGTTCACCCCTGCATATTATAAGAAGACTCAAGCGTCTAAGCTTGGGGATGCCCAAGGCATCCCCTTCTTCATCGACAACATCATCAGGTTCCTCCCCTGAAACTATATTTTTATTCAGTCACATCTTGTGTTCTTTACTTGGAGCGTCGGTTTGTTTTTGTTTTTGTTTTTGTTTTTGTTTGAATAAAATGGATCCTAGCATTCACTTTGAGGGAGAGAGACACGCTCCGCTGTTGCATATGGACAAATATGTCCTTAGGCTTTACTCATAATGTTCAAGGCGAAGTTTCTTCTTCGTTAAATTGTTATATGGTTGGAATTGGAAAATGCTACATGTAGTAATTCTAAAATGTCTTGGATAATGTGATACTTGGCAATTGTTGTGCTCATGTTTAAGCTCTTGCATCATATACTTTGCACCCATTAATGAAGAAATACATAGAGCTTGCTAAAATTTGATTTGCATATTTGGTCTCTCTAAGGTCTAGATAATATCTAGTATTGAGTTTTGAACAACAAGGAAGACGGTGTAGAGTCTTATAATGTTTACAATATGTCTTTTATGTGAGTTTTGCTGCACCGGTTCATCCTTGAGTTTGCTTCAAATAACCTTGCTAGCCTAAACCTTGTATCGAGAGGGAATACTTCTCATGCATCCAAAATCCTTGAGCCAACTACTATGCCATTTGTGTCCACCATACCTACCTACTACATGGTATTCTCCGCCATTCCAAAGTAAATTGCTTGAGTGCTACCTTTAAAATTCCATCATTCACCTTTGCAATATATAGCTCATGGGACAAAATAGCCATAAAAACTATCGTAGTATTGAATATGTACTTATGCACTTTATCTCTTGTTAAGTTTCTTGTTGTGCGATAACCATGCTTCTGGGGAACGCCATCAACTATTGTTGAATATCATGTGAGTTGCTATGCATGTCCGTCTTGTCTGAAGGATCTATCACCTTAGTGGTTGGAGCATGCAAAATTGTTAGAGAAGAACATTGGGCCGCTAACTAAAGCCATGAATCATGGTTTAAGTTTTAGTTTTGGACATATATCCTCAATCTCATATGAGAATAATAATTGTTGCTACATGCTTATGCATTTAAGAGGAGTCCATTATCTGTTGTCCATGTTGTCCCGGTATGGATGTCTAAGTTGAGAATAATCAAAAGCGAGAAATCCAAAATGCGAGCTTTCTCCTTAGACCTTTGTACAGGCGGCATGGAGGTACCCCTTTGTGACACTTGGTTGAAACATGGCATGCAAAGATCCGGTAGTCCAAGCTAAGTAGGACAAGGTGCGGGCACTATTAGTATACTATGCATGAGGCTTGCAACTTGTAAGATATAATTTACATAACTCATATGCTTTATTACTACCGTTGACAAAATTGTTTCATGTTTTCAAAATAAAAGCTCTAGCACAAATACATCAATCGATGCTTTCCTCTTTGAAGGACCTTTCTTTTACTTTTATTGTTGAGTCAGTTTACCTATCTCCTCCACCTTAAGAAGCAAACACTTGTGTGAACTGTGCATTGATTCCTACATACTTGCATATTGCACTTGTTATATTACTTTATGTTGACAATATCCATGAGATATACATGTTATAAGTTGAAAGCAACCGCTGAAACTTAATCTTCCTTTGTGTTGCTTCAACACCTTTACTTTGATTTATTGCTTTATGAGTTAACTCTTATGCAAGACTTATTGATGCTTGTCTTGAAGTACTATTCATGAAAAGTCTTTGCTTTATGATTCAGTTGTTTACTCATGTCATTACCATTGTTTTGATCGCTGCATTCATTACATATGTTTACAATAGTATGATCAAGATTATGATGGCATGTCACTTCAGAAATTATCTTTGTTATCGTTTTACCTGCTCGGGACGAGCAGAACTAAGCTTGGGGATGCTGATACGTCTCCAACGTATCGATAATTTCTTATGTTCCATGCTACTTATTGATGATACCTACATGTTTTATGCACATTATATGTCGTATTTACGCATTTTCCGGCACTAACCTATTAACAAGATGCCGAAGAGCCAGTTGTCGTTTCTGCTGTTTTTGGTTTCAGAAATCCTAGTAAGGAAATATTCTCGGAATTGGACCAAATCAACGCCCAGGGTCCTATTTTTGCACGAAGCTTCCAGAAGACCGAAGAGGGAAGGAAGTGGGGCCACGGCGCCATCATAGGGCGGCGCGCCCGGCCCCGGCCGCGCCGACCTATGGTGTGGGGCCCTCGTGTGGCCCCCCGCGTTGCCCTTTCGCCTACTTAAAGCCTCCGTCGCGAAACCCCCTGTACCGAGAGCCACGATACGGAAAACCTTCCAGAGACGCCGCCGCGAATCCCATCTCGAGGGATTCAGGAGATCGCCTCCGGCACCCTGCCGGAGAGGGGATTCATCTCCCAGGACTCTTCACCGCCATGGTCGCCTCCGGAGTGATGAGTGAGTAGTTCACTCTGGACTATGGGTCCATAGCAGAGCTAGATGGTCGTCTTCTCCTTGTTGTGCTTCATTGTTGGATCTTGTGAGCTGCCTAACATGATCAAGATCATCTATCTGTAATACTATATGTTGTGTTTGTCGGGATCCGATGGATAGAGAATACTATGTTATGGTGATTATCAATCTATTGTTTATGTGTTGTTTATGATCTTGCATGCTCTCCGTTATTAGTAGAGGCTCTGGCCAAGTTTGTACTCTTAACTCCAAGAGGGAGTATTTATGCTCGATAGTGGGTTCATGCCTTCATTGACACCGGGGACAGTGACAGAAAGTTCTAAGGTTGTGGATGTGCTGTTGCCACTAGGGATAAAACATTGATTCTATGTCTAAGGATGTAGTTGTCGATTACATTACGCACCATACTTAATGAAATTGTCTGTTTAGCAACTTAATACTGAATGGGTTCGGATGATAACCGAAGGTGGACTTTTTAGGCATAGATGCGGGGATGGCGGTCTATGTACTTTGTCGTAATGCCCGGATTAAATCTCACTATATTTATCATATCATGTACATGCATTGTTATGCCCTTCTCTATTTGTCAATTGCCCGACTGTAATTTGTTCACCCAACATGCTTTTATCTTATGGGAGAGACACCTCTAGTGAACTGTGGACCCCGGTCCTATTCTTTACATAGCATACAATCTACCGCAATTGTTCTTTACTGTTTTCTTGCAAACAATCATCTTCCACTCGATACGCTTAATCCTTTGTTACAGCAAGCCGGTGAGATTGACAACCTCACTATTTCGTTGGGGCAAAGTACTTTGGTTTTGTTGTGCAGATTCCACGTTGGCGCCGAAATCCCTGTTGTTGCGCCGCATCACATTTCGCCACCATCAACCTTCAACGTGCTTCTTGGATCCTCCTGGTTCGATTAAACCTTGGTATCTTTCTGAGGGAAACTTGCCACTGTGCGCATCATACCTTCCTCTTGGGGTTCCCAACGGACGTGTACATCTACGCGCATCAGCGTCTCTGGAAGGTTTTCCGTATCGTGGCTCTCGGTACAGGGGGTTTCGCGACGGAGGCTTTAAGTAGTCGAAAGGGTAGGTCAAGTGGCGGCACGAGGGGGCCACACACCAGGCCGGCACGGCCAGGGCTTGGGCCGCGCCGGTGCCCACCCCCTCGTCCCCCAAGTCTGAAAAATCTCCGGCTTTGTTTCGTCCACCGGAATATTTCCGCCCAAGGATTTGAAACCCAAAGCAGCAAAACAAGAATGGCGCTCAACCTTGTTAATAGGTTAGTGCCGAAATGTATAATAATGCTGAGTATGTATAAAACATTCAAGTATTGTAATAAAAGTAGCATGGAACATAAGAAATTATAGATACGTTTGAGACGTATCAAATCCTCAAAAAGACTTGTTCGACAACTTTCGTCGATAAGCTCGTGCTTTGCATTTTCGATGAGAATGATGCAAAACAATTGTGCCATAACTTTGTAAGTGATATAGTTCCGCGATTGCGTATTTTGTAATGTACAACATAATCTTATGAATGAAAATTTGTTATTTGAATTTTTCTGTCGATGCGTGAGGCATTTTCGTCTTTTATATCGATGTCTTTTCGCTTAAATCGATGTTTACTACTCAGGCCAAGACGCTCTTGAAAAAGTATTTCCAGCCCCCGAGTAGCGGGTGTAAAGCATTATAAATAACAACATGATAGAAGAACTTATCTTTATTAATGACGAAATGCAAAGATACATTATGATCTGTTGGACTCAACCGAAGGCCCTTAGGGCGACGGACTCCATGTTATGGCTAAGAAGCCTTATTTGTAAGTAATGTAAACTGCTTAGCTAAGAAGCCTAGCCATGTGCCTTATTCTTCAATACGAAAGCTAAGTACTTAAGCGTAGAAGCGACATAAATGCTAGACGTTCCATGGGTTTGGTTCCATCTGACCCATATTTTCTTATCCTTAATCCGGTATGCTCCTCCGGGGATGACTTCTGTGACGATATAGGGCCCGATCATGGGAGACCCACATTGCGAGATTCATCCAGTATGTCCATTTCATCTTCAAGTGCTTTTGTCGATGCGACCTCTTCATATTCTGTGAATTGTGGAGCATCGTGTGTAATCTCGAGTGTAAGCACAACTTCGGCGCCATGGACCATGAAGAAGGGAGTTTTTTGCGTGGATGTGTTTGGAGTTGTTCGTGAACTCCACAAGAAAGAGGGTAGTTCTTTGACCCAAGCGCCCTTATCCCTCTTCAATGGTGTCAGCAATCGCTTCTTAATGCCACTGCATATGAGCCCATTGGTTTTTTCAACTTGTCTGTTTGTTTGCGGGTGCGCCACCGAGGAAAATTTCAGTTGGATGCCAAGCTTTTCACAAAACTCCTTGAACTCCCCTGAAGTAAAGTTAGAGCCATTGTTCATGATGATACCATGGGGCACGCCGAAGCAAAAAAAAATTGACTCCACAAAATTCACTGATGCCGTTGCCTCGGCTGTTGTAGTTGGTTTTGCCTCAATCCACTTTGTAAACTTGTCAACTGCAACGAGCATATAAACACGTCCTCCAGGCGAAGACTTGTGTAATTTTCCAACCATATCTAAATCCCACTCAGCGAAAGGCCATGCTAGAGGTACCGACATCATCTCTGTCGCTGGCGCTTGAGGTTTCTTGGCAAACATCTGGCATCCCTCGCAGGTTTTGACAATCTCATTGGCCTCTTCCACATCAGTTAACCAATAGAACCCTCCTCTAAAAGCATAACTTGCATGATGACCACAAATCACTTTGTTTATGTCCTTGAGGATAGCTTGCCCTTCCATGGGTGTGATGCACCGTTGAAGGATGCTCGTGATGCTCCTTTTATATAATTCACCTTTCACAAGCTGAAAACTTTAGAGCGTCGGGCAATCCGCCGTGCTTCCACTTGGTTGTCTGGCAACTCCTTATTTAGCAGATATGCTAAGTATGGCTGCATCCATGTAACTTCCACCATCATGACGTCCTTTGTCACTTCTGTTGCGGTTGTATCTACTTCCATATCGTCGGGTGCGGCCGTACCCCTCGAGTTCTTTTTCCCTTTTGCTTTTTCAACTTTAGACTTCTCTGCCTCTGATGGTTTATTATCCTTGATAGAGCACTCCTTAATTTCTTTCCAAAATACTCCGGGTGGAACTTGTAAACAGTGTGATCTGATGTGTGCAAGCATATCAGCTTCCTCGTTGCTTGATCAACTGATGTGTGAGGCTTCGCAGCCAACAAACGATCCTTCGAGATTGTTGTATATATTTGGGTATGCTATCATATTGTCGTTTATGACATCACATTGATTCATAACTTGTTTGACTGCGAGATTGGAGTCACCAAATTTTTTGTGACGAGTCGCATTGCACACTTTTGCCATACGCATGCCGTGCAATGATACGTCTCCAACGTATCTATAATTTCTGATGTTCCATGCTAGTTTTATGATAATACCTACATGTTTTGTTCACACTTTATATCATTTTTATGCATTTTCTGGAACTAACCTATTAACAAGATGCCGAAGTGCCAGTTCCTGTTTTCTGCTGTTTTTGGTTTCAGAAATTACAGAAATATTCTCGGAATTGGACGAAACAAAATCCCAAGACCTTATTTTCCACGGAGGGTTCCAGAACACCGAAGGAGAGACGGAGAGGGGCCACGAGGTGGCTACCCCACATGGTGGCGCGGCCAAGGGGGGGCGCCCCCTATGATGTGGGCCCCTCGGGACCCCTCCGAGGCCGCCCTTCCGCCTATATATTCTCTCCGTCGCGAAAACCCTAAAATATCCAGTCATATTCCACGAAGAGTTTCGTAGCCGCCGCCATCGCGAAGACGAGTTTCGGGGGACAGAAGTCTCTGTTCCGGCACGCTGCCAGGACGGGGAATTGCCCCTGAGTCATCTCCATCGACACCACCACCATCTTCATCGCCGTTGCTGTCTCCCATGATGAGGAGGGAGTAGTTCTCCCCGAGGCTAAGGGCTCTACCGGTAGCTATGTGGTTCATCTCTCTCCCATGGTGTGATCTTTATGTGATCATGAGCTTTGTATCACTATTAATCTATGTGCTTCTCTAGTGATGTTATTAAAGTAGTCTATTCCTCCTCCATGATGTAAAGAGGACAGTGTGTGCATCATGTAGTACTTGGCGTAGGCTATGATTGTAATCTCTCTTGTCGATTATGAAGTTAACTATTACTATGATAGTATTGATGTGATCTATTCCCCTTTCATAGCTATTGTTGACAGTGTGTATGCTATGTTAGTACTCGGTCTAAATTGCAACGGTATTATCTTGGATTATGATTTGATGAGGATATCCCTATGAGTGGTGTTTGTCAAGTACTTGATGAACTTTGAGTGGAGCTTTTGTAGCCACTACGTGATGATTAGTGATTCCAATAGGAGAGTAATTCAGAGTAGCACAAGTGAAGAGAAGTTATTTATTTATGTGATCATTGTTGAGAGTGTCCACTAGTGAAAGTATGATCCCTAGGTCTTGTTTCTAAGCATTGAAACACCGTTTCCAACAAGTTCTGCTACATGTTCGCTTGCTGCAATATTTATTTCAGATCGCAATTACCGTTTACCACCATCTATATCATCTGTGTTTTACTATCTCTTCGCTAAACTAGTGCGCCTATACATCTGACAAGTGTATTAGGTGTGTTGGGGACACAACAGACTTCTTGTATCTTAATTGCAGGGTTGCTTGAGAGGAATATCTTTGACCTCTACCTCCTGAGTTCGATAAACCTTGGGTGATTCACTTAAGGGAAACTTGCTGCTGTTCTACAAACCTCTGCTCTTGGAGGTCCAACACTGTCTACAGGAATAGAAGCGTGCGTAGACATCATGCAACAAGGCCTCTGTTTCATTGTTAGATGCGTTTGCAAAGCTCATCTGTAAAACGTATCGCATCTTATCCCCTTGCGGTGATATCAACACCACACCGGCTCCTGCGCCTTCCAAACGTTTCGATCCGTCGAAGTACATTATCCAAGCACTCGATAAATCTGGTGGTCCTGTGCTTTTGGAGTTCCATCCATTCTGTCGTGAAGTCCGGTAGTACTTGTGATTTGATGGCCTTGCGCATCTCTTATGTAATATCTCGAGGGGAAAGTTCGATTCCCCAAAGGGAGACACGTCATGTCGCTTCTAGATTATTCAGTATGTTTGACAAAGGTGCATCGTTGACCACGACGATTGGATGCTCCGAAAAGTAGTGGCGCAACTTCCTTGCTGTCATGAATACTCCGTACGCTATCTTCTGGTACTGTGGGTACCGCTGCTTCGAGGGCGACATAACCTTGCTCAGGAAGTATACCGGTCGTTGGACCCCATTAACTTTTCCTTCCTCTGGTTGTTCGACTACCAGGGTTGTACTCACCACCTCATGTGTGGCCGCGATGTAAAGGTATAGTGTCTCTTTATCCTTGGGTGCAACCAGTAATGGTGGCGTAGAGAGTACTCGCTTCAGATCTTCGAAAGCTTGGCCTACCTCATCGGTCCACTCAAATTTGTCAGACTTTTTCATCAGAGCATAAAACGACAACGCCTTCTCACCCGACTGAGCTATGAATCGACTCAAGGCCGCGACTCTTCCTGCCAACTACTGGATGTTCCTTAAATTTGTTGGCTTCTTCATTGGAGTATAGCTTGACTCTTTTCGGGATTTGCTTCAATTCCTCGAGCCGATACCAATGATCCAAGGAGTTTCCCTGCTGGGACACCAAAGGAACACTTGTTCGGGTTGAGTTTAAGGCGGAACCTATCGAGGTTGTCGAATGTTTTGCATAGATCATCGACTAGTGAAGCTCGTTGTCGTCTGCTGATAACCACGTCGTCGATGTATACTTGTATGTTTTCCCGATCTGCTCTCCCAGACACTTCTGCATCATCCGCTGGTAGGTAGCTAGCACCCACATTTTTCAACCCAAAGGGCATTGTCTAGTAGCAGTGACCATAAGGCGTGATGAACGACGTTTTTTCCTAATGTTCTTCCTTTAGCCTAATCTGATGATACCCGGAGTATGCATCCAAAAAGGAAAGACAATCGCACCCGGTTGTTGCATCGATTATCTGGTCGATTTGCGGGGTGGGAAAGTGATTCTTTGGGCATTGTTTATTGAGATTTGTGAAATCGACGCACTGGGTTAGCTACCCAAGTTGTATCCACAATATCATGGATGAACTTGGCATCCTGCAGGCGATGAAGTTCTTTTAGTATTGACTTGCGTATTGGATCTGAGAAACGTCAAAGTGACTGGGTGACTAGCCTTGCTCCAGGATAAATGTTTAGTGCGTGCTCAGAGAGCTCCTTGGGGATGCATGTCATGTCTGCCGGACGCCAAGCGAACGTTACCCAGCGCTTACGGAGGAACTCGACGAGTGCCCTTTCATCTGCGGCATCGAGGCTTGTGGCCACGGACGTCGTCTTCGTCGAATCAGAAGGGTGGATGTGTACTTTCTTCGTGTCTTTGTCTGTGTCGAACGTTTGATATGGTAAATCCCGACGTATGTCTGGGGATACCTCATGATTGACTGTGCTCTGAATTTGTAAGAATTATGCACGCATCCCAAAGGTTTGTAATATTTTATGGAACTGCCTGTTGCATGTGTCACAACGAGTGAAGTTTCCTTTGACCGTGATAACTCCATTGGTTGCTGTCATCTTCAAGAGGACATATGTGTGGTGAGAGACCGGCATGAACCGAAAATACGCAGGCCTGCCTAGTATCGCGCGATATTGTGACGGAAAATCCACTAATTTAAACTCTAGCTTTTCTCTTTGAAATTTTTCCCTGGTCCCGAAGACTATGTCAAGCTAAATCTTTCCCGAGTCTTTCCCAATGGAATCTCTGGTTTTCCTAGAATTATGCCATGGAACCCAGTATCCGAGGGTTTCAAAGTGGTGAGAGGAATGTTCATTGCTCACAATGTCTTGGCGTATATCAAATTAAGGTCGCTCCATGCATCGATGAATATTCTACTACAGTCATACCCACCAATCTGAGCAGCAAGTACCAATGGTGAATGACCTGGTGGAGGTATCTTCTAAGGGTGATCCTCCCTACCGAACCCGATGTACTAGTCAGACCAAGCAAGATACTTCGGCGTGGATGGTGGTGCTTGGATTGCAAGGTTGACTTGTCGAGTGATTAGCTTCTGTTGTCTATTGTTTGGCATGCTTTTCTGGATCATGTTGACTGCTCCTCTGGAACCGGTGTGCTCATTGGGAGGGCTGTTATTATTTGTTGGTGCGGATTGTATCGCTAGCAACGGATTTTGTGGAGGTAGTGGTGGCGGAGGGGTGCATTGAAAGCCACAAACCCAGGCGCCCCATCAAGACCTTGCCCTGGAGCGTTCTGATTTAATCTTGTGAAGACTGGGAGCATCCGCTGGAAAGTCATGCAATCCTTCAACAGATGATTCGACTCCATGCGTCCTTCGTTGTCGATGTAGTAGTGCATAGTGCGTTAAGCATCTTCTCTTCTGTCATCTCAAGCCGCGGCTCGAACCTGGGCCTTGATTTATACGCCTGCCTACTAGAACTTGGCTCTTCCCAATTGCCTCCTCGATACCCGCTATTGCGGTAATCAATTCTTCTGTCATATTTGCTTGTGAAGCCGGACGCTATTTGCGCAGGTTGATCGTAATCGCCGTAGTTTCGTACCCGTCGCATGTGATCGTTTCTCCGCCTTGCTCGATCTTCTTTGGGCGACCTTGCTCTTTTATTACTGGCGGGAGCCTCTCTGTTTGCCAACTTGTTTGCCAAATCCATCAGTTCTCCTACTATCCTTGACCACGCTCTTCCAAGCTCTTTAACAATTCTGTGCGATGTAACCCTTTGTTAAACGCGTCGATTGCCCGTTCATCGGAGATGTTTTCGGCTGAATTTTGGATTGTGCTCCATCTTTGAAGATAAGAGCGCATTGATTCTCCTGCTTTCTGCACACACTTCCTCAACTCTTCGATTGAAGCCGGTCGTTTGAAAGTGGACCTAAAATTTCGGATAAACTGATTGCGCAACTCATCCCAACTCTCTATGGACCCTCCTGGTAACTTCCGAAGCCAAGATCTATGGGTCCGCTCAAAAAAAGCAACAAACTTCGCATTGGAGTTGCCTTAGTACCTCCATGCACTTTGATGGTTTGCAGGTAGTCATCAAGCCATGCCTCGGGTTCGTGGACCCCTTCGTACTTTATCTTGTGCGTAGGGAGCTTGAATCCCTTTGGAGTGTCAATTTTGTGAATACGACGAGAAAAGCATATTGCTCCACTATGTTCATCGTCGTCTTCGTCCTCTAAATCATCGTCATATTCATCTTCCTCACATCTTCGTCAACTTCTCCTCTTGGCACGAGCCTTGTCGACTCGGCTCTGTGTGACGTCGTTCCTGGCATCGCCATGATTTCTGGCGGTTGCTCGAGGCTATTATGGAGAGCTCGACCGCCAAGGTTATATATCTTGTCAAGAACTGTTACGACCTCCTATTGGTGTCACTTGATGCGCAAGAGCATTTGGCGTGATGCCCTGCAGCATTACTTCGACCTAACAGTCCTTCCCGTCGAGGACTTTTGTGACGGCGTGGGTTATTATCCAGGTGATGCCCGACAATGTTTAGTCCTGCGATCAAGGTTCTATGCACCTGTGCTTGCGGACCACCTTGTGGCTGGGTTGTCATGAAGAACGTTTTAGCTACCACGACCGCTGCTTCCGGCATTCTCATGTGTGGATTTCCTTGTGAGTCGTAGGTCATAAACGATGCGTCAAGTTCTCTGGTCAACCGACGTTGTTCGTCTTCTGTTATCCTGTTTAACTAGGAGGAGGTTCGTCGGTTCTTATTTCCCGCTGCTGCTCTTGCGGCCCTTGCAGATCCTCCCACACTTTCGTTCCTTGTGGAACTTAACTTTACACGTCGATGGCTAGATGCGTCGGCTCTTTCCTTCCTTGCATCGAGTTCTAGTCTCAATCTCCTCAGCTCTCTTTTCTCCTTGTAAAGCAGGTATCTGTATGCCAACAATTCTTCTCGAGTTCTACGTAAATAACTTTACAAGCTACTCACCGAAGATGGGATGTGGAAAACCCTCCTAAAAATACATAGGCTCACATAAACTATCCCAACTCTATTGGAAATCCGGGGACTCACATTTTTGGGCTGGTCTAATGACAATGTAGACATATTTCTTCCGATTCGTATCGTTTATAATTAAGGATGGCTCAAAAATTAAATTATGGGAGGATAAGTGGATGGGTAATACAATATTCATCTTAAGAAAAAATCGTGCGTCACAATAGCGCTACAATTACCTCAGTGTTGGGGTGATCTTCAACAAATGTGACGTTTAGAAGGAATTTAGTTGCCCAACTTGCATCATGGAATGTTTTGCTACACTGATTAGCAATGGTCTAACTAAGGGAAGGGGCCAACGAACTTTTGTGGAACCTACATGGAAGTGGTAAATTATCGGTGGACTCCATGTATAGAGCACTGGTCCAGCCAGATGTATCAGTAGACAATAATTATTATTTTTTTGGAAAGTGAAAATATCGACAAAAGTATTTTCGTGGTATCGTAGAGGAGTAATCCTCACCACAACCTTGTAAATCACAGTTGGCACGAAAATGCAAAGTGGGTATTTTTTTCATCATGACAAAATAATCAAATATTTATTCTTGCAGTGTAAATTTTCAAGATCTATATGGTCAGTCATTTAAGTAGCTTCTACCCTATATCCATGGGCGGAGCCAGCTCCCAGGGACCCTGGGCAGCTTCCCGGGCTCACCCGGAGCATCTCCATTAAGCAATAGGGTCAATACATGGTTCAGTAATGGTGTTTTGCTGGGCAAACTTCGGCCAGCAGCGTCGCAAATAGGCTTTGCTCGGGGATCATCAATTGAGCTGGCTCCGGAAGTATTTGGTAATTGGTTATATGGTGTTGATCATAAGTTTAGAAGTCTTATCAGGGTGAGAGTGCTTTACTGTTATTTGGTCGCTTTGTCTATGTAGAAATGACAAGATTTTTATGATAAAAATTATTCCCTCATGCAAGTTACCTACTGGCGCACAAGTTTGCTCAATTCACGATCATTCCTACAACTGTGTGGAGATAAAAACCTATCTACACAGTTAGATAACATGGAGAGAAATATTTTTATCCAATAGCGTGATATGCAGATTGGTCCTCCATCTCCATATGCGTTATTAATTTTCTCATTGATTACATGTATTTCACTTTTTTTTCGTTTTTCATTTTGTTGGGCTTGTTGCTGTTGTGTGCAACTTAGTTACGGAGTGGCTGTTGTAGCACTTAAACTAAGTAATAAAACATCCCTTATAAAAAACTATCCGTATTATAAAAAACTATCCTGTGATTGATATGCTGGTATGATATGCTGTTCACGTACGGCATTTTGACCAAGAACTGACACGATTCCATGGCGTGATTTTTTTACGCGCCTCTCGAGCAGATAGTGCGAGGAAGTGTCCAAACATAATTATGTAACATGAAGATCGAGACAGGTGCCGATCGAGGAAGACTGGCTAGCTAACCCTAGAGGGAGAAGGCTCGACGTGAATGTTTGTTTGGGAGACATTCACGTGGGCACTACGTCTCCTCTCTTTCCTCTCGTTCAAACATGTTTAGTTGAGCGGACCATATGAGTGCAAAATCATTTACTAGCATTGCACGGGGCCAACTTGTTCCTTTTTTTTTGTTGATAAGAGAATTGCCTTTTTTTTTTTACAAAACATAGTATAGACGCAGCGATTGATAGGATTCTAAAAACAATTAACGAACGGAATACAAAATTGGATTACAATTAATTATTAACTAAATTTGTTTGATTGCATCCAGGAAAAGCAATAAGGACTATTTGCAAGAAATGTGAGTGGGTAGATTTTTTGAACGCATTATAAAAAATATCTATACATAAGGTTTATATGGGTTTTAATCTTATAAATCAAATAGCCCATAAAGAAATTATTTATAAATCTAAATTTGCTATGAATAGAATAAACCATGAGATGCAAAAAAGAAAAAAAAAACATGGGACTTGTTGCTAGCAGCTTCACCCAGAAAGGGAATCTCAAGTTTCTGAGTTATGAAGCCATGGCCATTTTTAAATTCAGCATTGGACAATACAGTCGAGTAGCGAAAGATATCTGATCCTCCCTCGATGGCTCGATCTCACTTGCCACTAACGACACCATCAACACAAGTGATGATCGCAAGCTCTCTAGCTCTCTGCTCTCCCTCGTGCTCAGAGCTTCTCATTCGAAAAGGAAGCCCAGGCAACATCTTTTCAACGCAACACATGCATCCATGTGTGTGTGTGTGAGAGAAATCGGAAGAGAGGCACACTAGCAAATGTATTAGGTCAGCTGCTTTGTACGCTTTGTGTCTGTGATGTGCCTTGGCGAGGGTCTGTCAGAGTGCAATTAAGAGGCTCCGACCATTTGATTCGGTCCGTTCTTCGATAGACGGGGTGTGCATGCATCGAACCCTATGTGAAACAACGTTGCTTAGCTTGCATCCTGTCCAAACTATATTCTGTTTCCTCGATCGAACGTTTGCTAATATCTTTATGTTTCAGACTGATGACAACCGTGTCGTGGACCATCTATATACACGGACAGTTAAAAAATTAAATGTTGCACCCTCCATTTCTGTTTCTAAGTCCTCCTCGATTTCAGTCAAAATTAAGCCATAAATTTTCCTAAGAAAATATAAGTTATATATGACACAAACAAACACATTGTTGGATTTGTAGCCGAAAGAAGTTTTCGGCGTTATACATATTGTGACATTTTGTTTTGAACATAGGAGGGGTCAACGAACCCGGTGGAGCATTCACTTCATAGCACGTGGCAAGTACATTTTACAAGAAGGCCCTTTTTCGTCTATTTCCCTAGAAAACCTATAATTTGAAGATAAGGCCTTTTTTACAGTAAACACCCCAGAAGGAGAAAGATAAAAGCAATCGAGGATAGGGGCTTCGCTGCCACCAAACACCGGCGAGCTCAAGGCATTTCCGCCGAGCTCCGAGAGCAGCTTGCTGGAAAACTCTCGTCCGACGCCAAGATCCAGTCGTTGGCTGCTTCCATAAGAGCGGGGACGAACCACTTGGCCTTGTGGAGGCGTCGAGCTCCAACGGCGGGTAAGAGGGCCTCCGACATGGAGGTTGATTTTGGGCCACCTTCTTGACCGGAGATCATGGCGACATTGGCGGTCACCATGTGTTGTGCTCGAGGAAGAGGATACGCTCCAGGACGTCGCTCCTTCTATCCGCCAGCATCACCAGGGAACTCCTCTCCATCTCCACCTCCACGGTGGTTCGAAGGAGAAGAGACCGCCGTGATGCCATCCACATCAAGGAAGCAACCAACAAGCTTTATTGAAGAGGACGTAGGGGCGCCGCCGCCACCCATCTCTGGCTCCATCCATCGGAGCTCCATGAGTAACAACACCACCTCCAGTAGCCCAGGAAGCAGCTCAAACTTCCCGGAGACCAGATCCTCATCGGCATCTCGCCAGACTCCACTTGGGAACAAACTAACACTAGACTCGATCTAGCCCTAGACCTAACAGTATGTAATCCGGCGCCTCTCCTCAACCATCTCTGGCCGGCTATTCCGGCGGAGAAGGCCTTGGATCGGCCCGGTGCGTGGCGGGGGGCTCTCAAGTTATTGTAGCGACTTGAGATTCAATGATGTGCCAATGAGAGAGAGAGCGAGAGAGTACTATTTTTTTCTCATACTGTGACATATAACTCATACTTTGTTAGTTAAAGTCATGTTCAAAATTTGGCTGGAAGTTCGAGTGGGGCTTATAAGTCCATACATGGAGAGTACGCTAACTAATTAATGGAAGTATCTATCCTACAAATCTGTGACAACCTACAAGTATGGTATTGTACGAAAAAAGAATTTAATTTGGTTAATTTGGGTATGTACAAACCAAACTCAGTAAATTAGGTATTTAATTTGGAGAAGAAAAGGTTAACTTTAGCTAACAATCAGCTTATAGTAGTACTTTTTTTATAAGTAGGGACACTTGTCACTTTTTTGTGCAGAAAAGGGATCGCACATTACCTGGAACATAATTCTTTGTTCATGTTCATTTCTCCTTAAAATATGAGTCATGTTCTTTTTCATTTACTTATGTCAATCGAGATGCCATGTACTTTCTCCGTCCATAAAAGGGTGTCTCAATTTGTCTAGACTTGCATGTATTTACCCTATGTTCATAAAAATATGTCTAAACTTTGTCTAAATTTGCATGTATCGTGAACATGGGGAGTAACAAAAGAGTTGCGATTTAGTGAACTCTTGTGCAATAATGCAGGAAGGAAAAGAAACTCATGTATTTTGAAACCACTAATCATGAGGCCATTTTCTTCAATAAGGGCATCTTTGATTCGCAACATTCCAAAAACATGGAAACCTGAAAACTCAGGATTGAAGTGCCATGCTCATTAAAATTAGACGGGGTTTTGTTGTCTGGTTGCATCAGAGGTGTGGATGGATAAACACCTATGATATGTGCGAAAAGGGAAATTTCTACACGATTTAATCATACAAAACAAATAGGATAAATAGAAATATTACAAATGATCCCAAATATCTTAATTACGTGAAGACCCATTTGGATTAAAGAGGCCTAAAAATAGAGAAAGAACTAGAGCACCGATCTGCACTACGGGGCTACAGTGTGCATCTATGATTGTAAGATCTGCAAGAAAAGCCCATCTACTGAAGCTGCTTGCTACCCATCCACGTGAGTTAAACTTGGCACCCTTTTCTGGTAAGATAATGGGTTTTCTGGCCCATTTTCCTTATGTGGCCGTGACCGGAACGCGCTGCAGGTACAAACAATATCAGATTCTCAAAAAAGGTACAAACAATACCAAAATCTAAGATTTTCCAAAAGAAAATCAGATTTTCCAAAAAAAATTCGAGAGTTTTAAAAGGTAGCCTTCAAGAGAAAGAAACCATTAAAATTTTGTGGGTGATTGTTCTCTGGAACTCTGTATTTCTCTTGGAGGAATCGGGGAGAATCCCTTTCACTAAAACAAACACGAGAAAGATGCACTACTCATAGATTATACTTGTATATAACATCGAGATTGATGTTTGGGATCATTTTCATTCTTTCTCCTTTTCTTCTTAAGTAAAATTTACTGTTTGACCCTGGTTGCAATCTTATGATAGTGCATAATTCTTTATATGTTAGATGTGACACGTGTGACGGTCTTCACCCTATTTTATTATTCCACGATGACATGGTAGCTTGACGTATTTTTTAAACGATGGCAAAAAATTTAAAAAGGAAACGATTTGTTCAAATATTTACGAAACCAGGACACGGCCAAATAAACACAAGTGGATTACTCAGCTGAAGTACAACACCAAGTTGGGAGACCCCACCTTAACCCATAGCACGACATCGTTTTTAATGCGATAGAAAACATACAGAGGAAACAAAGATATATTACAGGACACACTCACATTTCGCTAACTTCGAGCCACGAGAATTAGAAGGTAAGTCATGGCCTTCCGATGGGAACCTTGACTCTCGATAACTCCAACGCACTACTCCTTGATAGAGTCAACGTCGAGCCAAAGCGCCGGCTCAAAGTCTGAGCGCCCAAGCAATCGGGTACATTGCCCCCAAACCCTTGCATAGTAATGACATTGGAATAGCATGTGAGTTGTTGTCTTTGGATCGCACCTGCAAAGTTGGCAAAGCTCCCTATTTAGCCAGCCTTTTATAGTAAGCCAGCCATTTGTGCACACTCAATTTGAATGATGGGCCAAGCGAATAGTTTTTTTTTACTTAGGTGGTACCTAAGGCTTTTGTACCACTTGTATTCGCTATCTTGCGTCTGATATGGCGTACAAGCGCCGTGCTGCAGTTATCAGCCCCTCCAAACAACGTTGACACGATAAAATCCATGTTTTGGCGAAATGGGGCATAATTCAGTACCCTCGTAAAGAATGTGTTCTAGAGTTGTCTACCTCAAGCTGGCTTGCCGGACTAAAAAGTAAACTTGCCTTTTTCAGTTTGGTGATATCACAAAATGAAGCAAAATATTGAAAACTAAGAAATAAAATATACCAAAAATATGGAAAAGTCTATAATTAACAAGCAACAAGGAAAATGCGCAGGATGTGTCATCAACTGTTTGGCAGTACGAGGGAGCAAGTTATTCATGACCGAAAGAAGGAATACTCAACAATGATCTGAAGTATAAAATCAGAAAATTCGTAAAGACCCCTCAAGTATGAAAAGGAAATTACTGAAGGTGATCCAGAATAATTTAATGACTAAAACTGGTAAAACAGTGGTGGACCAAAAATGTAAAACTGAATCGCCCACCGTGGGGCTCGAACCCACGACCACAAGGTTAAGAGCCTTGCGCTCTACCAACTGAGCTAGACGGGCTTGGTGACAGTTTTCAAAGGTCATCCTAATTGTAATTGTACAGACAACTAGCATATTTAGAGCTGGTATTCAGATGGCAGAGTTCAAGTGCTGTATCTTCAAGGAATGTAGACTGAGGAGAAACAGTCCAGGCACATATATGTTTGTATGGTATTGTGGCATGCGACAATCACATGCTATAATTAATATGCATATGCGCAAATTTAGTCGTTTCTTCATCCTTCGGACAATTAAACGAAACCAAAGTCTATAGTCGCCGGATTGATCGCATGCGCCAACGTACAAACGTGTGCAGTGTAGCATAGGTGGTGTACATACGTTTCACACCTAAAGCGTAGACAAGATATAGTGAGGTTTCATGTCGATCTGTTGGCATCAAATTCGTCTCGCTGCCTTTTGTCTTGTGACTCACGACTAAATTGTTCCTGCTACCACCAATTATGGGATGGAATTATGTCGAAGGCACCAGACATATATGATCCATCTCGCCTGACACGTGGCCAGCTGAACGGTTTGTGTGCGCAAGCGTACCATGTCAAATGTCATCGATCGGTGAACTATCATGATTGACCTGCACCAATGTATGTTGCCAGGAATTCTTCGTGGGAACAAATGGCATCAGATTCAGAAACGTACGACGCGTTTCGAGTAAACCTGAAAGTTTTGTCTAAAGGCTGAAAGTTTCTTTAAGAAGAACAATTCTCCTCAGTGCCATACCATCATTTCAGATGTACAGAAAGGCTGTTGCAATCGATCGTGTCATGTCAATCGTCCTTATGGTCCTCCTTATGGTTACAATTGTTCTGTTCCTATGACCTGGTGGAGAACTGAAACTAGCTTTGCTGCAATCCGGTGACCCGGATCACAGTATAGGTCTCTTTCTGTCTAAGATCCAAAATGGCATTTCGTTACATGTCCCCAGGGTCAACATGGTATTAAAAAAAATACCGATTCGATTTTTAAGGTGACTGAGGGACATCACATGTTTACCATGCAGTGCAGTACCTTCTGAAGTTCAGTAAAAACTTAGTTCAGAAATCAAAAACATACTACTACTATTGGCTGCAAGCCACTTCAACTCAGACTGGACACGGCGAATTCACATGAACATGACATAAACAGATGTATATCGTCGTTTTCATCAGATGGGTGCTTTCTCCTGTCACCAAAGTCTCCCCATGACCACCCTTGCTGATTTTCACAATGCATCAGAATTCAGGAATGTACGACGCGTTTCAAGTAAACCTGAAAGTTTGGTCTAAAGGTTGAAAGTTTCTTTAAGAAGAACAATTCTTCTTAGTGCTGTTCGATGATTTCAGATGTTAGATGTACAGAAAGGCTCTAGGACTCCATTATGTCATGTCAATCGTCTTTACAGTTCTAATCATCCTGTTCCTATGACCTGGTGAAGAACTGAAAACGAACTTGCTGCAGTCCGGTGCCCGGGATCTCACTGTAGGTGGGTGCCTCTTTCTGTCCAAAATCACAGAGTAAGAATATACTCCCGCCGTTCACTAATATAAGACGTTTCTTATAACTGAACATAGGAAGTACGATCCAATATGGTATTTCGTTACATGTCCCCAGTATCAACATGCTATTAATTTTCCTTTCCGATTTGATTTCTGAGGTGACTGATGATGATCACATATTTACCATGCAGTACCTTCTGAAGTCAGTAACAAGTTTTTTCAGAAATCAAAATCATACTACGACGGCTCGAGCTAGCACGCCAACGCATCAACTCATAAGCGTGTAAATCAGTAACAAATTAGTTCAGGCAGCACGAACATACTACTACAATTCGAGCTAGCATGCCAACGCATCATCGCATTAGCGCATACATCGGATTCGTACAGTCATGTTGGCTGCAAGCGACTTCAACTCAGACTGGACCCGGCGAATTCGCATGAACATGACATAAACAGATGTATGTCGTCGTTTTCATCGGATGGGTGCTTTCTCCTGTCACCAAACTCTCCCCAGGACCACCCTTGCTGATTTTCACTTGTTTGAATGCGATCTGCAGGCGCGTGCGTGTGTGCATTTGTATTAACTGTGGTGGTACTACACTGGTACAACATGAAGGAGATCCAGTCCTCCTCTTGGGCACATATTACATCGCAGCTAATGAAAACAGTAAAAAAGAACAGCGGGTTCTGTAGTTCGTGTAAAGCAAAACATGATCCAGGGTTCGTGCATTTTACAGCTTGAGAGCATTTGCTTAGGTTTGGATTTTGCGGTAGAGTATAAATCTGACTAACTGAGGACTATGCTGAGAAGATACAGTAATCTATTTTGGGCTAACGAAGGTGTTAGACAGAAGTCCCTGTCCACCAGATTGCGTGGTCATCAGGCATATCCAAAAAGATGTGTAGGCCTCTGAAAGTTACTTTATACTCCCATTTAAACAGGGTGAGTTATAGAGCTCCATCAGTTGTGTACGCCACCACTAGTCGCCTATTACTTCTATTACCATTGATTATATTTCCCCCGCCTATAAAAAGATGTCCTAAATTTATCTAAGTTTATCTATATTTCCAAAGAAACGATTTGAATTGTGAATCTGCAATACACTGCATGTGTAGGACCCGAAAACTTATAGGTGAATGGTTAGCACAAAACTTGCATTATTTTAGGAAACGGAGGTTGAAACCTTCAGCCTCTGCATCAAAGTGCATAAGACCCCTTTTATTTAATTTATTCAACAAAGAAAGACTAAACATTTACAAGGAACATACAGAACCAAGGCCACCAAATAAGTTGATAGCAACACCAACTAGCACAGCGGCTGAGGAGAAACGAGGCCTAGTTCGCTGGCCACAACCGTTGTTGGCATACCAACCAAAATTAGAGAGATGTCTTAAGCGCACGCTCCGGAATTCCCTACCGCCATATTCACGCCAAGCTAGCCACCGGTACCACCATGGTGCCAAACAGCCCCACCTCCCTGCAAGCGTTCACCTACGCACGCGTGGTCGCTGCCGAGATCCGTCAACAACATGAGTCTCTCCAGCCAACAGAGCTTTTAGCCTCCGGAAGATCTGTCGTGCAAATTTTATCTTCACATATATCTACATGTTTCCTCTAGTGATGTCTTCCATTGATTTGTTGCGTGAAAAAGTTATGGATGTTCTTTTTCTTCTGGATTTGCTTTCCGCATAGTAGGTTTCCAAATTTTGTAGTGAAGGTACCGCGATTTGGTGAAGTCTTCATCGCTATGTCGAATTCTACCTTCGAAGAATGGGTTCTAACCACTGGTAGAAAAATGGCCATTGGTCGCGGTTCGCAACTGCCATTGGCCGCGGTTGCGCAACCGCGACCAATTAGGCGCGACTAAAGGCCCCCCCTTGCGGTTCCTTACGAACCGCGACTAAAGGCCCGTCCACGTGGGCGGCGGCGCAGCGGAGGACCTTTAGTCGCGGTTCTTCTGGCCAACCGCGACTAAAGGCCTCCGCAGGGTTTAGGGTTTAGCCCCCCCCCCTAAATCTGGTTTCTTTTTAATTTGTATTGTTTTATTTCTTTTGGGTTTTAATTTTGAAGGAGTTTCACATATTCTACCGTACTACATACATGCATATGAATGTACAATTTCAAACAAATTTGAAATTAGAACCAAAAAAAATTCAAGAGGAATATACAATATATATTCAATATCGGATGACCATATACAATTTTGAACAAGTTTCCATACATATTTAGTGCATATAAAGTTCTACGTCCTCTACATAGTGTTCTCCTCTAGGATCGATGACTTCCCTCGCGAACCATCCAACTAGTTCCTCTTGAAGTGGTCGGAAGCGAGCTTCTGGACTAAGCGTCGTCCGGAGGTTATTCCTCCTGATGTTGTTCTCAGACGGCTGCCGCTCAGTGGTGTATCTCCGGATCCTCTCACAAACATAGTATCCACATAGATTGGTCCCCGGTGGCTGAATATCCCCAGTCGCAGCTTTGCCCTTTTAAAATGTAGCTCTTTTTTGAATTCACCGACCTTTTGATCTACGAACCGTCTCCAAACCCTACGAGGCAAGGAAAATTAAATGAACAAGAGAGTTATTAATTAGTTACTTGATATTAGGAAATGATGAACGAAATAGGCCGATCGATATAGAGCGCAAACGAATGAAAATAATTACTTTTGCATCATTTTTCTCATGTCGGCCCAATGCTTCGGATCCATATTCAGAGAGTCGTGGACGAGAACTGTGGAGTTCTGAATTTGAATTACTAGCAGAATCCAGTGGAACCTGCGGACATGATACATGCACAGTCATGCATAACTCATCGATTAGCCACATACCATGCATGGAGTAAACAAAAGAGAATGTGCTCAAGACAGAAACACTCACCCAAAATGGTAAGGAAATAGAATATCACTTTTGAGTTCCTGTTTTATAAGAAACCGCCACAGGTCATCCTCCACGTCGGCGGGGTGGTGTTCTAACACATATGAATTAACGATTTGTGGGTCAATGAACCCAACATCATGGATGCGCCTTATTCGCATTTCCCGCTTCTTCATTCTGCATAATAGCGTACACAACAAGATAGTTAGGACAATATATATATTTATAGTGCAGGCAATGAACGAGATGGGGTAGAAATTAATAAATCACTTACAGAACATAGCAACTGATGATAGATTTGTCGAGCTCGCGCAGATTGAACAGCTGGAACAATTCACTCCGATGAATTTTTATATAGTAATGTTTGAAGTGATGCTTAGGTCTAACTTCTGCATAAATATAGTCTTTGGCGTTTTTAAGTTTTATGTAAGCCTTGTACCAATTTAGCAGACCTGTCATTGATACGTCTCCAACGTATCAATAATTTCTTATGTTCCATGCTACTTTATTGATGATACCTACATGTTTTATGCACATTATATGTCATATTTACGCATTTTCTGGAACTAACCTATTAACAAGATGCCGAAGAGCCAGTTGTTGTTTTTGGTTTCAGAAATCCTAGTAAGGAAATATTCTCGGAATTGGACGAAATTAACGCCCGGGTCCTATTTTTGCACGGAGCTTCCGGAAGACCGAAGAGATAACGGGGCGACGAGGCGCCGCCACCATAGGGCCGCGCGGGAGGCCCGCGCTGCCCTATGGTGTGGGCCCCTCGTCAGCCCCCCGACCTACCCTTCCGCCTACTTAAAGCCTCCGTCGCGAAAACCCCAGTCGAGAGCCACGATACGAAAACCTTCCAGAGACGCCGCCGCCGCGAATCCCATCTCGGGGGATTCAGAGATCGCCTCCGGCACCCTGAGAGGGGGATTCATCTCCCGAGGATTCTTCATCGCCATGATCGCCTCGGAGTGATGAGTGAGTAGTTCACCTGGACCATGGGTCCATAGCAGCTAGATGGTCGTCTTCTCCTTGTTGTGCTTCATTGTTGGATCTTGTGAGCTGCCTAACATGATCAAGATCATCTATATGTAATTCTATATGTTGTGTTTGTCGGGATCCGATGGATAGAGAATACTATGATATGGTGATTATCAATCTATTGTTTATGTGTTGTTTATGATCTTGCATGCTCTCCGTTATTAGTAGAGGCTCTGGCCAAGTTTGTACTCTTAACTCCAAGAGGGAGTATTTATGCTCGATAGTGGGTTCATGCCTTCATTGACACAGTGACAGAAAGTTCTAAGGTTGTGATGTGTTGTTGCCACTAGGGATAAAACATTGATTCTATGTCTAAGGATGTAGTTGTCGATTACATTACGCACCATACTTAATGCAATTGTCTGTTGCTTTGCAACTTAATACCGAATGGGGTTCGGATGATAACCTGAAGGTGGACTTTTTAGGCATAGATGCAGTTGGATGGCGGTCTATGTACTTTGTCGTAATGCCCGGATTAAATCTCACTATATTTATCATATCATGTATATGCATTGTTATGCCTTTCTCTATTTGTCAATTGCCCGACTGTAATTTGTTCACCCAACATGCTTTTATCTTATGGGAGAGACACCTCTAGTGAACTGTGGACCCCGGTCCTATTCTTTACATAGCATACAATACTGCAATTGTGTTTTACTATTTTCTTGCAAACAATCATCTTCCACTCGATACGCTTAATCCTTTGTTACAGCAAGCCGGTGAGATTGACAACTCTTCGTTGGGGCAAAGTACTTTGGTTTTGTTGTGCAGATTCCACGTTGGCGCCGGAATCCCGTTGTTGCGCCGCATCACATTTCTCTACCATCAACCTTCAACGTGCTTCTTGGCTCCTCCTGTTCGATTAAACCTTGATTTCTTTCTGAGGGAAAACTTGCTACCGTGCGCATCATACCTTCCTCTTGGGGTTCCCAACGAACGTGTGAGTTACACGCCATCAAGCTCTTTCTCGCGCCGTTCTGGGAGATCAAGACACGCTGCAAGGGGAGTCTCCACTTCTCAATCTCTTTACTTTGTTTTTGTCTTGCTTTATTTTATTTACTACTTTGTTTGCTGCACCTAAACAAAACACACAAAAATTAGTTGCTAGTTTTACTTTATTTACCGCTCTCTATATCAAAAACACAAAAAAATTAGTTACTTGCATTTAATTTATTTTGTTATCATGTCTAGTCCTGTACTTGTTTACACTAGTTAGGCATAATGGACAACAATGAGCTTCTTATTCTATTTCCTGATTAAGACATGGATGGTTTGATGCGAAAATTAAAAAACCCATGGAACATATTAATATGAATGCTTTGAACACTATTGTTGCTAATGCTATGGAAAATTCTAAGCTTGGGGAAGCTGCTTTGATGAGCATGATATTTTTAGTCCCCCAAGCATTGAGGAGAAAATTTACTTTGATGATACTATGCCTCCTATATTTGATGATGAGAATAATAATGATAGCTACTTTGTTGAATTTGCTCCCACTACAACTAATAAAATTGATTATGCCTATGTGGAGAGTAATAATTTTATGCATGAGACTCATGATAAGAATGCTTTATGTGATAGTTATATTGTTGAGTTTGCTCATGATGCTACTGAAAGTTATTATGAGAGAGGAAAATATGGTTGTAGAAGTTTTTGATGTTACTAAAACACCTCTCTATATGCTGAAATTTTGAAGTTACACTGGTTTTATCTTCCTATGCTTGTTACTTTGCTCTTCATGAACTTGTTTATTTACAAGATTCCTATGCATAGGAAGCATGTTAGACTTAAATGTGTTTTGAATTTGCCTCTTGATGCTCTCTTTTGCTTCAACTACTATTTCTTGCGAGTGCATCATTAAAACTGCTGAGCCCATCTTAATGGCTATAAAGAAAGAACTTCTTGGAAGATAACCCATGTGTGTTTTTTTACTACAGTACTTTGTTTTATATTTGTGTCTTGGAAGTTGTTTACTATTGTAGCAACCTCTCCTTATCATGTTTTTGTGCCAAGTAAAGTTGGGGAATTTTACTTTTTGCCCCTATTTACTTGGAAAGTATATGATTTGCCCTCATTTACATTAGCCTCTCTTTTTTGCCCCTTTTTACTTTGTCAATCTATGGTTTGCCCCTGACATGCCAGGCCCACGTCTAAAGACCAAAAATGCCCCCGTATCTGTGTGGCCTAGGTGAGGTCAATCCACTCGAGCAAATTCCATGGGGAATTGCTGGCACATGCCGCCGGCCGCCGCTACTCCTCTTCTTCGCGATGTAGTCCGCGGTTCTCTTCCCAAGGGGGCGGCGGCGGTGTGCCACCTCGACAACCTCCTTGCGCTGCGGGCCTTCGTGGGGAATTTCGCCGCCGGCGGGGATGCGTCGTCTGGTCCGGCGTGGACTCCTACTGGGGATGGGAGGGCGTGGGCTGCGACGACGCCGGGGCTGCATGACGGTGCTCCGTCTCCCGGAAGGGAGCTCACAGGGACCATCCTGGGAGACTCTTTCGTCGGCTTCGATCGACCCGAGCTCTGCGTCGGCGCGCCGGCGCGTCGGCACTGTGGGTTCTCGACCTCTTCGCGCGATGACGAGGTGGGCAGCGAGGTTGAGCGGGGTCATGTGCCCCAGTACGTGGTGGCAATCAATAACGAACGCTGTGCGAGAGGTGCAGCGGCGCCTGCAGCAGTTGAGCTCAGCGGAGAAATGCTACAGCGAGCTCGTATTGAGTTTTTTCGCTGATTTGATTCTATTCCTCATGCAGTGCAGTGGCAGTTCTGTCTTGAAGTTATGTTCCAAATCCTCAAAATGAAAGAAAAGAATTTAGAAGGGCAAATCATCAATTGATAAAGTAAAGAGGGGCAAAAAAGTGAGGCTAATGTAAACGAGGGCAAATCGTATAGTACCCAAGTAAACTGGGGCAAAAAATAAAATTCCCCAGTAAAGTTTCTATGTCAAAGTTGATGTTATATTTGGGATCGCTGCGCAGAAACAGCATTGCTGTCTGTCACGAATCTGGGCACAGTTCTCTGTAGAAAATTCGAAAAAATCAGCCAATTTACGAGCGTGATCCTCAGATATGTACGCAACTTTCATTAGTTTTGAGTTTTTCCATTTGAGCAAGTCTGGTGCCAGCTTTAAATTCGTCTTTACGGACTGTTCTGTTTTTGACAGATTCTGCCTTTTATTTCGCATTGCCTCTTTTGCTATGTTGGATTCATTTCTTTGATCCATTAATGTCCAGTAGCTTTATGCAATGTCCAGAAGTGTAAAGAATATTTGTGTCACCTCTGAATGTGTGAATTATTAATTGTGCACTAACCCTCTAATGAGTTTGCTTGAAGTTTGGTGTGAAGTAAGTTTTCAAGGGTCAAGAGAGGAGAATGATATACTATGATCAAGAGGAGTGAAAGCTCTAAGCTTGGGGATGCCCCCGTGGTTCACCCCTGCATATTCTAAGAAGACTCAAGCGTCTAAGCTTGGGGATGCCCAAGGCATCCCCTTCTTCATCGACAACATCATCAGGTTCCTCCCCGAAACTATATTTTTATTCAATCACATCTTGTGTTCTTTACTTGGAGCGTCGGTTTGTTTTTGTTTTTGTTTGAATAAAATGGATCCTAGCATTCACTTTGTGGGAGAGAGACACGCTCCGCTGTTGCATATGGACAAATATGTCCTTAGGCTTTACTCATAATGTTCAAGGCGAAGTTTCTTCTTCGTTAAATTGTTATATGGTTGGAATTGGAAAATGCTACATGTAGTAATTCTAAAATGTCTTGGATAATGTGATACTTGGCAATTGTTGTGCTCATGTTTAAGCTCTTGCATCATATGCTTTGCACCCATTAATGAAGAAATACATAGAGCTTGCTAAAATTTGATTTGCATATTTGGTCTCTCTAAGGTCTAGATAATATCTAGTATTGAGTTTTGAACAACAAGGAAGACGGTGTAGAGTCTTATAATGTTTACAATATGTCTTTTATGTGAGTTTTGCTGCACCGGTTCATCCTTGAGTTTGCTTCAAATAACCTTGCTAGCCTAAACCTTGTATCGAGAGGGAATACTTCTCATGCACCCAAAATCCTTGAGCCAACCACTATGCCATTTGTGTCCACCATACCTACCTACTACATGGTATTTCTCCGCCATTCCAAAGTAAATTGCTTGAGTGCTACCTTTAAAATTCCATCATTTACCTTTGCAATATATAGCTCATGGGACAAAATAGCCTTAAAAACTATCGTAGTATTGAATATGTACTTATGCACTTTATCTTTTATTAAGTTGCTTGTTGTGCGATAACCATGCTTCTGGGGAACGCCATCAACTATTGTTGAATATCATGTGAGTTGCTATGCATGTCCGTCTTTTCTGAAGGATCTATCACCTTAGTGGTTGGAGCATGCAAAATTGTTAGAGAAGAACATTTGGCCGCTAACTAAAGCCATGAATCATGGTTGAAGTTTCAGTTTTGGACATATATCCTCAATCTCATATGAGAATAATAATTGTTGCTACATGCTTATGCATTTAAGAGGAGTCCATTATCTGTTGTCCATGTTGTCCCGGTATGGATGTCTAAGTTGAGAATAATCAAAAGCGAGAAATCCAAAATGCGAGCTTTCTCCTTAGACCTTTGTACAGGCGGCAGGTACCCCTTTGTGACACTTGGTTGAAACATGGCATGCAAAAATCCGGTAGTCCAAGCTAAGGACGAGGTGCGGGCACTATTAGTACACTATGCATGAGGCTTGCAACTTGTAAGATATAATTTACATAACTCATATGCTTTATTACTACCGTTGACAAAATTGTTTCATGTTTTCAAAATAAAAGCTCTAGCACAAATACAACAATCGATGCTTTTCCTCTTTGAAGGACCATTCTTTTACTTTTATTGTTGAGTCAGTTTACCTATCTCCCTCCACCTTAAGAAGCAAACACTTGTGTGAACCGTGCATTGATTCCTACATACTTGCATATTGCACTTGTTATATTACTTTATGTTGACAATATCCATGAGATATACATGTTATAAGTTGAAAGCAACCGCTGAAACTTAATCTTCCTTTGTGTTGCTTCAATACCTTTACTTTGATTTATTGCTTTATGAGTTAACTCTTATGCAAGACTTATTGATGCTTGTCTTGAAGTACTATTCATGAAAAGTCTTTGTCATATGATTCACTTGTTTACTCATGTCATTACTTTTGTTTTGATCGCTGCATTCATTACATATGTTTACAAATAGTATGATCAAGATTATGATGGCATGTCACTTCAGAAATTATCTTTGTTATCGTTTTACCTGCTCGGGACGAGCAGAACTAAGCTTGGGGATGCTGATACGTCTCCAACGTATCGATAAGCTTATGTTCCATGCTACTTTATTGATGATACCTACATGTTTTATGCACATTATATGTCATATTTATGCATTTTCTGGAACTAACCTATTAACAAGATGCCGAAGAGCCAGTTGCTGTGTTTTTGGTTTCAGAAATCCTAGTAAGGAAATATTCTCGGAATGGACGAAATCAATGCCCGGGTCCTATTTTTGCACGGAGCTTCCGTAAGACCGAAGAGATAACGAAGTGGGCGACGAGGCGCCGCCACCATAGGGCCGCGCGAGGGGGGCCGCGCCGCCCTATGGTGTGGGCCCCTCGTCAGCCCCCGACCTACCCTTCCGCCTACTTAAAGCCTCCGTCGCGAAAACCCCAGGAGCCACGATACGGAAAACCTTCCAGAGACGCCGCCGCCGCGAATCCCATCTCTGGGGATTCAGGAGATCGCCCCGGCACCCTGCCGGAGAGGGGATTCATCTCCCGGAGGATTCTTCATCGCCATGATCGCCTCCGGAGTGATGAGTGAGTAGTTCACCCTGGACCATGGGTCCATAGCAGTAGCTAGATGGTCGTCTTCTCCTTGTTGTGCTTCATTGTTGGATCTTGTGAGCTGCCTAACATGATCAAGATCATCTATATGTAATTCTATATGTTGTGTTTGTCGGGATCCGGTGGATAGAGAATACTATGTTATGGTGATTATCAATCTATTGTTTATGTGTTGTTTATGATCTTGCATGCTCTCCGTTATTAGTAGAGGCTCTGGCCAAGTTTGTACTCTTAACTCCAAGAGGGAGTATTTATGCTCGATAGTGGGTTCATGCCTTCATTGACACCTGGGACAGTGACAGAAAGTTCTAAGGTTGTGATGTGCTGTTGCCACTAGGGATAAAACATTGATTCTATGTCTAAGGATGTAGTTGTCGATTACATTACGCACCATACTTAATGCAATTGTCTGTTGCTTTGCAACTTAATACTGAATGGGGTTCGGATGATAACCTGAAGGTGGACTTTTTAGGCATAGATGCAGTTGGATGGCGGTCTATGTACTTTGTCGTAATGCCCGGATTAAATCTCACTATATTTATCATATCATGTATATGCATTGTTATGCCTTTCTCTATTTGTCAATTGCCCGACTGTAATTTGTTCACCCAACATGCTTTTATCTTATGGGAGAGACACCTCTAGTGAACTGTGGACCCCGGTCCTATTCTTTACATAGCATACAATCTACTGCAATTGTGTTTTACTATTTTCTTGCAAACAATCATCTTCCACTCGATACGCTTAATCCTTTGTTACGGCAAGCCGGTGAGATTGACAACCTCACTGTTTCGTTGGGGCAAAGTACTTTGGTTTTGTTGTGCAGATTCCACGTTGGCGCCGGAATCCCCGTTGTTGCGCCGCATCACATTTCGCCACCATCAACCTTCAACGTGCTTCTTGGCTCCTCCTGGTTCGATTAAACCTTGGTTTCTTTCTGAGGGAAAACTTGCTACTGTGCGCATCATACCTTCCTCTTGGGGTTCCCAACGAACGTGTGAGTTACACGCCATCAGTCATTTGTCGAGGTAGATCCTCTTCCTGCGCAGGCTCGACGAGAGGCCCATTCCGCACATATGTAAATACTACGTCCTTCATTGGCGCCTCATCAAGGCCTAACACTGCACGAAGAGTCAGACCTAAGTTGGCCGCTTGTTCTGTGGCACTCGCTATAGTCAATCCGGCCTGTGCTGCCGCAGCTGCTATGATATCGGGGGCATCGTCCGGACCGGCGGCTTTCACTATGAGCGGGGCGATCGACTGTTTACTTTGTTCCCCGAGCTGGGCAACTTGTTTCCCCCCTTTTTGCTTTGTAATTCTTTCTCGGCCTCCTCCTGCTTCTCCGCCAACTCTTGGTTCCTCTTGACCGCGAGTGCTTGACTACGAAGTTCACGTTCATAGTCGTCAGGCAGATTCTTCGCGGCTTGGGACGGTGTGTTCAAAAATGACTTAGCCCAGCTCTTTTCCTTCTCAGAAAATACTTGCTTGGGCTCGGGCTCTCTTTTCTTCTTGCAGTCCGCCTTCCATTTCTCATGCTGAGCAGCCACGGCCGCTGCATTTTCCTCGACACTAAGTTCCCAAGGCCTCGGGGTGAGAGGCTTTAGTGATGGCTCTGGTATCTTGGTGGTTGCAGGTACATAAGGCTCCGGGTTAATAACCCAAGACTGCTTCTGCTTCTTCGCCGGAGGTGGATTGGGGGGCGATCACCCGACGAGGAGGGGCGGCGTCGCTTACCCGCCGGAGGTGAATTGGGGGCGAAGTCGGCTGACGTGAAGGAGGTGTAGGTGAACCACCACCACCGCCGCCACCACCACCACCGGAGGGGGGTGGACTTGTTCGCCTTGGCGCTGATGACCCACAAGTATAGGGGATCGCAACAGTCTTCGAGGGAAGTATTACCCAATTTATTGATTCGACACAAGGGGAGACAAAGAATACTTGTAAGCCTTAACAGCGGAGTTGTCAATTCAGCTGCACTTGGAAACAGACTTGCTCGCAAGAGTTTATCGGTAGTAATTTTATAGCAGTAGGAATAGTAAAATAACAGACGGTGAAATAAAGACAACGTAGTGATTATAGTAAACAGAGGATTAAAATACGTAGGCACAGGGACGGATTTAACGGGTGTTGCATGGATGAGAGAAACTCATGTAACAATCAAAGCAGGGGCATTTGCAGATAATAATAAAACGGTATCCAAGTACTAATCAATCAATAGGCATGTGTTCCATATTTAGTCGTACGTGCTCGCAATGAGAAACTTGCACAACATCTTTTGTCCTACCAGCCGGTGGCAGCCGGGCCTCTAGGGAAACTACTGGAAAGGTACTCCTTTTAATAGAGTACCGGAGCAAAGCATTAACACTCCGTGAACACAGGTGATCCTCACATCACTACCATCCCCTCCGGTTGTCCCGATTTCTGTCACTTCGGGGCCATTGGTTTCGGACAGCGACATGTGTATACAACTTGCAGGTAAGATCATAAACAACGAATATCTTCATGAATCAATAACATGTTCAGATCTGAGATCATGGCACTCGGGCCCTAGTGACAAGCATTAAGCATAACAAGTTGCAACAATATCATAAAAGTGACATCTACGGATACTAGGCACTATGCCCTAACAATCTTATGACTATTACATGACCAATCTCATCCAATCCCTACCATCCCCTTCAGCCTACAGCGGGGGAATTACTCACACATGGATGGGGGAAACATGGCTGGTCGATGGAGAGGCGTTGGCGATGGCGGTGAAGATCTCCTCCAATTCCCGTCCCGGCGGAGTGCCAGAACGGAGACTTCTGGCTCCCGAGACGGAGTTTCGCGATGTGGCGGCTCTCTGGAGGGTTTCTGGCGACTTCGACTTCTCTCCGTGCGTTTTAGGTCGAACCCGATAAGTAGTCCGAAGGGGGCGTCGGAGGCCAGCCGAGGGGCCACACCATAGGGCCGCGCGGGCTCCCTAGGCCGCGCCGCCTTATGGTGTGGGGCCCTCGGGCCTCCACCTCACTTGTCCTTCTGGCTCCGTCATATTCTGGGAAAATAGGGCCTTCAGCATAAATTCCGAGGATTTTCCGAAAGTTGGATTTCTGCACAAAAATGAGACACCAGAACAGTTCTGCTGAAAACAGCGTTAGTCCGTGTTAATTGTATCCAAAATACACAAATTAGAGGCAAAACAATAGCAAAAGTGTTCGGGAAAGTAGATACGTTTTGGACGTATCAACTCCCCCCAAGCTTAGCTTATTGCTTGTCCTCAAGCAATTCAGTTAACAACTGAGCAATAAAAGAACTTTCACGAACACTTTTGCTCATATGATGTATATATTCTCATGCTATGGCTAATACTTAAGCAGTTCATAATGAGACACATGCAAATAAGATCATCCAACAGCTATATCAATCATGGAGAGGTACCAACAATTAATAATAAGCACCATGAATCATGTATATAAGCAGGATTGCAATGTTCATAAGAGAATATGATAAAGTGGTATCTCGCTTGCCTGTATTTGATCGGCAAAACATAAATGCCGAGGCACCTCTGGAGTTCATAGAAAGACTAGAAGTAGTGATTGTCAAAGATAAAAGCATCAAAGTTATACCACAATCAATCATATTTTGAGACAAGCATATTATACTAAGAATGACAGTTGTGCTCTCAAGATAGTGCTCAAAGAAAGAATGGAGACACAACATAAAAGTAAAAGATTGACCCTTCGCAGAGGGAAGCAGGGATTAACATGCGCTAGAGCTTTTCATTTGTAAAGCAGGAGTAAAATTATTTTGAGAAGTGTTTGTTGTTGTCAACGAATGGTAATGGGTACACTAACTACCTCGTCAACCGGACTCCCAAGAGCGGCTCCCATTTTATTTATTTTTGGGTGGCACTCCTTCCAACCTTTTTTTCACAAACCATGGCTAACCGAATCCTCGGGTGCCTGCCAACAATCACATACCATGAAGGAGTGCCTTTTTATTTAAGTTTTATTATGATGATGACACTCCCCCCAACCTTTGCTTACACAAGCCATGGCTAACCGAATCCTTCGGGTGCCGTCCAACAATCACAAACCATGGAGGAGTGTCTATTTAAGTTAATTAATTTGGGACTGGGAATCCCATTGCCAGCTCTTTTGCAAAATTATTGGATAAGCGGATGTGCCACTAGTCCATATGAGAGTCCGTCAAAAGTAAATGACAAGGTTGAAAGCTAAACACCACATACTTCCTCATGAGCTATGAAACATTAACACAAATTGAGGAGCATTTTGAAGGTTTTAAAGGTAGCGCATGAGAATTTACTTGGAATGGTTTGAAATGCCATGCATAGGTATTTATGGTGGACACTTTGGAACAACTTGGTTTTCAGGTGTTTGGAAGCACGAGCGGCGTTCCCGCTCAGTACAAGTGAAGGCTAGCAAAAGACTAGGGAGCGACAAATCAAGAGAGCAATAACTGTCATAATCATGCTTGCGGCAAAATAAATTAACGGAGGCATAAAAGTGATACAATAACTCTGAAGCAATATAAATCATCGAGGCTTAATTGACTTTTTGTTCAGTCATATGCATGCGTGAGCATGTGCCAAGTCGATATAAATGAATTATTCAGAGGAGGATACCACAATGCCATACTTACTTATGAATAAAACAATGCAAGCAAGCATCCATGACATGCTACTCATATTAATAAATTGGAACTAAACATGAGAGATCATGAACTACTAGAATTTCTCAAATAACATATACCTCACATGAACCAAATAAGCATGCTCACATGGATGAGTATATGTACAAAAATGAAAACAAATAGAGTTCATACCAGCCTCTCACCACAATCAGATTGTCGTAGATCGTCATTATTGCCTTTCACTTGTGTAGCTTGGATAATATGAAATGAAAACCACGCTCCAGCCACCGAAGACCATTGAACTTATGATGAACTTTACAAACCAAAGAAGAACAGCAAATATTTTTGGTGTTTTCGAATTGGAAACAAGAACGAAAGAAAACAAGCAAACAAAGCAAAATCTTTTGGGTTTTCTCATAGCAAACTAACGATAGCAAATAAAGTAAACTAAGAGCAAAGAACCAAATAAACAAATGATGAAGAGAAACAACAGAAATATTTTTGGTCTTTTTGTGTTTTAGGAAAGAAACAAAGCGAAACAAAAGAATGCAAACTAACATAAACACAGAAAAGCAGGATGACAGAAATCTGCCAAATCCTGACAGCAGTACAGAAATCGAAATTAACAAAAATCTTCCATTGCTCAGACCAAAAAGTGTTCAACTAATGAAAGTTAGATAACAACCTGGGGCACATGCTCAAAAATTGGCAACTCAAAATAACGTTCTGGCTGTGCGTACGAATTTTTTTGGTAACAGCCCAGAATCTGTTTTTGGACAGCACTTCCCCAAATATCATCTCCCTCTCATTAGAAAACCACCCTAGAGACTAAACAAGTATGTACAAGTATCCAGCAACCATAATATGCAAAGAATGAGTGATGCCGGTATACCTCCCCCAAGCTTAGGCTTTTGGCCTAAGTGGAGTTCATTCCCATCGAGGGTCAGAGTTCCACGCCGGTGGATCATACATGGAGTGGTAGTAGGGCCCCTGCGCAGAAGAATGTCGTGGAGGTTCCACATGACCATGATGTTGATATGAGGAGCTCGCTGCATCGGATGAAGAGTCGGGGTGCTCCTCGGCCTCCTCCACATCTTCCCTTGCACGACGGCTTTCCCTTTCTATGTATGCGTTTAGCTCATTTTCTGTGATCGACCACCCGTTCCTGGCATCAAGGTTAAACAAAGCAGGTGCAGGCAATCGTACTAGTTTTTCAATTTTCTTAGTTATGCTCCAATTTTTCTTATACAAAGTTATCCTATAATGCAGGTTGTTCAAATTAGATGTATCTGAAATAAACTCATGTTTAATCATGGAAACAACATCAAGCTTCTCTATAGAAAGCGGAATATCTAAATGATGAGGTCCTACACCATGCATAGCTAATAAGCGAGAGGCGATAAGACCTCCACAAATTCCTCCTTTCTCACGGTTAGTAGCAAGTCTACAAGCTATTAAAGCACCCAAATTATAAGTCCTATCCTGTTGCAAAGCAGCAGCTAAGAAAGCCAAATCTTGGACAGATAATTTACCTCCAGTCTTCTAGCAAGAACGCACTTTGTAACGAAATAAGCAAAGTAGCGGATAGCTGGCTGTTGAATGCTACTAATCTTACCACTATCATTGGAGAAGCTCCTCCCATTACAAATCATTGTATAAAGATTCGAGAGCTCCCGCGGCGTTCCCCTGATCTTCTCGCAGGATCCCCACCGCGGCACTCTAATTGCTGTACAAAAATCACTGAAAGGCAAGTTGATAGTTTTGTTATAAATCTTGTACCGGACCATGGGGTTAGTTTGAGACCGGTGAAATCCTGCACAACCGACACCGTTAGTTTAGCATATTGGTGAGGTTCACCAACAGTAAAACCTTCCAACCCTGCATTGGAAATCAGTGTTTGAACATCTTGCAGGATTCCTGCATTCCGCATAAAATCCGTGCATGGGTAATAAGAGGGGTATACTCCCTCTTCACGATGAACTCTCATGACTTGCTGTACCTCCAACTCTTGTTGGTTAAGTTGGTGCATACTCCCTTCCATTTTCTGAAATTTTCAACAATCATTATAAAATTTGATTTCAAGGTATATAATTGAGGGGAACTACTATAGGAACTTGCTAGAGTACTAAACATGCATCAAAACTAATTTCTTCCACTTAGAACAAGCATGCAAGCTCACTAAACATGTTATCTACAGCAGCAAAATATTCAAGATATACTCAACCAAACAAAATTCTAATTGGACAATCAAAGGAGTCACATACCAAGGAGTAAATGTGCCAAATTTCAAACAGAAATCTGGGCTGAGCAAGGAGATCGAAAAATCGCGAGTTCTTGAGCAGAAACGAGTGAGAGGAACTTGGTGCGAGTTTTTTCGGGAGAGAGAAGATGCTGGGAGGAAGAGATGAAGTAGTGGGGCAAGGAGGGGCCCACACCACAGGGTGGCGCGCCCACCTCCTTGGCCGCGCCGGCCTGTGGTGTGGCACCCTCTGGTGCCCCACAGGTCATCCTCTGGTACTCCCAGGTGCCTCGTCGAAAAATAGGACCAACGGTGTAATTTTTGTAATTTTTAGAGAACTTCGAAAAATGCACATTTCTGGGTATTAAATTAATGATTACTGCGCAGGAAAATGATTTCCAAAATCTTAAACAACTAAAGCATATTGCAAAACAAAAGGTGCTACAGCAAGTAAAATAAGTGGAGGGAGAAAGAAAGAAAGAAATGTTGTTTAGCTCTCTTATGCATTAAAATATACTTGTTAACAAGGTTGATCAAGTCTTGCTACCAAATAAATTTTATATGACATAAGAAGAAATAAACCTCAAATCAATCATGTTACCTTATATTGAATTGATATGGATCCAACCACAAGAGTTTGATATTCTTCTTTAGGCTCATATATAGGACAATCAATGGATCCCACTTTGATAGTTTTCACATTAAAAATTGTATTAACTCCACATACTTTATCAATCCTCTTGGGAAAATAGACAGTGTGTTCCTTATCATCAACATTGAAAGTAACCATGCCTTTATTGCAATCAATAACAGCCCCTGCAGTATTAAGAAAGGGTCTTCCAAGAATAATGGACATATTATCATCTTCAGGCATTTCCAACACAACAAAATCAGTTAATATCAAGCAATGTTGAGTAACTTGAACAGGAACATTTTCACATAAACAAACAGGAATAGCAGTAGATTTATCAGCCATTTGCAAAGATATATCAGTTGGTATCAATTTATCTAAATCAAGTCTCTTATAAAGAGAAAAAGGCATTACACTAACACCTGCTCCCAAATCACATAGAGCAGTTCTAACATAATTATTCTTGATGGAACAAGGAATAGTCGGTATACCTGGGTCTCCAAGCTTCTTGGGAATCTTACCATTGAAGGAGTAATTAGCGAGCATAGTGGAAATTTCCTCATTGGGGATTTTCCTTTTGTTAGTAACAATATCTTTCATATACTTTGAATAAGGAGGCAATTTAATAGCATCAGTCAAAGGGATTTGCAAAAATAAAGGTTTCATCCAATCACAAAATTTATTATAATGTTCCTCCTCCTTTGATTTTAGTTTCTTAGCAGGAAAAGGCATTTGCTTTTGAACCCAAGGTTCTCTTTCATTACCATGTTTCTAATAAAATCTTCTTTAGTGTACTTTTTATTTTTAGCAGCTTTTCAGGTTCTTTTTCAATTTCTTCTTTATCAGGAGTATCATTCTTATCATTATCTTCCTCATGTTCATTACCACTTTCAGTTTCAGCATCAGAAATAGAAATACTATTAGGATCATTAACAGGTTCAGAGGATTCTACAACATTCTTATGTTTCTTTTTCTTTTTCTTAGATGGAGCACTAGTTTTAATTAATTGAGAATCTTGTTCAACTCTTTTGGGATGCCCTTCAGGATATAGAGGATCCTGGGTAGAAACACCACCTCTAGTTGTTACTTCATAAGCATGTTTTTCTTTAGAATTATTTCCCAACAAGTCATTTTGCACTTTAGTAAGTTGATCAATTTGAGTTTGAACCATTTGAAAATGTTTAACAAGTATCTTAACATCATTGGAGGTTCTCTCCACAATACCATGCAATTCACTAATAGCTCGAGAATTTTCCATTAAATGATTCTCTACTCTCATATTAAAGTTTTCTTGCTTAACAATATAATTATCAAACTCATCTAAGCATTGAGCAGGAGGTTTTGAATACGGAATATCTTCCCTAGTAAAGCGTTGAAGAGAGTGTACCTCAATCATGGATGAAGGGGGAATTATCTCACATAAATCTTCTATAGGAGGTAAATTCTTCACATCTTCAGGTTTAATACCCTTCTCTTTAAGAGACTTCTTGGCTTCCCTCATATCTTCATCATTTAATTTAATCATACCCCTCTTCTTCAATATCGGTGTCGGGGTTGGTTCAGGTGTAGACCAATCATCATGATTCCGGCCTATTTTAGCCAATAATTCTTCAGCGTCGTCTGGAGTTCTTTTCCTGAAAACACAACCAGCACAACTATCCAGGTATGCCCTAGACTCAATGGTTAGTCTACTATAAAATATATCAAGTAAATCATGCTTTTCCAAATCATGGTCAGGCTGAGCTCTAATAAGAGAGCAAAATCTCGCCCAAGCCTCAGGAAATTTCTCTCCATCTTCCTGGTCAAAATTATAAATTCTCTGCAAAGCAGCATGTTGAGCACTAGCAGGAAAGTATTTCCGGAAGAAAACATCAAGCAATTCTTTTGGACTTTTAATAGAACCAGGAGGCAAATTATTATACCAAGTTTTAGCATCATCCTTTAATGAGAAAGGAAAAATTTTAGCGACAAAATAAGTACGCATCTTAATATCATCAGAAAACAAGCCACTAAGAGTAGATAACTCAGTCATGTGTTCAACATGTAACATCCCAAAAATTTAAAACAAAGAGAAAATGAATTTCCTTTTTCCAAAAATGAGAACCAACAAAAACTTTTATTAAATTAAGTTTGGTACATAGTGAGCATGTTTATATGTTGTGATATTGCCATAATTGTTTATTGATTGCATTGAACCTAATTCCAAAACCCTAAACCCTAATCTTCTCACAACAAAGAGTATCAAATAAGAAGGAACTAAAATAAAATAAAATATGTGGGCCAATAACCCTAACATGCAAATATTGACTAATAACATGCTTACTCTTCAAGATATAGGTGAACCATTGTGATACTCCACTAAACCCTAAACCTCCCCCCCCTCTTTTCACCATCATAGTTAAAATAAAATAAAAGGAAAATAAATAAGAAAAAGAGGCATATGAGAATAAAATAGCAATTTGGGGAAAACAAATAATATTGACCCTAGTATTTGTTGTGAATGGTTAGATCACCTCCATATGACATATCAACCCTCAACAACACCATTTGGGACAAGCAAAGTCAAATTAAAAATCAAATGCCACATATGCATAGAGGCATATGTGACACATAGCCACTTTTCCAAAAACTTGACCTAAGCACCTCTACCTTGACTAAATGGTTTGAAAACCTTACTAAACCCAAACTAATACTAAATCAACCATGAACCATGACATTTGATCATGGATAAAGAAAATAAAATAAAAAGATGAAATGCACATATGTGCACATGGCCAAAAATACAAATTTGAGCCAAAGACCATCAAACTTGTTTCCATTGCTTGGATTGTTTTCTTACATCATATTAAACCTCAATCACATCAATGGGATCAAGAAAAACCAAATCAAATTGGAAATAAGAAGATTTTTCAATACACATATGTGAATATGGCCATTTTTGCAAATCTTTAAACAAGACCTTTTTAAATGGACTCAATGGTTTGGAAATGTTTCTAAACTAATAAGAATCACCTTAGAGTCAACAAAAGTCAAATTAAATGGAGAGAAATTAAATAGGGAGAAAATCCCAATTTCACTCACATACACATTATGCCAATTTCCAAATCTTCACCCTAGACCATTATGGCTTGCACCATTGGTTGTGTTTGGTTACTAAACACATATAAACACCTTTGGAATCAAACAAACTCAAAACAAATCAAATTTGAATGAAATATGAGCTCACATGCACTAATGGTCATTTGGCCACATTATAAAATGTTCCCCACTTTACCCCTCTGGTTTTCTCTTTTCCTAAACTAAAATTGGTAAACCAAAGCCATGTCATCCAAGACCATGTCAAGATGAGTAACTTTCATGTTGACCACACCTGCTAACTTTGACCAGGTTGACCAGTATGGATTTGACAAGTGGAGACTTTGAAACTATGTGAAGATAACCCCAATTTTGAAATTTCACAAATCAACTTCATTTTGAGCACCACCACCACCATTGTGCTCTAAACATTATTTAAATCAACTCCACCAAATATTTCTGAAAAATTCCAAAACTTTTCTCTTTCGGCCATTAACACAAACACCTTGTGTGCATAGTTCTACCAACTCCCTACATGCTATTAACCATCAGATTTTTGCCCCAACTATCAAACCTATGTCACCTTGAGTCCTCTCCTACCCCTCTTGCATCATTGCAGTACCAGAGACACCTTGCTTTGTGCAAAATATTGTAGAACAAGGGCATGCCATGCATGCATGACACTTGCACATGCTCACTCTTCCTCTGGTCAAATCCAACCATGCTCATCATGTCTAGTACCATGCCCCCACCTCACTTAACCAGGACAAGCACCAAGGACCAGAGACAAAACACCACACACACCCAATGCTCTCACCATGCCACTCACATGGTCACCCCCATGTCACCCCTGCCCTGGCCCCTTGTTCCTCTCTCTCACCTTGTCACTCACCTGTCCCTCGACTTTCTACACCTGCCAGACACGGCCCTTGGTCGAGGAGAGCACGAAGTCGACCAAAACGACCCGTGCCATGTCCCCTGGTCACCACCCGTGGACACGACCTCGTTCCCGCATGCACGCTGCAATCCAACGCGTCACCCTGCGCCACCAGCTCTCCTCTTGGTCCCGCACCACTGCCAGACACGACCGTTGGCCCTGCGCAAGCCCCTGGACGACGCCATGACGCGACGCCCCGAGAGGACGCCGACGTCGGCATCGACGTCGCGCGCCCTGCACCTGACGCCAACAGCCTCGCCACTCCGCGCGCGTCATCACCTACCCCGTACCTCCCTCCTGACGCAGCAGCAGTGCCGGAGACGCCCGTGCCCGCCGTGCACCGTGACGTCGCCACCATGCCGGTCCCGTCGCGCCCCGCGCCTCCAGCCGCTATAAAAACCCCCCCGCGCCTCTGGACTTCACACACCACCCAGCAGCTCACCTCTCACTCCCCTAGCACCTCCCTCTCTCCCTCATTACAGCTCACCGGAGCAAGAAGCTCGCCGGCGGCATCACTCAAGGCCGCGCCATTTCTCGCCACCATAGCCACCGAGCCCTATACCATCTTGAAGCCCTTGCAAAGCCCTGTCCAACGCACTCAACGCCGCCGTGATCCGTGCCCGGAGGTGAGCGCTAGCGCCGCCGCAAGCCGGCGGTGTCGGGAGAAACACGACGGCCCAGCGCCGTCGGATCTCGATCCGACGCGCCTCGCGCCCCGCACGCTGGCCGCGTGCATGCGCCATGCAGCGCGGACCAGGCCGCATGCTGGGCCGGCCCATTTCGTTTCCCGCCGCGTTTGAATTCAAATTTTGTTTATTTTCTTTTTTAGTTAATTGCTCTCAGATGCTTTACTAAATAATTAATAGCTACAAATCTACTCGGTCAATTTTTATAAATTTTATATAATTGGAAAGCTTATGAAATTCTCTAAACAACTACACTGGTCTCACCCTTAAATTGTTTGTAGAAATAATGTGATAAAAATAACAAGGCAGGGCCTTTTTCAACTTCAAATAATTATTTAAAATCAACCACAAATGCTTTTTAGTTGATTCCAACTCCTATAAATCATATTTCACTTGCACTAATTGTTTATGCAAAAATATGCCATGCTTACTTTGAATGATCATGGCCTAGTTGAATTAAATGACCCTATGGCTATTTCTAGTCAAAGATATTGTCCAAAACTATTAATAAATCTTATGGGAATTTTTCTCCCATTTAAATCTTGTCATGAACACTTCAAAATAAGCTAGAGACTCTGGTCATTTAGGTCTCATATGAATTGTGGATAATATTAGATCCTTACCATGTTAAAATTAAATGGTATGAGGTGCTACACCTCATTTAAATCATTAGTATGTGGTATTAAACTATATGAGGTATAGCCTCTAAATTAAATACTTACCCAAGGGATTCAATGAGAATTAATGACACATGTAGTAATAATCCATAGGTTCTTATGGAAAAACATTCAATCATTTTCATAGTAGTATTTAAAATTATTCAAAGCTACTTATTAAATCTTATGAGATGTAGTGGTCTCATTTAAATCTTGTCTCAACTAAGTTAATATGGGGTATAGACTATGGTCAATTTTAAACTCATATTAAATTAGTTAATGATATTAAATCATTAATCATGAGTAATAAAAAGGCATGAGGTGGTGTACCTCATTTAAATCACTTCCCAAATTAATACTTATGAAGAGGTTGATTTGGGTCAACCTAGGTCATATGACATTAATGGAGGAAATTAAATCTTAATAATATTCAATGAGAGGAAATTATTTTCCTCAAGAAATAAATAGAAACTCTAATTAATATTTATAATGAGAGGAAATTATTTTTCTTAAGAATAACATGAAATCCACTCACCTAATAAGCATGTTGATTGATAGCTTAGTAGGAGTGATTTATGTGTGTGCTTAGTTTAGTACTTAGGCTTTGTGTGGTAATTGTGTGTATTGTACTCGTATTTAGACGCTAGTACCGAGGAGTACACCGAGGAGGAGGAGGACTACTTTGAAGAGGAAGAGAACTTTGATCACTACTCCAACCAAGGCAAGCTAATATTCCTGCAAGATACCCTAAGGCAAAGCTCTACAAGAGCAAGGCCTCATCCCCATTTAATTTATGCTTAAATGATCCTATCCCAAGTTTTTACCTTACGAGTTTTTGACTTTGGTTTATCAAAGCTTACCTTTTGATTCATGATTCACTTGGTTTAGATATAGAGTAGAACAAGAGCATCAAAGTTAGCCTAGAGCAAGATAAGCTAGTTAGCACCCCTCATGACTAGTTGCTAGTGCTAAACAAATAAAATTGACTACTCTAGATGGGAAAATGTGAAATGAAATGACTTTGAAAACCTTGGAATGATGACTCATTCTATTGAAAGATTTTGAAGGTGAATATGGCCTGTGAATGACTTGGTGAATTTTACAAACACTGATGGTTGGGTTCGGATGCGATACCATTCCAATTTTACAAGTACCCCCACAATACCTGATATGGGTAGGGCTTAACTAGAAGTTTATGTATCTTAGTATGGGTTCCCTCTAAACAAGCGTCATCGGGGTTATGCCAAGGGCTGCCTCCAAAGAAATATGAAATGATGTGAAATGACGTGATATGAGGTGAATGTCCGGCCCAAGCCCTGTGCAGTTCCCAGGCTGACGGTTTGTCTTCACTGGGAGGCCAAGCTCATGGGGAGAGGTGCCTATACTAGGATATGTAAGTGAAAGGTTATGGTTGGTAGTCCGCACACGGAGTGTGATAAATCAGGGCCAGTTAACCCTGACGGATTATTGCAAATATTGTGGCACAAGTGTACGACCTCTGCAGAGTGTAGAACTATTCGAATAGCCGCGTCCACGGTTACGGACGATTGGAAAGGCCATACTGTTCCGTCATCAGACCATTTTCAAAATGTGACATGTGAAGGGTGACTTGTGATTTGAACTTGAAATGGTGACTTTGACTTGAATCACAACAGAGTTGTGGGAATGACACTAATGTTCCCACTTGAGTTAGTCTAGCGATTCAAGCATCTTTACTAAATGTTTATGAAATAAACTTGGCTTTATGCAAATAAACCTAGAGCTTAGCATCCCCTTACTATAGTTGATAGTGCTTACATTAGTATTAGTTTGCGAGTACTTTAAAGTACTCATGGCTTTGTCCCTGGCTATTCAAATGGCCAGACTATGAAGAGGAACAGCAGTACGAGGAAGATGGACAGCAGGACGTCTACGACAACTAGGATCACTCCTGACGTCAACAGTTGCCTGTGGAATAGATGGACCGCAATCGTTACTTCGCTTCCGCTATGTGTTTTGTAATAGGATCTCTAGATCCACTATGATGTATTAAGACTGGATCATGTGATCCCTCTATGTAAGACAATTATGTGTTGTATTGAATGATGTGTTGTGATATCAATCTATTATGTCTCGCAAAAACAATATTCCTGGGATTGCGATGAATGGCATAATAGGCATCTGGACTTAAAAATCCGGGTGTTGACAAGTTGGTATCAGAGCCATTGTTGACCTTAGGAGACCCTAGTTAGAATGGACGTCCTGAAAAATTTAGTTTCAAAAACAAATGAAGTAGATATTTATGAAAACTTATTCTCACTCTTATCCTTGAGATCTTTCCCAAAATAAGAGATCCATACTCCACTTTTCCTTATAATCCTACATAAAAGTTTGCACACTTGATCACTTCTCTAACTTACTCATCTTAAATTTCTCACAGATGGAATACCAATGGAAATGCTATCAGCTTGGTCACGGAGGAGAACTGAGGTTCGAAAAGGAATTGAAGCAACTAGTGGAATATCTAGGACACCCGTACCCCGAATTCTTCGGAACATCCTTCAATAATCAGTTGGGAGGATCACCCCGGTGGGAAATTTCCGCTGATCTAGGAAGAAAGCTTGAAGCCCCGGTATGGGAAACCATATGGTTTTCTGTAACGGGAAACACCTGGAAGGAAGGACTAGACAAAGCTATGCAAGAAGCAATTTCCCGTCTGTGTGGACAAAATAAGGACAAGATCAAGAACACTCGTTTCCTCTACTACCCAAGACATGACTCCATGGGAAGACCGATGACCATGCCCCCACCACAACCAGAGATGAACCCCTATAAAGCCCCTCAGGACTTCAGGCAGTACAAAACCCGCAGGGATTTGGAAAACGCCCTCGCCCGTCGCCAAACACCACAACAGTGAAGACGAAGAATTCTCCCCTGAAGAGTAGTATCATTAAAGCACTAAGTAGGTGTGAGTTGTATCAGGATCCCTTGTATCGTAGAGCGAATGAATGGTTCTTAAAACCAACGGTGTGTTAGCTTTGTAATGTGTGATGCTTGGTATGAATGAAAAAGTGTTGTTGGTTTCTACCCCCTCAACACTACTCAAGTTTTGAACTTTTTGAATTTAACTCAAACAAACCATAGAAATTTCCCTCTTATCTTATCATCTACTCCAAATGATCAGATGGCCCCACCAAACCGCAACCAAGACGCAATGATGCAGATGCTTCAGATGATGATGGAAGATCGCGAAGCCACGAGAGCTGAACGACAAGCCAACTTAGCTGCACTGCAACAGATAGCTCAGAACAATCAAGGCCATGGAAACCATGATCACCCAGGATCAAAGCTGAAGAACTTTCAGAACACCAACCCTCCGATGTTTAGCAAGACCGAAGAGCCACTTGACGCAGATGACTGGCTCCAGACAATGGAGAACAACCTAGAAGTTGCGGGAGTAGAAGCCGCAGAGAAAGTACTGTTTGCCACCCACTACCTGTCAGGACCTGCAAGAGCCTGGTGGACAAGTGCCCGCGCAATGAATGCTGGACAAATGATGAACTGGGAAGACTTCAAGCTGAAGTTTAGCAAATATCATGTGCCCCAAGGACTGATCAAGAAGATGAGAGACGAGTTCCGCGAACTCAAACAAGGAAGGATGTCCGTGGTGGAATACCGCGACAGGTTTCTTACACTGTCAAGGTACGCCCCGGATGAGACAGATACCAATGAGAAGAGAAAGGAAAGATTTCTGAATGGACTGCATGACGAGATGCAAACTGTGTTAGTGAACATTCCGTTCGTGACCTCGAAGCCCTAGTGGACTCAGCCATGATGGAAGGAAAGCTGCATCAGGCAAATGAAAACCGCAAGCGCAGGATGATGAACCAGAATGGACCCCACCATACCCAGTACCGCAACAACTCCTCTGGAGGATTCACCCCAAGACACAACAAGCCCCCTGCTCAGAATTTTCGCCCCAATTACTCCAACAATAACCGAGGACCCCCGAAGCCCGGAGGCAACCATAACCACCACAGCAACAACAACCAGCAACAACAACACAACAACCACCCCAATGGTAACAATAACAACCCCAATAATGCCCCAAAGACTGGAAGCAACACTGTTCCCATCAACCCCAAAGATAAGTCAACTATAAACTGCTATGAATGTGGAGTTGTGGGTCACTACTCCAATGAGTGCCCCAAGAAGCTTGCCAGGATTGCCGCCAACACTGCTGCACCTGCCCAGCAACAACGCCGCTTCGCAGGTAGAAAGAACCAGAACAACAATAACGGCCGCCTCTACCACATGAATGCAGCAGAAGCACAGGAAGCACCTCAGGCCATGCCAAGTATGTTATTCTGTTAATCAAAATTACTCAATCTTTCTTAGGAACCTAACTTTTCAAAAAATCTCGGGACGAGATTTGTTTAAGGGGGAAGGGTTTGTAACATCCCAAAAATTTAAAACAAAGAGAAAATGAATTTCCTTTTTCCAAAAATGAGAACCAACAAAAACTTTTATTAAATTAAGTTTGGTACATAGTGAGCATGTTTATATGTTGTGATATTGCCATAATTGTTTATTGATTGCATTGAACCTAATTCCAAAACCCTAAACCCTAATCTTCTCACAACAAAGAGTATCAAATAAGAAGGAACTAAAATAAAATAAAATATGTGGGCCAATAACCCTAACATGCAAATATTGACTAATAACATGCTTACTCTTCAAGATATAGGTGAACCATTGTGATACTCCACTAAACCCTAAACCTCCCCCCCCTCTTTTCACCATCATAGTTAAAATAAAATAAAAGGAAAATAAATAAGAAAAAGAGGCATATGAGAATAAAATAGCAATTTGGGGAAAACAAATAATATTGACCCTAGTATTTGTTGTGAATGGTTAGATCACCTCCATATGACATATCAACCCTCAACAACACCATTTGGGACAAGCAAAGTCAAATTAAAAATCAAATGCCACATATGCATAGAGGCATATGTGACACATAGCCACTTTTCCAAAAACTTGACCTAAGCACCTATACCTTGACTAAATGGTTTGAAAACCTTACTAAACCCAAACTAATACTAAATCAACCATGAACCATGACATTTGATCATGGATAAAGAAAATAAAATAAAAAGATGAAATGCACATATGTGCACATGGCCAAAAATACAAATTTGAGCCAAAGACCATCAAACTTGTTTCCATTGCTTGGATTGTTTTCTTACATCATATTAAACCTCAATCACATCAATGGGATCAAGAAAAACCAAATCAAATTGGAAATAAGAAGATTTTTCAATACACATATGTGAATATGGCCATTTTTGCAAATCTTTAAACAAGACCTTTTTAAATGGACTCAATGGTTTGGAAATGTTTCTAAACTAATAAGAATCACCTTAGAGTCAACAAAAGTCAAATTAAATGGAGAGAAATTAAATAGGGAGAAAATCCCAATTTCACTCACATACACATTATGCCAATTTCCAAATCTTCACCCTAGACCATTATGGCTTGCACCATTGGTTGTGTTTGGTTACTAAACACATATAAACACCTTTGGAATCAAACAAACTCAAAACAAATCAAATTTGAATGAAATATGAGCTCACATGCACTAATGGTCATTTGGCCACATTATAAAATGTTCCCCACTTTACCCCTCTGGTTTTCTCTTTTCCTAAACTAAAATTGGTAAACCAAAGCCATGTCATCCAAGACCATGTCAAGATGAGTAACTTTCATGTTGACCACACCTGCTAACTTTGACCAGGTTGACCAGTATGGATTTGACAAGTGGAGACTTTGAAACTATGTGAAGATAACCCCAATTTTGAAATTTCACAAATCAACTTCATTTTGAGCACCACCACCACCATTGTGCTCTAAACATTATTTAAATCAACTCCACCAAATATTTCTGAAAAATTCCAAAACTTTTCTCTTTCGGCCATTAACACAAACACCTTGTGTGCATAGTTCTACCAACTCCCTACATGCTATTAACCATCAGATTTTTGCCCCAACTATCAAACCTATGTCACCTTGAGTCCTCTCCTACCCCTCTTGCATCATTGCAGTACCAGAGACACCTTGCTTTGTGCAAAATATTGTAGAACAAGGGCATGCCATGCATGCATGACACTTGCACATGCTCACTCTTCCTCTGGTCAAATCCAACCATGCTCATCATGTCTAGTACCATGCCCCCACCTCACTTAACCAGGACAAGCACCAAGGACCAGAGACAAAACACCACACACACCCAATGCTCTCACCATGCCACTCACATGGTCACCCCCATGTCACCCCTGCCCTGGCCCCTTGTTCCTCTCTCTCACCTTGTCACTCACCTGTCCCTCGACTTTCTACACCTGCCAGACACGGCCCTTGGTCGAGGAGAGCACGAAGTCGACCAAAACGACCCGTGCCATGTCCCCTGGTCACCACCCGTGGACACGACCTCGTTCCCGCATGCTCGCTGCAATCCAACACGTCACCCTGCGCCACCAGCTCTCCCTTGGTCCCGCACCACTGCCAGACATGCCTGTTGACCTGCCCAAGCCCCTGGACGACGCCATGACGCGACGCCCCGAGAGGACGCCGACGTCGGCATCGACGTCGCGCGCCCTGCACCTGACGCCAACAGCCTCGCCACTCCGCGCGCGTCATCACCTACCCCGTACCTCCCTCCTGACGCAGCAGCAGTGCCGGAGACGCCCGTGCCCGCCGTGCACCGTGACGTCGCCACCATGCCGGTCCCGTCGCGCCCCGCGCCTCCAGCCGCTATAAAAACCCCCCCGCGCCTCTGGACTTCACACACCACCCAGCAGCTCACCTCTCACTCCCCTAGCACCTCCCTCTCCCCCTCATTACAGCTCACCGGAGCAAGAAGCTCGCCGGCGGCATCACTCAAGGCCGCGCCATTTCTCGCCACCATAGCCACCGAGCCCTATACCATCTTGAAGCCCTTGCAAAGCCCTGTCCAACGCACTCAACGCCGCCGTGATCCGTGCCCGGAGGTGAGCGCTAGCGCCGCCGCAAGCCGGCGGTGTCGGGAGAAACACGACGGCCCAGCGCCGTCGGATCTCGATCCGACGCGCCTCGCGCCCCGCACGCTGGCCGCGTGCATGCGCCATGCAGCGCGGACCAGGCCGCATGCTGGGCCGGCCCATTTCGTTTCCCGCCGCGTTTGAATTCAAATTTTGTTTATTTTCTTTTTTAGTTAATTGCTCTCAGATGCTTTACTAAATAATTAATAGCTACAAATCTACTCGGTCAATTTTTATAAATTTTATATAATTGGAAAGCTTATGAAATTCTCTAAACAACTACACTGGTCTCACCCTTAAATTGTTTATAGAAATAATATGATAAAAATAACAAGGCAGGGCCTTTTTCAACTTCAAATAATTATTTAAAATCAACCACAAATGCTTTTTAGTTGATTCCAACTCCTATAAATCATATTTCACTTGCACTAATTGTTTATGCAAAAATATGCCATGCTTACTTTGAATGATCATGGCCTAGTTGAATTAAATGACCCTATGGCTATTTCTAGTCAAAGATATTGTCCAAAACTATTAATAAATCTTATGGGAATTTTTCTCTCATTTAAATCTTGTCATGAACAATTCAAAATAAGCTAGAGACTCTGGTCATTTAGGTCTCATATGAATTGTTGATAATATTAGATCCTTACCATGTTAAAATTAAATGGTATGAGGTGCTACACCTCATTTAAATCATTAGTATGTGGTATTAAACTATATGAGGTGTAGCCTCTCAATTAAATACTTACCCAAGGGATTCAATGAGAATTAATGACACATGTAGTAATAATCCATAGGTTCTTATTTAAAAATATTCAATCATTTTCATAGTAGTATTTAAAATTATTCAAGGCTACTTATTAAATCTTATGAGATGTAGTGGTCTCATTTAAATCTTGTCTCAACTAAGTTAATATGGGGTATAGACTATGGTCAATTTTAAACTCATATTAAATTAGTTAATGATATTAAATCATTAATCATGAGTAATAAAAAGGCATGAGGTGGTGTACCTCATTTAAATCACTTCCCAAATTAATACTTATGAAGAGGTTGATTTGGGTCAACCTAGGTCATATGACATTAATGGAGGAAATTAAATCTTAATAATATTCAATGAGAGGAAATTATTTTCCTCAAGAAATAAATAGAAACTCTAATTAATATTTATAATGAGAGGAAATTATTTTTCTTAAGAATAACATGAAATCCACTCACCTAATAAGCATGTTGATTGATAGCTTAGTAGGAGTGATTTATGTGTGTGCTTAGTTTAGTACTTAGGCTTTGTGTGGTAATTGTGTGTATTGTACTCGTATTTAGACGCTAGTACCGAGGAGTACACCGAGGAGGAGGAGGACTACTTTGAAGAGGAAGAGAACTTTGATCACTACTCCAACCAAGGCAAGCTAATATTCCTGCAAGATACCCTAAGGCAAAGCTCTACAAGAGCAAGGCCTCATCCCCATTTAATTTATGCTTAAATGATCCTATCCCAAGTTTTTACCTTACGAGTTTTTGACTTTGGTTTATCAAAGCTTACCTTTTGATTCATGATTCACTTGGTTTAGATATAGAGTAGAACAAGAGCATCAAAGTTAGCCTAGAGCAAGATAAGCTAGTTAGCACCCCTCATGACTAGTTGCTAGTGCTAAACAAATAAAATTGACTACTCTAGATGGGAAAATGTGAAATGAAATGACTTTGAAAACCTTGGAATGATGACTCATTCTATTGAAAGATTTTGAAGGTGAATATGGCCTGTGAATGACTTGGTGAATTTTACAAACACTGATGGTTGGGTTCGGATGCGATACCATTCCAATTTTACAAGTACCCCCACAATACCTGATATGGGTAGGGCTTAACTAGAAGTTTATGTATCTTAGTATGGGTTCCCTCTAAACAAGCGTCATCGGGGTTATGCCAAGGGCTGCCTCCAAAGAAATATGAAATGATGTGAAATGACGTGATATGAGGTGAATGTCCGGCCCAAGCCCTGTGCAGTTCCCAGGCTGACAGTTTGTTTTCACCGGGAGGCCAAGCTCATGGGGAGAGGTGCCTATACTAGGATATGTAAGTGAAAGGTTATGGTTGGTAGTCCGCACACGGAGTGTGATAAATCAGGGCAGTTAACCCTGACGGATTATTGCAAATATTGTGGCACAAGTGTACGACCTCTGCAGAGTGTAGAACTATTCGAATAGCCGCGTCCACGGTTACGGACGATTGGAAAGGCCATACTGTTCCGTCATCAGACCATTTTCAAAAATGTGACATGTGAAGGGTGACTTGTGATTTGAACTTGAAATGGTGACTTTGACTTGAATCACAACAGAGTTGTGGGAATGACACTAATGTTCCCACTTGAGTTAGTCTAGCGATTCAAGCATCTTTACTAAATGTTTATGAAATAAACTTGGCTTTATGCAAATAAACCTAGAGCTTAGCATCCCCTTACTATAGTTGATAGTGCTTACATTAGTATTAGTTTGCGAGTACTTTAAAGTACTCATGGCTTTGTCCCTGGCTATTCAAATGGCCAGACTATGAAGAGAACAAGTACGAGGAAGATGGACAGCAGGACGTCTACGACAACTAGGATCACTCCTGACGTCAACGTTGCCTGTGGAATAGATGGACCGCAACCGTTACTTCGCTTCCGCTATGTGTTTTGTAATAGGATCTCTAGATCCACTATGATGTATTAAGACTGGATCATGTGATCCCTCTATGTAAGACAATTATGTGTTGTAATGAATGATGTGTTGTGATATCAATCTATTATGTCTCGCAAAAACAATATTCCTGGGATTGCGATGAATGGCATAATAGGCATCTGGACTTAAAAATCCGGGTGTTGACAACAGCACTTTCTTTTTCAGTACCACAAAAGGGTGTTTTCTCAACAATAGCTATATGAGATAAATCAAGAGAAAAATCATAATCTTTATCCCTAATGTTTATAGGAGATGTGGCAAATTTAGGATCAGGAGATAATTTATATCTAACAGCATGTTCTGCAAGCAACTTTTTAATTTTTCTTGCATCAGTAGTAGCATTGCATTTTTCAATAAAATCATCATCAAGCTCTACATAATCTTCATCAAGATCATCACTAGAATATTCAACAGACTCAGGTGAATTAACAGGTGTAGCAGCATTTTCATTAGGAGTTTCAGTATTTTCAATTTGTCTAGACTTAGCAATTGTAGCATCTAGAAAAGATCCTAACGAACCATCATTATCAAGCACAGCAGAAGCATCATCACAATTATGAGAGGAATTTTCAGATTCAGCAGAAGTACCAACATTTGAAGCTTGTGGTGGTGAAACAAGTTTACTTATCACAGATGGTGAATCAAGAGCAGCAGAGGTACTAAGAGTTGTACCTTTTCTTGTAGTGGATGGTAATATGGCGATCTTAGTATCGCGAGGTTTACCCATGATGGAGAATTTGCAGAACAATATCAATCCAAGTGAACTTCCAAATAAAGCTATGCTCCCCGGCAACGGCGCCAGAAAATAGTCTTGATGACCCACAAGTATAGGGGATCGCAACAGTCTTCGAGGGAAGTATTACCCAATTTATTGATTCGACACAAGGGGAGACAAAGAATACTTGTAAGCCTTAACAGAGTTGTCAATTCAGGCACTGGAAACACTTGCTCGCAAGAGTTTATCGTAGTAACAGTTTTATAGCAGTAGAGGAATAGTAAAATAACAGCGGTGAAATAAAGACAAAGAGTAGTGATTATAGTAAACAAGCGGATTAAAATACTGTAGGCACAGGACGGATTTAACTGGCGTTGCATGGATGAGAGAAACTCATGTAACAATCAAAGAGGGCATTTGCAGATAATAATAAAACGGTATCCAAGTACTAATCAATCAATAGGCATGTGTTCCATATTTAGTCGTACGTGCTCGCAATGAGAAACTTGCACAACATCTTTTGTCCTACCAGCCGGTGGCAGCCGGGCCTCTAGGGAAACTACTGGAAATTAAGGTACTCCTTTTAATAGAGTACCGGAGCAAAGCATTAACACTCCGTGAACACATGTGATCCTCACATCACTACCATCCCCTCCGGTTGTCCCGATTTCACTTCGGGGCCATTGGTTCCGGACAGCGACATGTGTATACAACTTGCAGGTAAGATCATAAACAACGAATATCTTCATGAATCAATAACATGTTCAGATCTGAGATCATGGCACTCGGGCCCTAGTGACAAGCATTAAGCATAACAAGTTGCAACAATATCATAAAAGTGACATCTACGGATACTAGGCACTATGCCCTAACAATCTTATGACTATTACATGACCAATCTCATCCAATCCCTACCATCCCCTTCAGCCTACAGCGGGGGAATTACTCACACATGGATGGGGGAAACATGGCTGGTCGATGGAGAGGCGTTGGCGGTGATGGCGGTGAAGATCTCCTCAATTCCCCGTCCCGGAGTGCCGAACAAAGACTTGGCTCCCGAGACGGAGTTTCGCGATGTGGCGGCTCGAGGGTTTCTGGCGACTTCGACTTCTCTCGTGCGTTTTTAGGTCGAACCCGATAAGTAGTCCGAAGGGGGGCGTCGGAGGCCAGCCGAGGGGGCCACACCATAGGGCCGCGCGGCCCCCCTAGGCCGCGCCGCCTTATGGTGTGGGGCCCTCGGGCCTCCACCTCACTTGTCCTTCTGGCTCCGTCAGTTTTGGAAAATAGGGCCTTTCGCATAAATTCCGAGGATTTTCCCGAAAGTTGGATTTCTGCACAAAAACGAGACACCAGAGCAGTTCTGCTGAAAACAGCGTTAGTCCGTGTTAATTGTATCCAAAATACACAAATTAGAGGCAAAACACCAGCAAAAGGGGGTGGACGTTTTGGCCTTGGCGCCTCGCCTGGAAACTTGATAAACTTCTTTTGCCATAGAATGAACTGGCGCTTGACATCTCCAAGTCTTCTCGCCCCTTCAGGTGTAGCAATGTCAATGTCCAGGTCCTCAAACCCTTGGACTATGTCCTCCACCGTGACACGAGCATAGCCATCTTGAATGGGGTTGTTGTGGTGGAGTGCTCCAGGTAAACATGGTAAAGCACTGGCGATGGCTACCTTCATGGACATGTTCCCGATAGGATAATACAGATGACATTCTTTCATCTCCTTTATATCGTCCACGGGGTAGCGAGGAGGCTCCGGTGCAGTAATTTCGACCACTCCGGTGCAGTAATTTCGACCAGCAGAGGCTCCGGTGCAGTAATTTCGATCGTCGGTGCACCAGCCGGTGAGGCCTCCGTGGAAGCCACGCTGCTTCTTCTCCGCTGCTGGCTTCCGAGATCCATTGGATGATCTTCATGCTGCGCCCGAGCTGCATCTCTTTCGGCTACTAGTACACTCACGGTTTTCTTCATCACATCCATTTCCGATGCCAACCGCGCCACAACATCTGCATCCCGATCCATCTTTCTCTTACGGCTTCTGTAACCGTACGGGTCATCGTTCTGGGGGAACCCTATTTTCCACGGAATGTGCCCCATGCCTCGTACACGTCCTCCGTGTTCAGGATTCCCGAGGGCTTTTGTCAGCGCGTCGTTCTCTCTGTTGAACTTGATCTTCCCCTCTTGAGCATCCCTCATTGCCTCAATAAGCTTTTCGGTGGGTTTAATTATTTTGCCCCGGTAAACACACTCCCCTGTCTCCGGGTTCAGCGATCCCCCATGCCCGTACCACCAGCTTTTGGCCCTTGGGTCCCATCCCTCCGTACCTGGACGGATTCCTCGCGCCCTCGGCTCGTTCTCCATCTTCTCCCACCTAGGCTCCCAAAGGCGATACCCTCCTGGCCCCATAATATGATTGTACTCCTTCTTAGCCGCATTTTCCTTATTTTTTTCGATAGTTCAAGGAACTGCTCCGATTTCTTTTGCTTCACAAATTCTGGCCAATCATGTTTCAGTTTCTCATATTGTCCTTTGAAATCCGGAGTCTTGTTCTGGTTGACATAGTCACGGGCTAGATTTTGCTTGAATTTCCGGAATGCACTGGCCATCTTTTGAAGAGCGAACTGTTTGAGTAGCTTCCTCCTCTTCTTGTTTTCCTCAATCTTGTTACCCTCCTCATCGAATTTGCGGTATTCCGGAGGTAGGACGACATGTTCCATAAGCTTTTGCAAGCAATCTTTTTTTGTTCTCTTCTCGACAAAAGTGAAACCAAGACGTGCCTTCTTTGGCTCATTCCACTCCTGGACGGTGATCGAGACGTTGTCTCTAACAACGGCTCCGCATTGGTTGATAAACTTGGTGGCGTTCTTCTCGGGCTCCAGCGGCTTGCCGGTTGCACTGTCGACAACCTCGATGGTATATATTTCTCCTTGTTTCAGCGTCTTGGTTGCGCCACGCTTTGACGACGTACTCGATTGTTTCGATGATCCGGCCGAGGGCTAAAATAAGAAAGAGAGTCGCGCGTGTTAGTACACACATATTTATTCAAATCAGTTAGTTTGTATCACCAGAGGCTCAATGTATATATATACCTCGGCGCCGGAGGTGGTTGCTACTTCCAATTGAAGATCGTCGTTTATCGACGTTTCTTCGGCATCATCTTGCTGACGGCGCCCTTCATCTTCACCGTCAAGGTTCAGATAAGAAGAGATATCATCTTCTTCTTGTCCGGTCGGCACATATTGAATATCGCCGTTTATGATGCCGAACATATGGTCTTCAGCGTCCGGATCATAGTTGTCCATAATCGGGTCAGCTCTATCGTCCGCCATATGTCAGTCCTGAAAACATGTAGTAAAAACTAATTAATTAAGTGAAGGGCGGTGGCAAGGGGGGGCGGTGGCGGTGGCGAAAGGGCGGTGGCAAAAGGAGAGAGGGCGGTGGCGGTGGCGAAAGGGAGTGGGGTGGACGCCGGAGGGGGCGAAGGCGGCCGCCCCCTCCGTATACACGCGGGGTCGAAGCCATTCCAATATTAGAGGTTTATTAGTTAGTAGTTAGTTTTTTAAGTTATTTTAAGTTATTTTTACCTTAACATTCCAATATTATGTTTTCTTAACATTCCAAATTCCAAATATTATGTTTTTATTAGTTACAAAAAGACCAAAGTTTAATTAGTTAAAAATTTAAAAAATAAAAAATTTAGTTAAGTCAAATTTTTAAGTATTATTTTTACTTAATAACATTCCAAAGTATTATTTTTACTTAATAACATTCCAAAGTATTATTGTTAAGAAAATAACATTCCAATATTATTATTTTTACTTAATAACATTCCAAAGTATTATATGTTAAGAAAATAACATTCCAATATTATTATTTTTACTTAATAACATTCCAAAGTATTATATGTTAAGAAAATAACATTCCAATATTATTATTTTTACTTAATAACATTCCAAAGTATTATAAAGAAAATAGCTCGGACGGAAGGAATCCCGTTTAGTTGACGTTGGTTGGTGCTGGCAAGTGGGGCCGCTGTTGGTGCCCCGCAGTGGACACGTCTCCACTTATCCAGATCATCGTGGGACCCACAACTTGTCCACGTTAGCGCGCCGGACCCACAGCTTACCCAGGTGACCGTTGCAAAATGGGAGCCCGAGCTAGCCCCGCGCCCGTGCCCGTGCCATTGCTTCCCCTTTCTTTCTCCGCGCCCCATTGTTCTTCTTCTCCGCCAGCGGCAGCCCTTCTCCGGCACGCGGGTGATGTCTAGTTTCTCTTCGACCTCCCGTTCTTCATGGCCGCAGTATGGACCCGTGCCTTTGACAAGATGCCCTGACTGCCCACGCCAGGAGCCTCTGAAGCGGTCGATCTGTAAGACGGACGAGAACGGCAACCGTGGACGTGAGTTCGTTGCATGCGAGAGCTTGCCATATAGAGAGGGGGATAAGGTTAGATCTCGCTCCAATTTCTCTGTTTTCTCTCGATTTTCTTGTTATTCCCTCGAATTTGGGATTTAGGGTTCATGTTGTTGTTTTCAGATCTTGAAGAAATGCAGGCATTTCGAGTGGATCGATGTGTACGTTCAGAGGCTTCAGTTGCAGGAATCAATTGGCGCTATTGGGGGCGCAATTTGGGAGGGGGGACTTGCTGTAGAGAATGCGGCGGAGAGAGGAGCCGTTCCGATTAGGGACCTTCCGATTATGCCTAATGCTCCCAATGCAGAACTGGTGGAAGTGAAGGGAGAACTGAAGAAAATGAACAAGCAGTTAAGGCAGCTGATCGAGTTGAAGAAGCAAGCTAATCTGATGGCTGGTTGTTTTTTTTGTTGTATAATTACGATCGGATTCTTATCATTGCTCACCAGGCGCTAGAAGTTGTTACAAGGGATACCTTGTTACAAATCCATTATTCAGTTACATGTACTTGTAGTTGTTTTCAAAGTTAGTGTGTGCATTCACCGAAATTACCAACTATATTCCCTAAAAGAAAAGGAAAGCTAAAGATAGTTGATAATTGTTAGAGGGGTGACAAATAATGCAATCGCCGAAATCCGCAAATATGTATGCCTCATGTTTATACCAAAATTATACCACTTTTAGGCCTTTTCAAAATACCAATACCATATCCCAAACTATATTCCCTAAAAGAAAAGGAAAGCTAAAGATAGTTGATAATTGTTAGAGGGGTGACAAATAATGCAATCACCGAAATCCGCAAATATGTATGCCTCATGTTTATACCAAAATTATACCACTTTTAGGCCTTTCCAAAATACCAATACCATATCCCAAACTATATTCCCTAAAAGAAAAGGACAGCTAAAGATAGTTGATAATTGTTAGAGGGGTGACAAATAATGCAATCGCCGAAATTCGCAAAAATGTATGCCTCATGTTTATAACAAAATTATACCACTTTTAGGCCGTTTCAAAATACCAATACTATATCCCAAACTATATTCCCTAAAAGAAAAGGACAGCTAAAGATAGTTGATAATTGTTAGAGGGGTGACAAATAATGCAATCCCCGAAATCCGCAAATATGTATGCCTCATGTTTATACCAAAATTATACCACTTTTAGGCCTTTCCAAAATACCAATACCATATCCCAAACTATATTCCCTAAAAGAAAAGGACAGCTAAAGATAGTTGATAATTGTTAGAGGGGTGACAAATAATGCAATCGCCGAAATCCGCAAAAATGTATGCCTCATGTTTATAACAAAATTATACCACTTTTAGGCCGTTTCAAAATACCAATACTATATCCCAAACTATATTACCTAAAAGAAAAGGACAGCTCAAGATAGTTGATAATTGTTAGAGGGCTGACAAATAATGCAATCACCGAAATCCGCAAATATGTATGCCTCATGTTTATACCAATACTATATCCCAAACTATATTAAGTGGCAAACTCGTTATTGCATTCTCCACCGACAGAGAGAGAGAGATGGGTGGCCACGAAGAGAGAGAGAGAGAGAGAGAGAGTTGCCACGAAGAGACGGATAGGGGTATACTGCCCGTTAGATCAGTGGATCAACGGTTCGTGGAGTCGATCCGTGTGACAACGGCTCAACCAATCAGGATAAGTTTGGGCTTCTCAGAGCATTTGTGACAGTACTTGAGGGCAAAACTGAGTAGTACTAAGAATCCAAGGGCACATAAATAATAAATAGACTAAGGGATTCAAACAAAAGAATTACAAAATGAAAAATGTGTGTTTTGTACAATATAATTCATATTGGGCTACATCAAATTATTTGCAATTCAAATATACATGAGTGTGACAATTATGGCATCATTTAGACAAACTATGTTTTGGGAAAGATGTTTTGCAAAGGGGTTTGGGTGGAAAACCATGCATCTTCATAGCTACACTAGTGATTCTGAGAAGTGGCAATTTGTGGTAAAACTTGATTTATATATGTTTGTTAAGGTTTTCTAGGTGGCAGGTTGCGTAGGAAGACTCCATGAGTAGTTGCCACTATGTTTTTATTTTTTTGGATTTTTTGCGCATGAAATGACTCAATTAGCTATGTTAATCTCATTTGTTGACTCTCTGTTGACCAGCTACTTGAGGGTAAAACTGAGTATATTGCACTTGCCGGTCTAAGTCCTCGAGGGGAAAACTGAGTACAGATAAAATTTCTGTATAAGGCCTGAGGTTATAACTGAGTACACCAAACGTCCCAGGGTTAGACTCGTGTAGCGGTGCACGCTGCAGCCGTGCATAGCGGACGCGTGTTGCGGTACACGCCACCTTCGTCTTTATAGAGCCCCTCTTTCTCTCCCTCGACGCACGTTCTCACTGGCTCACTGCAACCGCCTCTCCTGTCCCATCATCTTCTCCACAATCGAAGAAAAAACCCCGAAGAAAACCGCCGGCGATGGAGAAGAATGAGATGCCCATTGTCGGCACATCAGCCGCCGCCCCCGTCCAGGCCCCCGTCGCTGCTTCCAACGTAGCAGCCGCCGCGGCGGCGGCCGCCGCCGTCTGTGCCCCACATCGTTTCCAACGTACCAGCTCGGCGCACGCCACCCCCGTCCAGGCCCCTGTCGCTGCTCCAACGTAGCAGCCGGCGCATCGGCCGCCACCGTCCGCCTCCTTCCGATTGGGACCCGCACGAACCAGTGCAGACGACGCGGAGAACCCCTACGACACCACCATCGTCGACAACGAGCCGGAGGTAACCCTTTGTTCCCTTGTTCTTATCTCATTTCAATCATTTTGTGTTAGATCTAGCGTTATTACGGTTCGTCTGTTCCTAGTTCAATCCTTTTGTGTTAGATCTTGCGTTATTACGGTTCGTCTGCTCCTAGTTCAATCCTTTTTTGTTAGATCTTGCGTTATTACTGTTCGTTTGTTCCTAGTTCAATCCTTTTGTGTTAGATCTTGCGTTATTACTGTTCGTCTGTTCCTAGTTCGATCCTTTTGTGTTAGATCTTGCGTTATTAGTGTTTGTGATTTGCTTTTGTTTAAGATTTGTGCCGATGATGATGAATATTTGGGCATAAATTGATTCAGGGTTTGGTCAGTAAACAATTGGTATGTACAAATTTGTTGTGCATGATCTTTGGTTTACTGACTCAAATCCTGGATATAAGTGTGTCCAATGTAACTGAGGCTACCTCTTTTTTCGAGCCCATATTATCATGCATGATTTTTTGTTCACTCTCTGTTCCATCATCGTTGCAATTGACTCCGTGTTTTTTGCACGATCTTTGGTGCTACGTGACAGGTGCAGAGCAGCGACGTCGACAGCGACGACGAGTCCTTCCACACCAAGACTCGTCACGTCCTCAGGAGGCTGCAGTCCGGCCATTACGATGGCCCCTTTGCTCGAGGCATTTACAAGTGCCCCTTCTGCAACAGGAAGCTCCGCGCCACCGACTTCAACTCCCTGGTGAACCATGCTGAATCCATTGGCAGATGTGGCGCTAGAGTTGGAAGGACCGTGAACGTGCATGCGTACATGGCCAAACACAAAGCACTTGGGATTCACCTGCGCAACCTCCAAGCGAGTCACACGCGCTACCTGGAGGCGTTGAACGTGCCTACTGCACTCTCTGTATGTGACTGCTCTATCTGTAGAGCAGCTTAATTTCATGTAAAATGTAGCTTATGTTGGATCTATCGGTACTACTTTTGGATCTGTCCTGAATATATCTATGCTATGTTGGTTGCTGTATGCAGCTTATCCTATATTTTCTCTCTGGATTTGTGCCCTAGATTTCCTACCTGATTGGGTAAAAACGAAGGCATAAAGAAATGAATGGCGTTAAAAAACAGAAGGAGAAGCTGCTCTAGATTTGCTACCAATTTGGGCTATCAAATATGAATGAGATCGAGCGATAGAGAGGAAAAAGGTACATTGAAAACTGCTAATCTGGGCGAAAGAGACAGAAACCACTCGTGCCCCCGTCCCGGACCCACACGGCTCCACACGCTACGGCCCCACACGCTACGGCCACACAAACACGGCCTCGTCCTGTCCCACGCGGTCCCTTCCTACCAGCCCCACACGACGCGATCCCACACGACGCGACCCCACAAACGACACGACCCCACTCGTCAGCACGGAACGGTCAACTTAACGGATTCCTTCCGTCCGAGCTCCTTCTGCGGTTCCAAGGGGTTGGGGAAAACTGAGGAAAAACTAAGGAGCTGGGGAAAACTGAGTACAACTAAAGAAAATAACATTCCAATATTATTATTTTTACTTAATAACATTCCAAAGTATTATATGTTAAGAAAATAACATTCCAAAGTATTATATTTTTTATTTTTACTTAATAACATTCCAAAGTTTTGGTTAATTAAGTAGTTAAAATTAAAAGACAAAAAACTCAAAAATAAAAAATCCGGCGCCTCTCTCTCCCCTCGTCTCGTAACACCGCGTGTGTCGGCCGCCGCCCGCGCGCTCCTCGGTGCGTGCGCTGCGGATGCGGATGGACGATGGCAGCAACGCACGAGAGACAACGACGTACGTCGGCGGCGTCGAAGGGCGGGCGGCGGCGCGCGGCGGTCGTCGAAGGGGGGCGGCGCGCGGTCGACGGCGCGCGGCTGGCCGCGTTGGCGGGGCCGGCGGAGAGATCGTTCGCGGCGGGTGTGGCTTCGGTGAATTCGCGAAGAAAGAAGATGTGGAGCGGCGGTTCAGCGAATTATATAGGAAGCTACTTGGTCGCGGTGGTGTGGCCAACCGAGACTAAGGGTACCTTTAGTCATGGTTAATAAACCAACCGCGACCAAAGGCATTTTCGCCTCGAAATTCGCGCCTCAAACCTTGTCGCGGTTGGCCGGCCAACCGCGACTAAAGGTCCTTTTTAAAATTTCTTTTCATTTTCAAAATGTTGGAAATACAAATAATATATCAAAAAATTCATAAAAATAAAACCAATTCAATTCAAAATGTTAGAAATACAAATAATATATCAAAAAATTCAGAAAAATAAAACTAATTCAATTCAAAATGTTAAAAATACAAATAATATATCAAAAAAATCATAAAAATAAAACCAATTCAATTCAAAATGTTAAAAATACAAATAATATATCAAAAAATTCAGAAAATAAAACTAATTCATAAAAAAACATAAAAATACAAATAATATACCAAAAAATTCAGAAAAATTAAGCTAATTCATTTAAAAATGTTAAGAATACAAATAATATATCAAAAAATTAGAAAAATAAAACTAATTCATAAAAATACAAATAATATACCAAGAAATTCAGAAAAATTAAACTAATTCATTTCAATATCTTTCCGCCTCCCTCTTCCCACCAGTTCTTCCCACCAGTTCTTCCCGGCCGCCATTTCTTCCCGCCATTTCTTCCCTGTCTTCCCGCCTCTGTCTTCCCGCCTCTTTCTTCCCGCCAATTTCTTCCCGCCTCTTTCTTCCCGCCACTTTCTTCCCGCCTCCTGTCTTCCCGCTCCCATTTTTCCCGCCATTTCTCACTACATATATGTTGCCCGGCTTGGCCAGCATTATCACATCTCTACAATCTCTCATCACTCTCTCATGGCTTCCACCGCACCCACTCTAACCTACCAGCAGGTGGAGGAGCTTTGCGCCTCGAACTACCCTTGCCCACCGGGCTACGCGTCCCCGCCGGCTAGAGCCTAAGCGCCGGCGGCATGCCGGTCCCTCCCGTCCCTCAGGGTACTGCGCGCCGGGCGGCCATCACGAACCACTACTACCTCGACCTCACGCCGGAGCAGCGGATGAATCCCGCTGGCATCCCGATAACCAGCATACTTGGGACGCCTTCTTCATCAATCGGCGTGAGAGGGCGCTCGCGGTATGAGGAGGACGGTCTGCCTCCTGGGAACTTCCACGAGGCCGGCCGTCGGCCATGGTGGTACGGCCGACTGCAGAGCGTCATGGACTACATCACGGCCGGCGATATCCCCCGCATGCGCTACCCTCGTTCCCGATCCACGAGCGCCGCCCGACGACAGGACGACAGCAATGACGCAACGGCGGCAACTTAGAAGGCGACGAACTACCAGTACAACGGCGGCGACTATGAAGACTACGAGTATGCATATTATACGATACGTCCAAAACGTATCTACTTTCCCGAACACTTTTGCTATTGTTTTGCCTCTAATTTGTGTATTTTGGATACAACTAACACGGACTAACGCTGTTTTCAGCAGAATTGCTCTGGTGTCTCGTTTTGTGCAGAAATCCAACTTTCGGGAAAAACCTCGAATTTATACGAAGGCCCTATTTTCCTAATATTGGCGGAGCCAAGGGCAAGCCGTGTGGGCACGAGGCCCCACACACTAGGCCGCCGCGGCCCAGGAGGGGCCCGTGCGGCCCTAGTGTGTGGCGGCCTTGGCTGGCCCCCGACGCCCTCCTTCGGACTACTTATCGCCCTCGACCTAAAAACGCACGGAGAGAAGTCGAAGTCGCCAGAAACCCTCCAGAGAGCCGCCACATCGCAAACTCCGTCTCGGGAGCCGAGCCCCGTTCCGGCACTCCGCCGGGACGGGGAATTGAAGGAGATCATCGCCGCCATCACCACCAACGCCTCTCCATCGACCAACCATGTTTCCATCCATGTGTGAGTAATTCCCCCGCTGTAGGCTGAAGGGGATGGTAGGGATTGGATGAGATTGGTCATGTAATAGTCATAAGATTGTTAGGGCATAGTGCCTAGTATCCGTAGATGTCACTTTTATGATATTGTTGCAACTTGTTATGCTTAATGCTTGTCACTAGGGCCCGAGTGCCATGATCTCAGATCTGAACATGTTATTGATTCATGAAGATATTCGTTGTTTATGATCTTACCTGCAAGTTGTATACACATGTCGCTGTCCGGAACCAATGGCCCCTGAAGTGACAAAATCGGGACAACCGGAGGGAATGGTAGTGATGTGAGGATCACATGTGTTCACGGAGTGTTAATGCTTTGCTCCGGTACTCTATTAAAAGGAGTACCTTAATTTCCAGTAGTTTCTAGAGGCCCGGCTGCCACCGGCTGGTAGGACAAAAGATGTTGTGCAAGTTTCTCATTGCGAGCACGTACAACTAAATATGGAACACATGCCTATTGATTGATTAGTACTTGGATACCGTTTTATTATTATCTGCAATGCCTCTGCTTGATTGTTACATGAGTTTCTCTCATCCATGCAACGCCCGTTAATCCATCCCTGTGCCTACAGTATTTTAATCCTGCTGTTTACTATAATCACTACTGCTGTCTTTATTTCACCGCTGCTGTTATTTTACTATTCCTACTGCTATAAAACTGTTACTACTGATAAACTCTGCGAGCAAGTCTGTTTCCAGGTGCAACTGAATTGACAACTCCGTAAGGCTTACAAGTATTGTTTGTCTCCCCTTGTGTCGAATCAATAAATTGGGTAATACTTCCTCGAAGACTGTTGCGATCCCCTATACTTGTGGGTCATCAAGACTATTTTCTGGCGCCGTTGCCGGGGATAGCTTTATTTGGAAGTTCACTTGGATTGATATTGTTCGCTGCAAATTCTCCATCATGGGTAAACCTCGCGATACTAAGATCGCCATATTACCATCCACTACAAGAAAAGGTACAACTCTTAGTACCTCTGCTGCTCTTGATTCACCATCTGTGATAAGTAAACTTGTTTCACCACCACAAGCTTCAAATGCTGGTACTTCTGCTGAATCTGAAAATTCCTCATATAATTGTGATGATGCTTCTGCTGTGCTTGATAATGATGGTTCGTTAGGATCTTTTCTAGATGCTACAATTGCTAGGTCTAGGAAAATTGAAAATACTGAAACTCCTAATGAAAATGTTGCTACACCTGTTAATTCACCTTGAGTCTGTTAATGTGATGACCTTGATGAAGATTATGTGGAACTTGATGATGATTTTATTGAAAAATGCAATGCTACTACTGATGCAAGAAAAATTAAAAAGTTGATTGCAGAACATGCTGTTAGATATAAACTGTCTCCTGATCCTAAATTTGCCACATCTCCTATAAACATTAAGGATAAAGATTATGATTTTTCTCTTGATCTATCTCATATAGCTATTGTTGAGAAAACACCCTTTTGTGGTACTGAAAAAGAAAGTGCTGTTGAACACATGATTGAGTTATCTACTCTGAGTAGCTTGTTTTCTGATGATGTCAAGATGCGTACTTATTTTGTCGCTAAAATTTTTCCTTTCTCATTAAAGGATGATGCTAAAACTTGGTATAATAATTTGCCTCCTGGTTCTATTAGAAGTCCAATTGACTTGCGTGATGTTTTCTTTCGAAAATACTTTCCTGCTAGCGCTCAACATATTGCTTTGCAGAGAATTTATAATTTTGACCAGGAAGATGGAGAGAAATTGCCTGAGGCTTGGGCTAGATTTTGCTCTCTTATTAGAGCTCAGCCTGATCATGATTTGGAAAAGCATGATTTACTTGATATATTTTATAGTGGACTAACCATTGAGTCTAGGGCATACCTGGATAGTTGTGCTGGTTGTGTTTTCAGGAAAAGAACTCCAGACGACGTTGAAGAATTATTGGCTAAAATAGGCCGGAATCATGATGATTGGTCTACACCTGAACCAACCCCGACACCGATATTGAAGAAGAGGGGTATGATTAAATTAAATGATGAAGATATGAGGGAAGCCAAGAAGTCTCTTAAAGAGAAGGGTATTAAACCTGAAGATGTGAAGAATTTACCTCCTATAGAAGATTTATGTAAGATAACTCCCCCTTCATCCATGATTGAGGTACACTCTCTTCAACGCTTTACTAGGGAAGATATTCCGTATTCAAAACCTCCTGCTCAATGCTTAGATGAGTTTGATAATTATATTGTTAAGCAAGAAAACTTTAATATGAGAGTAGAGAATCATTTAATGGAAAATTCTCGAGCTATTAGTGAATTGCATGATATTGTGGAGAGAACCTCCAATGATGTTAAGATACTTGTTAAACATTTTCATATGGTTCAAACTCAAATTGATCAACTTACTAAAGTGCAAAATGACTTGTTGGGAAATAATTCTAAAGAAAAACATGCTTATGAAGTAACAACTAGAGGTGGTGTTTCTACCAAGGATCCTCTATATCCTGAAGGGCATCCCAAAAGAGTTGAACAAGATTCTCAACTAACTAAAACTAGTGCTCCATCTAAGAAAAAGAAAAAGAAACATAAGAATGTTGTAGAATCCTCTGAACCTGTTAATGATCCTAATAGTATTTCTATTTCTGATGCTGAAACTGAAAGTGGTAATGAACATGATAAAGATAATGATAAGGATGATACTCCTGATAAAGAAGAGGTTGAAGAAGAACCGAAAAGCATGCTAAAAATAAAAAGTACACTAAAGAAGATTTTATTGCTGAGAAACATGGTAATGAAAGAGAACCTTGGGTTCAAAAGCAAATGCCTTTTCCTGCTAAGAAACTAAAATCAAAGGAGGAGGAACATTATAATAAATTTTGTGATTGGATGAAACCTTTATTTTTGCAAATCCCTTTGACTGATGCTATTAAATTGCCTCCTTATTCAAAGTATATGAAAGATATTGTCTCTAACAAAAGGAAAATTCCCAATGAGGAGATTTCCACTATGCTCGCTAATTACTCCTTCAATGGTAAGGTTCCAAAGAAGCTTGGAGACCCAGGTATACCGACTATTCCTTGTTCCATCAAGAATAATTATGTTAGAACTGCTCTATGTGATTTGGGAGCAGGTGTTAGTGTAATGCCTTTTTCTCTTTATAAGAGACTTGATTTAGATAAGTTAATACCGACTGATATATCTTTGCAAATGGCTGATAAATCTACTGCTATTCCTGTTGGTGTATGTGAAAATGTTCCTGTTCAAGTTACTCAGCATTGCTTGATATTAACTGATTTCGTTGTGTTGGAAATGCCTGAAGATGATAATATGTCCATTATTCTTGGAAGACCCTTTCTTAATACTACAGGGGCTGTTATTGATTGCAATAAAGGCAAGGTTACTTTCAATGTTGATGACAAGGAACATACCGTCTATTTTCCCAAGAGGATTGATAAAGTATATGGAGTTAATACAATTTTTAATGTGAAAACTATCAAAGTGGGATCCATTGATTGTCCTATATATGAGCCTAAAGAAGAATATCAAACTCTTGTGATTGGATCCATATCAATTCAATATAAGGTAACATGATTGATTTGAGGTTTATTTCTTCCTATGTCATATAAAATTTATTTGGTAGCAAGACTTGATCAACCTTGTTAACAAGTATATTTTAATGCATAAGAGAACTAAACAACATTTCTTTCTTTCTTTCTCCCTCCATTTGTTTTACTTGCTGTAGCACTTTTTGTTTTGCAATATGCTTTAGTTGTTTAAGATTTTGGAAATCATTTTCCTGCGCAGTAATAATTAATTTAACACCCAGAAATGTGCATTTTAGAAGTTCTCAAAAATTTACAAAAATTATACTGGTAGTCTTATTTTTCGAAGGCACCTGGGAGCACTGGCTGACCAGTGGGGCACCCTCAGGGTGGCACCCCAAAGGCCGGCGCGGCCAGCAAGGGGGGCGCCACCCTAGTGTGGGCCCCTCTTTGCCCCACTTCACATCTCTTCCTCCCACTCTCTTCTCTCCCAAAAAAACTCGCACCAGGTTCCTCTCACTCGTGTTTTTCAAGAACTCGCGATTTCTCGATCTCTTTGCTCACCCCAGATTGTCTGAAATTTGACACATTTGCTCCTTGGTATGTGACTCCTTTGATTGTCCAATTAGAATTTTGTTTGGTTGAGTATATCTTGAATATTTTGCTGCTGTAGATAACATGTTTAGTGAGCTTGCATGCTTGTTCTAAGTGGTAGAAACTAGTTTTGATGCATGTTTAGTACTCTAGCAAGTTCCTATAGTAGTTCCCCTCAATTATATACCTTGAAATCAAATTTTATAATGGTTGTTGAAAATTTCAGAAGAGGAAGATGAAGAAATTCAACTTTGGAGAATTATTCAAGAGAGGAACAACCAGCACCGGGAGGCCCTCGAGGGCGTCCACTCAGATTAGGCGATCCTACAATGAGGATATCATCGCGCCTAGCTTCGCGCCCGAAGAGGACAATGGGGCTCCTAATGCTTCATCCTTCCCATGTTATGATTTTCTGACAAATGCAGGGATATTGGATGATTTCTTCACCCTTGTCAACAGGGCGGGCTTAGCCTACGTGGGAGATGAAAGGGAGCAATACTACATGCTCACCAAAATTTTCGTTGAGAGCTTCAAGTTCCACAACACGCAATATGAGCCGACAGTTGCATTCAAGATCTATGGTAATCCTGTTACTATGGAATTGGAAGAATTTTGTCGTGCATTGGATATTGCCCCTGTAGGTACAGCAAGGAGGATTGATGACAACCCCCGGGACCTGTTGGAGCTCTATCGAGGGATCACCGATGATGATTGCCGCACCATTCAGCGCGGCAAGATAAGAAACATTCAACTCCCCGCCATTAAATATTTTGCATATTACATTGCTACTAGCATTCTTGGTAGGGAAAATACTAGCAATATCTCTAGCTATCATCTTGCTTTCTTGAATGCTGCACTTACTGGACAAGACACCTTATCATCTTGGTTCTCTTATTGCTCGCCGCCTGTCTAGCAGGGGGCCTATTTTTGGAGGAACTATTGCACTGCGCATTTTAACACATTTAAGACTCCCTCTTGATTCTAATGATGTGCCATTAACCCCTAGGAGACTTGATATTGCTGCTATGAAGAGTCATCATTTTGTTACCACTGATTCCACTGTAGATAATATGGTCTATAGAATGTTGTTTGCTGACGGGGATGAGAAGGAAATCCCTCTTCCCCAGCCAGGTTTGTTCAATATTGACAGGCAATCATGGTCGCGCACTAAGGAGGAGGTGGAGGAACATATGAAGATACAAGACTTCCACCAGCAGCATGACTCTGAGGACGCCGAGCCCTCCTACGACTACACCGTCACATACCCCGATGCTTCCTCCAGCACATACCTGGAACCGGGTCGTTCTTCGTCGTACTACGGAGACACCACTTCATGGGGACCGTGGGAATGAACTCCACTTAGGCCAAAAGCCTAAGCTTGGGGGGAGGTATACCGGCATCACTCATTCTTTGCATATTATGGTTGCTGGATACTTGTACATACTTGTTTAGTTTCTTAGAGTGGTTTTCTAATGAGAGGGGGATGATATTTGGGGAAGTGCTGTCCAAAAACAGATTCTGGGCTGTTACCAAAAAAATTCGTACGCACAGCCAGAACGTTATTTTGAGTTGCCAATTTTTGAGCATGTGCCCCAGGTTGTTATCTAACTTTCATTAGTTGAACACTTTTTGAGCTGAGCAATGGAAGATTTTTGTTAATTTCGATTTCTGTACTGCTGTCAGGTTTTGGCAGATTTCTGTCATCCTGCTTTTCTGTGTTTCGGTTAGTTTGCATTCTTTTGTTTTCGCTTTGTTTCTTTCCTAAAAACACAAAAAGACCAAAAATATTTCTTTTGTTTCTCTTCACCATTTGTTTATTTGGTTCTTTTCTCTTAGTTTGCTTTATTTGCTATCATTGGTTTGCTACAGAAAACCCAAAAAGATTTTGCTTGGTTTGCTTGTTTCTTTTGTTCTTGTTTCAAAAAACACCCAAAAATATTTGCTGTTCTTCTTTGGTTTGTAAAGTTCATCATGATTTCAATGGTCTTCGGTGGCTGGAGCGTGGTTTCATTTCATATTATCCAAGCTACACAAGTGAAAGACAATAATGACGATCTACAACAATTGGATTGTGGTGAGAGGCTGGTATGAACTTTATTTGTTTTCATTTTGTACATATACTCATCCATGTGAGCATGCTTAGTTGGTTCATGTGAGGTATATGTTATTTGAGAAAGTCTAGTAGTTCATGATCTCTCATGTTTAGCTCCAATTTATTAATATGAGTAGCATGTCATGGATGTTCGCTTGCATTGTTTTATTCATAAGTAAGTATGGCATTGTGGTATCCTCCTCTGAATAATTCATTTATATTGACTTGGCACATGCTCACACATGCATATGACTGAACAAAAAGTCAATTAAGCCTCGATGATTTATATTGCTTCAGAGTTCTTGTATCACTCTTATGCCTCCGTTAATTTATTTTGCCGCAAGCATGATTATGACAGTTACTGCTCTCTTGATTTGTCGCTCCCTAGTCCTTTGCTAGCCTTCACTTGTACCGAGCGGGAACGCCGCTCGTGCTTCCAAATACCCGAAACCAAGTTGTTGCAAAGTGTCCACCATAAATACCTATGCATGGCATTTCAAACCATTCCAAGTAAATTCTCATGCGCTATCTTTAAAACTTTCAAAATGCTTCTCAATTTGTGTTAATGTTTCATAGCTCATGAGAAAGTATGTGGTGTTTAGCTTTCAACCTTGTCATTTACTTTTGACGGACTCTCATATGGACTAGTGGCACATCCGCTTATCCAATAATTTTGCAAAAAGAGCTGGCAATGGGATTCCCAGTCCTAAATTAATTAACTTAAATAGACACTCCTCCATGGTTTGTGATTGTTGGACGGCACCCGAAGGATTCGGTTAGCCATGGCTTGTGTAAGCAAAGGTTGGGGGAGTGTCATCATCATAATAAAACTTAAATAAAAAGGCACTCCTTCATGGTATGTGATTGTTGGCAGGCACCCGAGGATCGGTTAGCCATGGTTTGTGTAAGAAAGGTTGGAAGGAGTGCCACATAAACATACAAATAATTCATGGGAGCCGCTCTTGGGAGTTGATGCGCGTAGATGTACACGTCCGTTGGGAACCCCAAGAGGAAGGTATGATGCGCACAGCGGCAAGTTTTCCCTCAGAAAGAAACCAAGGTTTAATCGGACCAGCAGGCCAAGAAACACGTTGAAGGTTGATGGCGAAGTGATGCGGCGCAACAACAGTGGGATTCCGGCGCTAACGTGGAACCTGCACAACACAACTCAAAGTACTTGTCTCAACGAAACAGCGAGGTTGTCAATCTCACCGGCTTGTCAGAACAAAGGATTAATCGTATTGTGTGGAAGATGATTGTTTGCAAGAAAACAATAAAACAAGTATTGCAGGAGATTGTATGCTATGTAAAGAATAGAACCGGGGTCCACAGTCCACTAGAGGTGTCTCTCCCATAAGATAACCATGTTGGGTGAACAAATTACAGTCAGCAATTGACAAAATAGAGAAGGCATAACAATGCATATACATGATATGATAAATACAGTGAGATTTAATCAGGGCATTACGACAAAGTACATAGACCGCTATCCAGCATGCATCTATGCCTAAAAAGTCCACCTTCAGGTTATCATCCGAACCCCCTCCAGTAATAAGTTGCAAAGCAACAGACAATTGCATTAAGTATGGTGCGTAATGTAATCAACAACTACATCCTTAGACATAGCATCAATGTTTTATCCTAGTGGCAACAGCACATCACAACCTTAAACCTACTGTCACGATCCCATGTGTCAATGAAGGCATGAACTCACTATCGAGCATAACTCCCTCTTGGTGTTAAGAGCAAAAACTTGGCCAGAGCCTCTACTAATAACTGAAGTATGCAAGATCATAAACAACACATAAACAATAGATTGATAATCACTATAACATAGTATTCTCTATCCATCGGATCCCTACAAACACAACATATAGTATTACAGATAGATGATCTTGATCATGCTAGGCAGCTCACAAGATCCAAACAATGAAGCACAATTAAGAGAAGACGACCATCTAGCTACCGCTATGGACCCATAGTCCAGGGGTGAACTACTAACACTCATCACTCCTGAGGCGATCATGGCGATGAAGAGCCCTCCGGGAGATGAATCCCCTCCCGCAGGGTGCCTGAGGCGATCTCCTGAATCCCCGAGATGGGATTCGCGGCGGCGGCGTCTCCGGAAGGTTTTCCGTATCGTGGCTCGCGCTGGGGTTTTCGCGATGGAGGCTTTAAGTAGGCTAAGCGGTAGGTCGGGGCTCACGAGGGCCTAGATGACAGGGCCGGCCGCGGCTGTGGGCCAGGGCCGCGCCGCCCGTGGTCCCGGCCACCCGTGGCCCCACTTCGTTATCTCTCTCGTCTTCTCGGGAAGCTTCGCAAAAATAGGACCCGGGCGGTGATTTCGTCCCACCCGAGAATATGCTCACATTAGGATTTCTGAAACCAAAAACAAAAGAAAACAAGAATCGGTTTCGCATCTTGTTAATATGTTAGTTCTTAAAATGCGTAAATACGATATATAATGTGCATAAACATGTGGTATTATCAATAAAGTAGCATGGAACATAAGAAATTAAAGATACGTTGGAGACGTATCGTAAACATCCCCAGCTAGCTCGTCCCGAGCAAGTAAAACGATAACAAAGATAATTTCTGAAGTGACATGCCATCATAATCTTGATCATACTATTTGTAAACATATGCAATGAATGCAGCGATCAAAACAAAGGTAATGACATGAGTAAACAACTAAATCATAAAAGCAAAGACTTTTCATGAATAGTACTTCAAGACAAGCATCAATAAGTCTTGCATAAGAGTTAACTCATAAAGCAATAAACCAAAGTAAAGGTATTGAAGCAACACAAAGGAAGATTAAGTTTCAGCGGTTGCTTTCAACTTATAACATGTATATCTCATGGATATTATTAACATAAAGTAATATAACAAGTGCATTATGCAAGTATGGAATCAATGCACAGCTCACACAAGTGTTTGCTTCTTAAGGTGGAGGGAGATAGGTAAACTGACTCAACAATAAAAGTAAAAGAATGGTCCTTCAAAGAGGAAAGCATCGATTGTTGTATTTGTGCTAGAGCTTTTATTTTGAAAACATGAAACAATGTCAACGGTAGTAATAAAGCATATGAGTTATGTAAATTATATCTCACAAGTTGCAAGCCTCATGCATAGTATACTAATAGTGCCCGCACCTCGTCCTACTTAGCTTGAACTACCGGATCTTTGCATGCCATGTTTCAACCAAGTGTCACAAAGGGGTACCTCCATGCCGCCTGCACAAAGGTCCAAGGAGAAAGCTCGCATTTTGGATTTCTCGCTTTTGATTATTCTCAACTTAGACATCCATACCGTGACAACATGGACAACAGATAATGGACTCCTCTTAAATGCATAAGCATGTAGCAACAATTATTATTCTCATATGAGATTGAGGATATATGTCCAAAACTGAAACTTCAACCATGATTCATGGCTTTATTTAGCGGCCCAATGTTCTTCTCTAACAATTTGCATGCTCCAATCATTAAGGTGATAGATCCTTCAGACAAGACTGACATGCATAGCAACTCACATGATATTCAACAATAGTTGATGGCGTTCCCCAGAAGCATGGTTATCGCACAACAAGCAACTTAATAAAGATAAAGTGCATAAGTACATATTCAATACTATGATAGTTTTTAAGGCTATTTTGTCCCATGAGCTTTATATAGGTCAATGATGGAATTTTAAAGGTAGCACTCAAGAAATTTACTTTGGAATGGCGGAGAAATACCATGTAGTAGGTAGGTATGGTTGACACAAATGGCATAGTAGTTGGCTCAAGGATTTTGGATGCATGAGAAGTATTCCCTCTCGATACAAGGGTTAGGCTAGCAAGGTTATTTGAAGCAAACTCAAGGATGAACCGGTGCAGCAAAACTCACATAAAAGACATATTATAAACATTATAAGACTCTACACCGTCTTCCTTGTTGTTCAAAACTCAATACTAGATATTATCTAGACCTTAGAGAGACCAAATATGCAAACCAAATTTTAGCAAGCTCTATGTATTTCCTCATTAATGGGTGCAAAGTATATGATGCAAGAGCTTAAAACATGAGCACAACAATTGCCAAGTATCACATTATCCAAGACATTTTAGAATTACTACATGTGGCATTTTCCAATTCCAACCATATAACAATTTAACGAAGAAGAAACTTCGCCAAGAACATTATGAGAAAGCCTAAGGACATATTTGTCCATATGCAACAGCGAGCGTGTCTCTCTCCCACAAAGTGAATTCTAGGATCCATTTTATTCAAACAAAAACAAAAACAAAAAACAAACCGACGCTCCAAGCAAAGAACACAAGATGTGACTGAATAAAAATATAGTTTCAGGGAGGAACCTCGATGATGTTGTCGATGAAGAAGGGGATGCCTGGCATCCCCAAGTTTAGACGCTTGAGTCTTCAAAATGCAGGGATGAACCACGGGGCATCCCCAAGCTTATAGCTTTCACTCCTCTTGATCATAGTATATCATACTCCCTCTCTTGACCCTTGAAAACTTCCTTCACACTCAAACTTCAAGCAAACTCATTAGAGGGTTATGCAAAATTAATAATTCACACATTCAGAGGTGACACAATCATTCTTTTCACTTCCGGACATTGCATAAAGTTACTGGACATTAATGGATCAAAGAAATTCATCCAACATAGCAAAAGAGGCAATGCGAAATAAAAGGCAGAATCTGTCAAAACAGAACAGTTCGTAAAGACGAATTTTAAAATGGCACCAGACTTGCTCAAATGGAAAAATTCAAAACTAATGAAAGTTGCGTACATATCTGAGGATCACGCTCGTAAATTGGCAGATTTTTTCGAATTTTCTACAGAGAACTGTGCCCAGATTCGTGACAGACAGCAATGCTGTTTCTGCGCAGCCATCCCAAATATAACATCAACTTTGACATAGAAACTTTACTTGGCACAAAAACATGATAAGGAGAGAGGTTGCTACAGTAGTAAACAACTTCCAAGACTCAAATATAAAACAAAGTACTGTAGTAAAAACATGGGTTGTCTCCCATGAGCGCTTTTCTTTAACGCCTTTCAGCTAGGCGCAGAAAGTGCAAATCAAGTAACATCAGATGAGGCATCAACATCATAACCAGGGGTGTTGGGAGTTTTTCTCAACAATGCATTGTATCTGGTCTATATAAGTAACTCCTCTCTCATTGCTCCTAGGCTTACTATTCTCATCAAACAAATTTCCAGGAACAAGCCAAGCATAATTATTTTCCAAAGCTTCATGCATCCCTAGTAGTTTACTAGGTATTGGCGCTTTAATTTCCCTACCATCATTAACATTATTAGTATACTTAATTCTATCCATATCCATCTTTTCAAGTATTTGTTTAAAATTAGGGAAGAAACCAAGCCTCTTATGCTTAATAAAAACTTTTCTAGCTTCTTTAACTATATCCTCAAATTCTCTAACAAGGACTTTTAAAACAAAATTTCTCTTTTCCCCCATCTCCATATCCGAAAGTGTAAGAAACATATGTTGTATTATGGGATTAAGATTAA